>BSUD01000001.1:3003705-3067206 GCA_033239045.1 Fagopyrum esculentum
TATATATATAATATTTGTTGAATACTGTGAATTTGATTGATATGCATATATTCGTACGTGTTTTTTTTTTTTAAACTTCAATCTGAAAGGATAATAAATAAACATTAGTGTGTATTTGTTAGATTTGGAGAAATCATCAGCATCCATTAACGTCCCCATAATGCAGTGCTGAATCATAAAGATGATGCTTTTCCATGTAGAATGACGATGGCGTTATCTACCATCCTGCCTTCCCATTAACTTACAGATTTTATTGTCTAAGGACTAAGCACTAACTAAAAGTGGTTTAATTTATCAACCCCTAAGCAATGGAGTTGAAAAGAGAAGAGAAATACAACCCTTTTTAGATGATAAGATACTTGAAAATGTTGTCATCAAACCATAATATCAACTCATTTGTGAGTTATAATAATAGGTGGGTTAAGGGCTCATTTGATATGATTTACTTGGAATCAATAATCGGTTTCGGAATCACTCGAAGGGGTTCCATGTTTCGTATATAAAAATCGTAACGGTGATCTTAATCAAGAATCGGTTACCCGTCAACAAATGTAGTGGAAGTTTTGGTCTTTTAAAAGTGATTTCTTAAAATAAATAAGAATTAATTAGGGAAATAGGACTCCTTAAAATTGTCTTTTGTAAATTAGGCCTCTATACAAAAGAAAGAAAAAGTAGGTATGTAAACTAGCAAATAGGGTAATAATTTCTTTAGTTGAAATGATGGTGATTAGATGTTTACTTTTTGTTTAAGTATCTTTTTTACATGTTTATCTTTTATTTTTTGTTAATGTAGCTAGTTTGATGAAATTTTCAAGTCCATGAATGTTTAATTTTTTTGGGTGACATTGTTTTCGTTACCCAAATATGAATTATAGTATTTTTCTCATTATTGGGTATATGTTTATTGTTTTTGTGGTATGTTTCTTATTGTTGAGTATGCTTAAAGTGATATTTTTGGGTATGTTTTATAGTTATACAAACTGTGTTACAAGGACCAAATGTCATTTGGTATTGATGTTTGTGTACAATATCGATTTGTGTAAATTTTGGTTATGACAAATTCAAATTGGGTATGCTTTTATACGTGTATTGACTTTGTAGTATATTTCTTATTATTAAGTATATTTAAAGTGATGTCGTGGGTATGTTTTATGGTTAACCAAAATGTGTTATAATGATCCAATGTCAAGCGAATTCTTGGGTAATGACCAAATGTCATTTGATATTGATGTTTGTGTACAATATCGAGTTTTGAAAATTTTGGGTATGACAAATTAAAATTGGGTATGAATTTTGTATTAAGTGATGTTTAAATTGGGTATAAATATAAAATAGTATCCAATTTATGGATATTATTTTATTTTGATATTTGATTTATTGGGTATATTGTTTTCGAGTATGTTTTTGTACTTTGAGAAATTTATTTTTGGGTATGATTGTAGCATTAATTGGGTAAGCGAATTTTTGGGTAAGCGAATTTTTTCTGGGTAGAGGGCTACGTTTTTTTGGCCTCAAATTCCCTCCAAATGTCAATCAAAAGGTCACAATCAACACTCACATCAGCCATCACTCATTAGTCATCACTTTTGTCAACTTTTTGTGCTATTTATTAATTAGTCTAGTAGAGTAGGAGTCCTATTCCTCAATTTGTAATTGGTAGGGTACTAAATTTCAACTCTATAGTGTAAAAGGCCCTAAGTGCCAATTCAGCCAATAAATAATCCACAACTGTAGTGGAAATTTTGGTTTTGTGATTTTTTTAAGAAATAAAAATATTCGATTCACTTGTAAAATTAGCAAATCAAGAAGTCACAAAAATGAAAAATGGATATTCACCGTTTAGTATAAGAAGTAATGAACGGTTGTGTGTTTATTATTGAAGGAACGTGAGAATATAAACACACAGAGGAAACTCTAGGAAGCCCTAGATCTGTTAAGATACTATACTAACAATCTACTAACCAATCCTATCGTCACTCTAACAATTAAATCTATAACTGAATAGATATTATTGTTATCATTCCCCCTCAACTGAAGTGTCATTATGAAGCTGTAACTTGCGTAGTAGAGAGTGAAACCGATGTCTTAGTAGTGGTTTTGTTAGTATGCCGGCTAGCTGGTCTTCTGTAGAGACATAGGTGACTCTTAGCTTGTTGTTCTTGACTTGTTCAAGGACAAAATGGTAAGCAAGTGCGATGTGTTTCATGCGGGAGCGAAAAACTGGATTGGAAAAGAAAGATGTGGCTCCCATATTGTCACAGTAAATGACAGGCGGAATAAGATGAAACTGGCCACATCCGAAGAGAGAGTGCCCAATAATGCCCCATAGACCAATCTATCCTGACGAAGGTATGTTTTGTATGATGGGTTGATTGTAAAAGAGTTTGGTAGTGTTTTGTCTGGAATGTTTGTGAGTATCACTATGGTGAAAGGTTTTGTGGCTTCATGAGGGTTTTGTAGTGTACTGGGATACTCATCCATGGTTGGGTAGGTTTTGTTGGTTTGTTGTCATTATTTAGCAGATAAAGCAAGAGGCTTGCAATGAAGAGTGAGAGAGCTGTGACAGGGAGACTTCACTCAGAGCGGCGGGGAAGATACGTGGGGGCGGCTCCGGACTGGCCGGCAGGGAGGGCGAAGGCAGGGGCTTGGAGACAAAGGCGGTTCCCGGTTGTGCTTTCTGGCGGCAGCAGATGACAGAGGAGGGTTGAGGGATTGCAGAGAAGGAGGTCGAGAGGGATGGTTGTAGAGAAGACTTAGGTTTCGTGGGTAGACTTGCAATAGTCTGTTCAGTAGTGGGCAGGTTGTTGGGATAATCTCCGGTTGCAGGGATAGGCGAAGGTGATCCGGTGAGGAGGAGATGGCGGAGGAGGGAAGCATGAGGTGTGGCTGCAGAAGGCCGTTTGGTGTGGCTTCATATGGAGGCCAATAGATATGACATAGCGGAGGAGAATAGGATCGAGAGTGCCGTTAGGCATATCGTTGCATATCGCTCGATACCATATAAGAAGTAATGAACTGTTGTGTGTTTATTATTGAAGGAACGTAAGAATATAAATACACAGAGGAAGCTCTAGGAAACCCTAGATTTGTTGAGATACTATACTAACAATCTACTAACCAATCATATCTTCACTCTAACAATTAAATCTATAACTGAATAGATATTATTGTTATCAAGAAGTCACAAAAAATGAAAAATGGATATTCACCGTTTATTATATTCTAGATCAATCTTAACTTGGTTATGGGTGGATTGGATGCAGGTGAGACCCTTAGCGGTGGTGGGTCGGGTGGGTGAACAATTTTGGAAGATGGATCGGGTGGCGGTCAAGGTCATTCACCCGTCACCCAATCTATTGACATCCCTAGTCATATACTCTTTTCAACCATCCGATTTACATTCGAAATATTTTGGGTCCGTTTGGTGATCAAGGATTATCGTGGATGAAAATAAAGATGAAGATTAAAAATTAAGATGAAGATGAAAGGAGATGAAAAAAGGAGATGAAGTACAAAAGTAATCTTGTAAGTGTTTGGTATGAATAAGGATTATTATGAGTAAAATTATGTAAATGGACATATATAAATATAATTCATTTCCAAAAATAATCTTTATCCCTTTCAAATTCCAATCAAGTATTTAACCGCCAAGAAATCGAAATTCCCATCCAACGCATTTCAATCACAGATCCAAAAGAAGGTTTCCGTATTCACGAATCCCGCCATTAAGGCTAGCAAGGAGATCTGGTGTCAAGTGAATCAATGGTCTCATCTACGAGGAGACTCTCGGTGTTCTGAATATCTTCTTCGAGAATGTGATTCGTGATGCTGTAACCTACACAGATAATGGTTGTCAACGGTCTCATCATGGCAAAATCCCCTATGGTTTTGGCTATTGATGTTTCTAGGGTTTTGTCGACTGTAAATTTCTTCTGTAATGTCTTTTCATTTAGCAGATAATGTTTGATGAGTCATGAATGCATAATTGTGATCAAACATTGACTAATTGAAGTCTCTTGTTTTAATATTTATTATATACCTCCTTTGCAATGGTGGAATCTGGAATGTGTTCTTATCCCACACTTCAATAAATTCACAGCAAATATCACAGCAACCAGTTGATGCATAATGGCCTACAATGGCTTCTACATTGCTTCAGTTATTTTGATTTTCTTTCATCTGTTCTCCTCCACACCATCACAAACTGTATCTGCTAAATCCGACGAAAACTGCGGCTGTGAATCTCTAAACGAGAAGCTCTTAACTTCACGAAAGGTAATCCAAGATCTCAAAAAGATTATCCAACTCGACCCAGGAGGCGACCCGCAAAATATCACCTCCAATTGGGACGGACCCGACCCGTGTAGCTATACGGGCTTCATATGTAGCCCGAATCCCAATTACGGATTCCAACTCACCATCTCCGATGTCCAATTCAACGGCTTCAACCTCAAAGCCCCTCTCGCCGATTTCCTCGATAAGCTCACAGACATCTCCATCTTCCACATCAACTCCAACCGCTTCCATGGCCCAATCCCTACCAAAATCGGCGCCTCGTATCTGCCATTTCTCTTCGAGCTTGATCTCAGTAACAACGACTTCTGTGGCCCATTCCCTGTGAATCTCCTCCAAGCCACTAATCTTACTTTCCTTGATCTAAGATACAATCAATTCTCTGGCGCTGTCCCGCCGGAGATTTTCACTCTTGACGTCGACGTGCTTTTTATCAACAACAACATGTTTACACAACAGCTCCCGTCAGATCTCGGAACCAGTCCGGCTTTATACCAAACGTTCGCTAACAATTTGTTCACCGGACCGATACCGGAGTCGATCTACTTGGCCAACGGAACTCTTTTGGAGATTCTCTTCCTTAATAACCGCCTCTCCGGCTGTCTACCATGGGAGATCGGTTTGCTGAAGCTAGCTCGAGTTTTCGATGTAAGCCGAAACCAGATCCACGGCCCGATCCCTGCCTCCTTTGCTTGTTTGGAGAAGATGGAGATACTTAACCTCGGCGGCAACCTCCTCAACGGGAGCGTCCCCGAGGAGGTTTGTGATCTTCCCCGGCTGACCAATTTCACTCTCAGGGATAACTACTTTACACAGGTGGGGCCTAAGTGCCGGAATCTTATAAGTAACAAGGTGCTCGACGTGAGCTTGAATTGCATCAGTGATTTACCTGACCAGAAGCCGGTGAGGGAATGTGCTTGGTTTTTATCCCGCCGACCAATGTGCAATTGCCCTGATCCGTACCGGTACTTGCCTTGTAAGGTCATCTATGGTGGCTCCGATAGGCGGCGAGCTACTGAGGTGGGGGCCGTCTTCTCTCCGGCATATGGTGCCCTTACTCCATAATAGTATTAGCATATCACCTGCATTACGTATACAAGCGTTTTCAGTATTTTTTTTTTTTTTTTTTATCAAGAAGGTAAGAGGCTCGATTGCACCAAACATACTTGGTGTATCGAGAGGCCGACAATCGGCAAACGGGCAAACCGTCATGCAAATACAAAAACCGAAAACGGAAACAATACAATCACCACAAGCAAAGACCGAAAAAAGCGAGAAAGATCCAAAAAACAGAACAACTACTCCTTGGGAGAAGACGTGGAACACTCGAGGCTAGCAAAACATGGAGAGAGCACGGGCTAGATGAACTGGCGCGGTGTCTCGCCGCCGGGAAGCAGGATGGTAGAAACCTTTTTAAGGGATGTCATAACTCCTGCGGAAATGTGGATCCCACGACGTTGCCCCCACCTCGATGGAGGATCTTCGGAGACCTCGAACACAACCACGATCACAATCAACACGATCAACAGGGGCATGTGACTACGGCATCTTCCAAGACAATCGTTTAGACCACACTCGAGAAACATCTTCAAAGAGGAAAGTCATCCCAGAATTTTTGGAAGGATGAAATCTGAATTCCAAAAGCTCGGAATAATTTATTTATTTTTAAAGCAAACTTTTTAATTTCATGCTCAGATGATTTTACCTTTTCTGCTTTATTCTTACTCCGGGTTCTAGTTTCCCTTTTGACAGATACGAGTCTTCTCATTTACTTGTTCACCGACATTGGTATTCCATAGCAGTAGTGTGTTTCTATTCCGAGATTGCTGTTTGTTTGTATGTCCGGTGTGCATCTTCCTTATTTCCGTATTGATCACATCTTGTACTATTGGTATGCTTTAGATTTTGGGATCATATTTATTCTTCAAGTTCAATCTACAATAGGTCATAAAGTAATTACCAAAGTTGTTCATAGGAGTTTTCCAACACCATGTTATACACAATCTGAATCTACTAACTTGACACAATTAAGAAGGATGTAACTAACATATTTTAAAAAATTTGGTACTACTTACTCTTCTACAACCAATTCTTGTTTTTTGAGGGTTAAATGCCCACCGTTGTAAAGCTAACCAATTGTTCATCCACATTTTGATGTTTAATCTATGTTCATTAGTCATTAGAGTCGTCACCATTTGGTCGATCATATAAGCATCATTATTCCATTTACTTACGGTTTTCACTTTCATTCTCATGTGTTTCATCCTGCACTAGAAAGAAAGAAAGAAAGGATAGCAGACACCAAATGGGAAGAAACCAAGAAGGAAGGATGCACACAACATCCATTTGGTCTGACTTAGTACTGTAGTATTCGCTTGTTGTTCTTAGCCCAAATTTGTTCAAGTGCAGAGCTACCTTGAGAACGTCAACTTGCGTATTGACTTGGTTGAGCAGATCTCGGTTCCCATCTCCGTGGACAACATCAGAAATAAGTAAACTGATCTTTTTTGTGATTTTTCTCGAATTCTTCTTCAAGATTTCGCTTTAAGCTCCTGCACGTGCCGGCCGATCTTCGTTCGTCGCAATCCATGGCGGAGATAGGAGAGAAAAATGGATATTCTCTCTTCATCCCGCCTCTTCGGTGTTGATTGCGGTATTCCTCACGGATATTCCATCTCTTCCTCTTTTTCTCCTTCTCCTTTGCGAGCCGCCTCCCTCTGATTCTCTTTGTCTCTTGTTTTGTTAAATCGCAACCCACAGATCCCCTACAGTTGGAGAGCAATCTTTTTTCTTGTCCCAGATGACCATTTCGTAAGAAGATATGTAGATCTTAGTGAGTTTGGGGGCTAGGGTTTTCCTGTTTTCTGGATTACAAGCGTTTTTAGTATAGTATTGTTTAGTTATGAGGTTATTGGGGTTTTTCTAAAGTTTTTTTTTAGTTTGGGGGTTACGTGGGGTTTATAATTTTGTGGTGTGTAGTTGTAGTTGTAGGGTTGTAATTGTTGTTTTAGGTCAAATTTTTTGGGTTTATTTTGAAAATCTTGTAATTGAAGGTTTTAGGAGATTTCTAGGGGTTATAATTTGTGGTGTTTAGTTGTAGTTGAAGGGTTGTAATTGTTGTTTTAGGGTCAGTTTACTTGCAGATTAGTTTATTTTCGAGTTTATAAACTAAATGAGTTTATATGGGTTTATATTTTATTTTCAGGTTTATTTCTTGATGGGTTTATATAAATAAACTAGATAAGGTTGTTTACTTGAAGTTTATTTTTTGGGTTTATTTTACTTCAAAAGACTCTCATGTCCCTAAAAAAACTGAACAATAACGTTGAATACCTAAGGATTAATAAATAATATCAAGATGAAAAACCACAAGGCCAAAATCGGGTTTTAAACAAAAATAAACTCATGGAAGCAAAAATAACGTTGGTCTGAAAAGTTTATTTTTGAGTGGTTTATAAACTCATATAAACCCCTATAGAAATAAATCAATCCCTAAACATCTACAAAAATTAAACTCAGAGTTTATAAACTAAGGGCCTGTTTACTAAGAGTTTGAGTTTATTCGGGTTTATAAACTAACGAGTTTAAAAACCCAAATAAAAATAACCTCATCTTGAGAAGGTTATTTTTTACGGGTTTAAAAACCCAAATAAACTATCATTTAGTTTATAAACCCGCAAGGTAAACGGTTACACAAAATCAGCAAAGGTTTATAAACTATCATTTAGTTTATAAACCCGCAAGGTAAACGGTTACACAAAAATCAGCAAAGGTTTATAAACTATCATTTAGTTTATAAACCCGCAAGGTAAACACGCCCTAAATGAAACACTAATAAGCTACAAATAAACAGTAGTCAGATTTTTTGGGTTTATTTTAAAAATTTTGTAATTGAAGGTTTTAGGAGATTTCTGAGAGTTTTTACTTTTTCATTCCATCCTTACCCTCTCATTCCTTCTTCTCTTCTCTACCCTCTATTTCTCTGTCCTACTGAATTTCGATCCAACCATATTAGTGGAAGGCGGAATACGCGGCGCAGGGAAAGTGGAATCCGGTTGTGCAGGGGAGTTGAAAATCACTATTGTTGACCTCAATGATTGCTTGAAGTGGTGACCTAAAGAGCTCAATATGAAACTTGCATTTGAAATTGGAGCAAAGATGGGGATTCCTCTCTTGGTGCTCAGTATGAAATCTTCAATTGATTATTGAATTTGAGCCAAATACTGCATCGACCTTGAAGATAAAGATGACAGTAACTATGGATGAAGATGGATGAGAGAGAAATTAGACGATGAATTGAGTATCGGGAAGAATTATTTTGCTGATACTTATTTTAGGGGCATTTTGGTCTATGAACAAAATCAAAACTAGTTTCTAACCATTTAACTAAAAGCGTATTATATAAACCACAAATCCCGAAAACACATGTTTACAACCGCAACCACAACCATCACACCAACAACACTCGCAACCACAACAAACCCAACCATTTAACTAAACGGTATATATATATATATATAATAATATTTCAAAATTATCAAATATATTTATATTTAAAATTATAAATTATAAATTTTAAAATAAAATTCAATTAAATAATATCCGTGTATAGCACGAGTGTTACTTTGTAATCGTAAGTAATGTTTCGATATCAATAGAAAAAATATAAGTTAAAATAATTAGGTAATGGAAATAAGGAGTAAACAAATATAAAAGGTGAGAATAGCTAAAAGAATTTAACGATAATCAAAATTACATCAACGATGATCTATATAAAGAGTTGTAAATAATAAATTAATATTACAACTAAAGAATGTGATGTATGAAATAAAAAAAAAATATAATTCAAGAACATTATACAATATTGATTAAGAAATACCAAATTCTTATAAATATAAGTAAAATTTAGCTACAACAATACAAAATAAAGATGTGCTTGAATATAAGTGTATGTTTGGTTGGAGAAGTGGAATGGAAACGGAATGAAATCGGATAAGGGTAAGGAAATGAAATGGAAATGATGAAATTACTTTTATTTGTTAAAAGACATTAACCAAACGAATTTTTTGATTGACTCGGAATCAACCGTTGTGCTTAACGTAAGGATGATACTTCACTTATGTTTTAGTATTATATAATAGAATATTATATTGGATTTTAAGAAGCAAATTAAGTTAATTCTTATTTTATTTCGATTTTTTGTTCCAACTTGTTTCATTCATATACCGCATATATAAAAAGAAAAATACATGGCCTAAATACACATTTTTTAATGTTGATTATTCATCTATACCATATGCCCATACTGTATGCAAATTCATTTGTTTTTCATAGGTTCAAGCCCAGAGAGCAAGTATAGACATGGCTGTAGACCCAAGAAACAAAGCAACATAACAAGACTTCTTCATCCATTTCTCACAGTTCATCATCTTGTTATGGAAGAAATCTGCAGATATGAGATCCACCAGAGCCATATATATTAGTATACCCGATGACAGCGACCCCAGCAAGCCTTCGAGAATCAACGCGTTCGTGCTGCTGTCATCGTAGCCCGTCACAGAGAATATGATCATCCCCAAGATTATACCCAATGGTGTCGTCACTGCAAACATGAAACACATGTAGGCTGTTGTTGCAAAGCTAAATCCTGCCTGTTGATTGTTAACATACCGAGATTAGATTAACAGTAAAGTAATTTCACATGTAAAGCATATTGCTCAACAAGAAAGACTTCAAGTAAAAGAAGTACAGATGAGTAGATGGCTGCCTCTTTGCATTGAGCTAACTTCAATCAAATTACTAGTAAAAAAACACCAGTTAAGGTGGAATTAAGGTTGTTATATGAACCAAGTTATTCAGATTCAGCTTGAAAAAATCGTGTATGGAGCTCATTCACTTACTGAACAAGTTGAATATGAGCACATTTTTAAACTCGATTAACATATAGGTTCGGCTTGATTGTAAACAAGCTGAATATGGGCATACCAAAACTCGGTTCGTTCGAGTCAAATGACAGCTCTAATGATGTCTAGATGAGTCAACTTCCCAGGATTGGCACGAAAAATCCCAGCTCAAGAACATTCACTTACTAAACAAGTTGAATATGAGCACATTTTCAAACTCAAATAATGTTTAGGCTCGGCTCGAGCTCCATTCTAAACGAGCTGAACATAAGCATATCAAAGCTCAGCACATTTGACTCGAATAACAACCTATGCATTGTCAATTCAAGTGGAAGCCATAGTAGTAGTAGCAACAAAAAGCTTAACTTCCAAAAAGCAGCATACGCAGTAAATCATGTAGGAACAAAGAAATAAAGCAAGTTTGTGGGTTCATACTAGGACAACAATATAAAAGACTTTACACAAAGCAGAAAAGTAATAACACCTATTTTTGTACACTAGGATACTTTACGGAGTATGATAACACTAAGATCAGCATAATATAATAATGCATCTTACTTTGCCTAATTTTATAATCTAAAGAAGAATTCAAACTGATGAAATCCAATGTCAGGGTCTTTTCAATAATATAACTATATAAGCAGTGAGGAAGAGGAAAAGGACAAACTTTAAGAACAAGAAATATACGTTGGGATCGGATATCTTTTGTTCTTGTTATTACATTTGGTATTCCATTATCATGAAGCTAAAATGACAAAACAGCACTAAATTATCATAATAGACCCTCATTCCTATACTTGAGAAATGAAGATTTTTGTCTACTGATGATCAGATAACAAAGCACTGCATGATTATTGTCACAGATGTCACCTGAATAAGGTCCTCAACAATCTGATTAGCTAAGAACCCAGTTCATTCGGATCAGTAGCATTTAGGGTATAGTTAGCAATTTAGTGTTCGAACTAGCCGCTAGCGGATAAAGTGGTTGTTCAAATGCTATAGATCCTCAACCGTTTGACAGATAAGAATATTCAGAACAAACATTGAGCTAATAAAACTAGTAGAGCTTATACCTGAGCAATACATCCACCAAGGCCCATGCCTTCAAAGATCTGATGGAAAGCAAGCGCCGCCACCAATGGCCTAATAGTGCACTTGTTCTGTGACATCCCCATCGTCACCCCTATAATCACAGAATGAAAAATTATCCCAATTTCCAACACCTGCGACACCATCTTCTGCTTCAACTTCGCCGCCGCTTCTTCCTCCGTCTCTCCTGTGACGTCTACAGCCACCGAATCGGCATCTGCCTCATCGCCGTCCAATTTCCCCTGCTCATTCACCCTGTAATATTCTTTTATACGTCCCAATTCCGAACCTAACCCTAACCCTAGCTCCATCACAACCTTTTTCGTCTTCGCCTTCATCTTCGTTTCATCAATCGGCTCGTAAACCGACTTCTCATGCCCTCCTCCAGCGCTGCCATGTCCATGAAGTTCGGCATGTGAGGAAGCAGCGAGATCGACTAGCAAAGCGAGGAGAGCTCCAAACAGCGTAACGAGGCCAGCGAAGGGGTAATCCTTCCACGGATGAAGACTCGCCACGTGGCAGTCAGCGAGGGCTGCGAAAGCATCCGGCATAACGTGGACTAGGGAGGTTGAGAGAATGACTCCGGCAGCGAAGCACTTGATGAGGAGAGTCGCTTTGTCGTAGAGCGGCTTTCCATGGAAGAATCGAGCGAGGAAGACTGGTGCGGAGACTCCGATGACGCTAGTGATGAAAATTACAGCGATGGAGATTAGCTTCAGGTGAGCCGCCTCCTTGCCGTCCCGACACGCTAATTCCCTTGCCGTGTTTGGAGGACAGCCGGCCATTGATGCCGGAGTTTGTATGACCCGGCCGAGAACTTCTCTTTCTTAATTTGATTAGTGGATAGGAATGAGTGGAATTTGCTTGAGAGAGAGATGGGGCTTTTTGGAATTTGGAAAATCCGGTTTTAACTGGGAAGGAGACTAAAAAGCATTGAGCGTTGACTGCTAATGCAAGATTCGAGATTGGTATTCGTAAGCCATATACATGTTATTCATACTCTGATTACGCGTACGCAATGCGTAACCGACGACTACGCATGACCAATGCGTAGTTCTACTACGCGTACGTCATGCGTAGTAGTAGTTGTACTACGACTATGCATGACGTACGCGTAGTAGTCCATAACACATATTTAGTTCGAAAAATGAAGGAAATCTTACTACACCTACGCATTGTGTAGGCGTAATAAGATAAAAAAAAAAAAAAAAGATTATGTATAGAATGTATATGGTGGTACGAATAGCAAGAACATGCAAGAATGGATGAATTTTTTATTTAAAAAATATATTATTAAAGAAAAAATTACAGAAAATAGACCTAACTTTTTACAGTGTTTGGATAATATCACACAATTTTACAAAAAATACAGCCTATCATCGGTCCTTCATCGTCGCCATAGTCAACCACCAAAGCAACCACCCAAAAAAAATATTATGGTTATCAAATTGTCATATAGTTAGATTATTGGAATTTTAGTTGAAGAGGAGACCCGTCTCAAAACAAGTTTAATAGGCCATAATTTGATGCGAATTGTCATATTTGTTAATTTTAGTTCATTTTGTTTTGTATTAAAAAATGTAATTTGTATTATTTTTTGCTTTTCCCAACAGTTTAAGGTTGTGGGAATAAGTCTATGATATCTATTTTTGGGGCGTGTTATATACACGATTTTAAATTTACTTGGTACCGAATATAAACGCTTTGCGGTGGCGCTTAAATAGATTTGAGCGTTTTGCGATGGCGCTCAAATGTTAAAAAAAATAAATGAGCAAAAATAAGAAAAAATAGGGTTTTGAGCGCCGGCGCGTGGCGCTGGCGCCCAAAACCCTGTTTTTTTTTTTAATTTTTGCTCTTTTTTTATTAAAGATTTGAGCGCCTTCCTACTTTTGCATTTTTTTATTGAAGATTTGAGCGCCTTCGGAAGGCGCTGGCGCTCAAATTCTTCTTTTTTTTTTTACTTGTTGAGCGCCATCGGAATGCGTTTGTTTTTTACGCTAGTAAAACAAACCTCGTGCATTTAGCTTTTTCGCTATTTTTTTAGGGCTAATTTGGTTAATAAACTTTTTTAGTTATACTTTTAATAATTAGGCAGCTAAATGTACCCAATCTTTTACTAGAACTAAAACTCAAAAAAAAACCTAATAAACTAAAATATTTTTTCTTTTTATTATTCGCATGATATATCAAGAACGATCATGAATTAAAAAGTCAATGATACCGTATCATATTTAAAAAAAAAAAGTCTAGTCTCCGACTTCTACGTTTAGGACGGTATTTGCAAATCACTCTGTGATTAGGATCCCTAAAAATGGAATTATTTCCAATAGTATTCCCTATAAAGTATAAATTATAAAATAAGTCTCAGCAGAATAGTTTAGTAATATGAGTTATGATATAAAAATAATTCGAGCATTAGAATTTAACTAGTGTCACGAGAAAATATGGATCACTGTCCTCAAGCAAGGACCCATACCATTTACACCCATGCTATTTGGGGCTCACCTCCATGTGGAGACTGGTGAATCATATTTACTAAATCGGGATTGCTATTTGGTCAGACTGTAAATTGGGTTGGGATTGGTATTCGGTCAGACGAAAGTAGACAAAGCATCCACATTAGGAATGCGTCAGCGCGTGGCGGGTTCAAAGTCAGGGCGCATCCACACTGCACGTGTGGGGGTGGGGGGGAACCCGGACGCACTCGTATTGCCCATGCTTTGCCTTTTTCGTAACATTCGGTTTTACCGAATAAGATCACTCAACTTGGGCAATTGCTTGTCTATCATTTGGTCAGGAAGATCAATATGTCATTAAGCGAATATGAGCACAATCAACATTGCTATGGAGATATATGTTGAAGGTATTACTAAAACTTGCTTTATCTGATACAATATTCTTGTCTTCAAGAATCTCCATTTATCCCGTTTGAATACCCTTCTCCTGCAACGCTGTGTGTTCCATTTGATAGCCCGGTAGAGGTTGTTGAATTTGAGCACGGAGAATGTCCAGAAACACCACGACCACCGCCCCGTGAATTCCGATTATTTGCTGCCGTGCTGCTTCTCGTTACTTTTAGACGGGCTTTTCTACCCTGCAAAAGGAATAAACACAGCAAAACGGTCACTAGTAGTCCGTCAACCTTATATATTAGACTTTTTTATCTTTATGTGTGAACGATGAGGTACAACCCATGTCAAAAATATTTTTGTATGATGCAAGAAATCAACTAGGATGATCAAAGGGTTGAGCAATTACCTTGCCCATACATTTCTCCAAATGAGGAGCAAATCTTCCGGCTCCAATTGATCGGCCACAGTTCATACAATTGAATACGTCTGTAGCAACTGTAGGATGTGTTTGTCCAAATATATCAATCACATACTTGCCATTTGCTTCATTACTATTGCTTGCATCGGCCCTAGCTTGAATGGATAACCTTAGTTCTTCTTCCTCTTCTTCAAAGTTCCGATCAAGGCCCAACCTTGCTACCCGATGACACTCAGATGCAACATCAACTATTATAGAATCTAAAAGGTCGGAAAATAGATGAGAAGGAGTCTGCAAAGATAAACAAGACATTAAGAAGGGATAAGAAATCACATTAGACAAATAAGTAATATATGCATTGCACTGAAACAGAACAATTTTGCTTACAAAGTGATATGTAAACAAACTGGTGATAGTAAACTCTATTCTATTAAGTTAAGTTGATTTTTCGAGATGATCATTACATATTTCCGCAAAATTTTCCACTTCATTCAAATGCCTTCCTCGTTTCAGAAATTTGATCTAATGTTTTCCATTATATTTTTTCAAAATAAGTTTTGTATCACTATATTTCAAAACAATTATCAATCTGATTCCAAAGACCCTTTTCCATCTGAAGTACATCAATTTACAAACTGATCTTTAATCGTACTTCCTAGAGAGTTCCTCACCAGCGAAGAACTTCCTAATGCACGTACTAGCCTCCTCAGAACAAGTATAAAGAAAGATCCTTATCTCCAATGGAGAACTGATTTATATTGCACTTATCATGAACATATACAATCATACAACAATTGCCCAAACCACATAAGCAAAATAGACAGATGCAACTGATCAAGTAGCTCGAGTCTTTAACCAACAATTCCAAGCTTGTAACATATCAAACCCACATAGGCAGGTACGTAAATAACATGAGAGAGACAAATAACAAACTGCATAACAAATTAACAATGTCAGTTAGTTTATCAGCATTCGAATGAATCTTCACCTGAGCTTGTGAAGAAGAGGTGCCATCCTCATTTGGCATTGACATAGTTTTTAGAGTAAGGAGCAGCAAATTTGACAGATAACAGCGAAAAAGTTCTGCAGATAGTGATCACATTGATAAGAAAATCGAGTAAAGCTGAAGCAATGCAACAAACATTTCAATTTCATTTCAATGAAACACTTCCAGTTAAGGTCACTGGAAGCATTGACAGCAATATCAAGGATCAACAACAAAGGGCAGAGCTGTAAAACACACAAATTTGTTGAAATTTGCAAAAGAAAACATGTTATATGAATCAAAGATAAAATTTGGCCAGCAAAAGCTTAAATAGTTTGCTTTAGCTTCAAATAATATTGCTTTCTTTTGCCTTTACACAACCGCCATTACAAATAATTCGATCAAAGTCGCACATTAACATTCATAGATTAGTATACAAAATTAGTGAAACAATTGCACATGAGATTGTCGGTTTAGGCCATAGATAATGGAAAAACCAAACATAAAGAACACATAATTGTTCAGAATTTACAAATTACAAAAGTATTTACCAAATTAACAAACCGATTGGATAAGAACACGATCTTTCTATGAACAAACAAACGGATCGATCAAGAAGAAAAAGTAGAGAGGGAACAGAACGCAAAATTGAAAATTTGCATCAAAGATCACGTGAATGGAATCGATTGGTATATAGAAATAAAAAGAAATGAAAGTTGAAAATTACTCACAGTGATATAGAGGCAACTTTGAAGAAATCCACAGGCTCGGGGGTCCTTTCGCTTAGCTGAAGAACAGCAGTAGAGGAAACTGGGAAAGAGGGACAGAGGAATCTATTTGGGCCTTCATGGGCTTTTGATTGGTAATGGGCCGTCTGTTGGGCCGACGCGATAATTGTCCAGACATTTTTGTAATAGGGTTAATTATTTTAAAAAAAAATTGTAATTTTAATATTCTAATCTTTACTGTTCTTAGTAATACCATCGATTTGAATCATATTGTTAAATCCAATATACAATGTTACAATAATCACACCGGTCTATTACCAAATTTGTATAATGTTAAATTGATTAATATCACAAAAACATGAATCTAGTAGTTGTAGTATTTTAACATTGCACATATTAGAGCATTATATGTTGGACTCTGACCTAAAATGTGGGTCAGTTGGCCAAGACGGTTTCGATAAAGAGCGTGGATATGGACGCAGATGACCCGCGTTATATATTAACACACCTAAATTTATCAATGGTCATTTTATTTACAAGGCGCCGAAATTACCAACGTACAACTGACAAACAATGAGATTGCGCATCAGATTTTTTTAAAAAAAATCATCAGACTTGTAAAGAAAATTTCCGAAACTGATGAGCATCTGGGTCTATCTTTGACATGTATATACCAATAATCCGGTCGCCTTGTATTTGACTATTCTGTTTTTCAATTTATACGTGAAAAACAAAAATTTGTAACGGATACGACATGCATAACGCTCATTACTTACAAAGGCAATCACAAAATTTGAAGAAGCTAAGGGCCTGTTTGGTTTTAACTCTAGAAACGGAAATGGAATGAAAATGAATCTAGCCATTCGGATTCCATTGTTCATGAAATTTTTTGAAATCATTCATTGTGGTTTAGAGTAATTAAAGTAGAATTTTATTACTTTTGAAACCATATCGGTAAACAAAATGGGGGGAGCAAATGCATTTTGGATGAAACCACAGGGAATGATTCCAAAAAAAATAATGAACAGGTACACATATGGACTAGATTCATTTCCATTCCGTTTTCGTTTCCAGAGTTACAAACAAACGGGGGCTAAGATCAACAACAACAGATTACAATAACTAACCAATACATTATCTATCACATGAATGCTACATGAAGAGGAACCCTGCATATATATACGGAAACTACAATGAGTCTCTTCAAAAGAATATCTTTCCAACTACCAAAGCTATAACTGGAACTGTTAGATTATCATCAAGCTCGGTACTTATAGGAAGAGATTCCACCACAGCGGTTATAAGGGAAACAGCCAAAGAACCTAAAATCATGCTTTGACTGTTCTGGATGAATCCGAACGTAGAAAAAAAGTATATGTACCTGTAATGCATACCCTATCAGTACAAAATGACATTTACTGCTGGTAATAATCAACAGAGTTACTGATAACAGGTTTGAAAGAATTTACCCGACTGACGCAAGAAAACCTGCAATTGCCATTGCAATGCTACCAGCATAGGACTTGTTTGGGTTGTGAGGAAGTTTAGCACTGCCAAACTTTCTCCCCACAATGTCAGCAAACCCTGAAACATAGTCAATAGCTGTAAGCCTGGCTTCTAGATTCTTATTTCCATTTTATCACACTTTTTCAAAAATAAAATTATGTGAAATGTTTGTTTCTTAAGAGCAATCAAGCAAAACTTCGGTACTTCACAGCTTGCTTTCTTTTTGTGGATAAGTTTCTCCTTGTTGCTCTTCAGTTTGAGCAAATCAAATATTGATCAGAGCCAAAACATCAAAGGAAATTAACAGAAATCAACTGGCTCAAAGAGCATTACCATCTCCAGCACATAAGTTACAAATTGCTGCAATTCCAATAGGAGAAGTCCTCCAATATACCATTGTGGCAAAGGTGACCGTCAATGCATAATAAAATGGTCCCTTTAGAAGCTCCCTGATGTATGATAAAAGAAAAGTCATGTAATGTTTCAGGAAATTGACATGTCAAAAATGTCTGTTAGAACTTACAAGTATACATGGGCTCGAGGAGAAACTAAAAGTTATATCATAAACTAAAAAAATTCAATTCGTTTAGGGATATAGAAAACTAAGCTGACACAATCTGAATTCGTGCAAGAGTTATTTATAAAATGCTTGACAGAAGACAAATGACAGTAAATATGTGGTAGTCTGACACATAGTGCTCACTTATAGGGAAAAATGCTCATAGAGTAAATAAGGTCTTTTAAGGCCGTGTCAAACAAACTCATTTGTTCAAAATCTCGTGAATTGAATTTTGTTAGCAAAAGAACAAATTAGGATACTTGACCATTCGTCATTTGAGGTCCCAGTCTAAAAACCCTTTGATCCATAAATTGATTGGAGTGTGCTATTGCAAATGTACATAGCAAATGATCATATTCAGATTTCATTTACTTGCTGTTCTGGTTTGATCTTAAATAGAAGCTCCTAATGTAATTTAAGAACCCAGATATATAATGAACTTGACGAGTGATGAATACTGCTACCTGTGATCCCCGTTTCTGCTAATTGACTTCACGGTAGCATCATCCTTCATTATGCCAAGACCCAAAAGAAGCATTTTTATAATATTGAGTCCCGGAACAAGACCAGCTAGAACAGCTCCATGCCACTCAGAACTGCACCGGTTCGTAAATAAACTAAGTGGAGTACATTACAAAACCACAGAGACAGGAGCCTACTACTTCATAAATGATACCTGAATAGTGGCCAGCAAAGCATGAAAACCAGTCCAACACTGATATGCACAAGCTTCCTATTCAGTTTCTGGACAAATGGAGCATATTAGAGTGAATGAGACTCAATTAACAAAACGCTGTAGTTTCAAAGTCAACTTATTCAGATCAAACTTGAATGTGATAAAGAGCAAGATACAGTACGCAAAGATCAGAACATTATAAATAATGCATTATTAAATGTATTGTGTATATCAACGTTTTCTGATACTATATCAAATTTCATAGTCAACTTAATCAGATCAAACTTTATAAAAAAAGCATGATCATAATATTTAAAAAAATGGAGAATCAGCAGGATAAGAAGATTCATGACGAAGTATGAATATTTAGTGTATATCAACATTATCTGATACCACATCCAAAATAATCCACCTGAATCCAACATTATGCAGTAAAAAAAAAACTAATATTGAAGTTCAACTTATAAGCATCACACTTTTCAATATTGAGATAAGATCACAAATGGCATCACCAAAGAAGTGTCATAAAATTCAATTGCAGCTTCATCATCTAGGAACAATCATTTAGGTATTAGAAGATGAAAAAAACCTAATCAAATTGATACATACGAATCATGAAGAGAGTAAATAAATGAAGACCTTCTCAATTCCGCGCTTAGCGGTCTCCGCCCAGAAACGAAGCAACCCTAGAGCAATAGCGCCAGTGATACCAGCAGCTATGAAATCACTTGTGACCGGATTCTCTGCAAATACAACAGCCATTAGCAATCTCCGGCGAACAACTGGCAAAGTTAACGGCCTGAAACTGCCGATGCCGGAGAATTTAGGAGGAGAAAGGATTGAATTTCTGGAGGAGCGGGAGAACTGGAGGTCAACGATGGATCTGGTTGAGCAGTAAAAATGGAGTGATGGTACCGGAAGCCGATATAATACTTTTGTAGCCATGAATAATTCGTGTAAATCACGTTTGAGATTTTGACAGCGTTGCCTGACTGTTTTGCAAATTTCCAGAAATCGGTGCACTCCGTAGCCGGAGTAAAATATATAAGATTAATATTTTTAATAATAAAAATATTAAATTTTGTTTTTATTATTTTTTATTTTTATTGATCTAAAAGTTTCGGAAATTTTACGTTTTATTTAGATTAATTAAATTTGTATTCTCGTTAACATTCTACATAAAATCATACATTAATATACTATTTTGAATCGTAAAATTGTTAAGAATATAAACAATTTAAATATGAATTGAGATTTTAATAACCATTGTTCAGAACTACAGGTTTAGCCTTGGGTTTTGGAAATTTTCATTGCGTTTGTTTACAAATTTTTTTTAAAAAAAACGGAAAGCGATTCGAACCATTAAACAACAATTGATCGACGGACATATCGTCATGAAAGGATATAAACACAAAACATAAGAAATACAAAAAAGAATACATCAAAAGTTAAAGCAATACGTAGCAACACACAAGTTGAAATCATTTTTTATGTATTACATATAAACTATAAAACTTTTTTTTGGTAAGGGAAAGGGAAATAGGGAGTAATTCTCATGCAAAGGGCAATTTTGATAACTAGACCTTTTTGATAAATCAGAATAATAATTAGGCTTTTTCATGTTTCAATTAAGTAAATATACCCCAACCTTTTGTATTTATTCTCAAATTCTACACACTCTTCTCTCAAGTAGTACATTTACTAAACACAAAACTAGAAAAAGCCTAGTAAACCAAATTGTTTCAAATTAATTTGCTGAAAGAGATGAAACTCCCACGTACCGATTAATAAGAATATGTTCCCCAATGAAAAAATCAAAAACCATCCAAATTAGAAAGATGATCGGTTGTTGGCCTCCAAATAAATATGTCGAAACCAAAACCTTGACAATGACCTATTAGACTAGCGAAGGGATGGGTACGGGAAATATCTAGTCATAGAAAAACCTCCACAAGCTTAGGATCCATCTGAAACTCCACTATGGGGTAACCCAAATCCAAGTATAAGCTCAACCCCTTAACAACACCCCACAATTCCGCAACAAGAAAACATAAGTCAATGTGATGAACACCATCTCTTAACCATTTACCATCATCATCACGGAGCACCCACCAACCACCGTCATGCCGCTAGGAGACCGGACGTAGTCGTCCAAGTTCCATTTTGCTCAACCCTAACTGGTTTAAAGAAGGCATATCTAACTTGTTGAAGGTAGATTTGAGACGAAAAATCACTGAACAACAAGAGTTTACTTGCTATGGTTGGAATCAAGAAGGCAAATCTTATTGTTGAAGGGATCTGATTGTTAAAGGCAAATTTGAGATGAAAAACCAGTGAAGAACACGAGTCTGCTTACTTTGGTTTAAAGAAGAGAACTAAGGCTTGCCGGAGATGAAAGGGTTTGCTTGGTTGAGATCCGGAATTGTTGGAGATTATATGTACATTATGAGGGTTAGCCTCTTCCCGGTTAGGGTTTGCTACAACGATGAGTATATCTGGTTTCTCAGGTTTCTCCGTCCCTATATACCTATTGATTTATAAAGGTTATAACTATTATTCGAGTCGAACAAACCAATATTGTTATCTCAAATAAACTTCACTTTTGACGAAAATAACTCAATATTAATCATAAATTTCTTGACCTGGAAAATTAAGGGATAAAATATAGATTTTTTTCCGCGTAGGTAGAGGTTACAACTATTATTCGAGTCGAACAAACCAATATTTGTCCATGCTCGATCTCAACTCGTTCATTTGTCATGTTTGGCTTATTTATTCATATTTTTCTCGTTTAGAAAGTGAATTAGCTCGAGTCGAGATTGAGTAGTTCGATCAGCTAATATAACATCCTATAATGTTATCTCAAATGAGCGAGCCGAACTTTGACATGCTATGATCATGTTGTTTATAAACGAGTTGAGTTTAAATTTTATTAAACCTTAAACTCACATTCATATTTGACTCGTTTAATTAAAAAATGAACGAGATCGACAAAATATCTTAGTTGATATAACAAGTATGTTAGTTAGAAACTATATTCATCCTTTGAAACATACTCTAGAACATAAATTTTGCATTGGATACTTAGATTAAACCATTACAATTACATAAACTAATAACAAATGCTCCAAAACAAATTATCTTACACTTAACATTTCCATCTTCCATTTAGCCCCGTTTGGTTGTATGTAACTCCGAAAAACGGAACGAAATGAATATGAATTTATTCTACAATTACTTTAAATTAAAAGGGAATGATTCTAAAAAATTTCATAAACAATCATTTATATATGGACTAGATTCGTTTTCATTCCGTTTTTATTTTCGGAGTCAAAACCAAATGGGCCCTTAGAGTTATTTACCCACGGACCATTACTCGTAAAATCACGGTCCCGTTACACGAAGTTACACTCGCAAGGGCTCCGTGATTTTGTTAGTAATGGTGGACAAACACTCGTTGCAAGACAAAGACATACATATACTCACACCTTTACATATTGCACGAGTACAATATATCTATCATGATCTCACTTAGAATTCATTCTAATTCATATAGTGAGATCAAGAGTACTCGCGAATATCCTCGGATTCTCCCTACTCTCACCATTGTCATCGAGCTTCAAGGATGTCGAATTAGGGTTCATAGAAGGTCTTGTTTTCTTCGACGGATAAGAAGATAGTGAAAGCGATAGTAGTCCTCCGTGATCTTCGTCTTCTTCTACTTCTCCGCGGATTTCTAGAGATAGATTTAGATCAATAGAGGCTTTTCTTTTAATTTGATCAACATGGGTTTGGTCATTAGGGTTTTTGTTGTAAACCCTAATGAAATCTTCTTGAACATCATAAGCTAGCTTGTTATGTTGGTCATTGTAAGTAGAATTTCCGGGTTCTCTTGTGTCGATACGGAGTTGAGTAGGCATTGGTTGAGCTTTAGCATAATATTGAAACAAGCTAGGTCTTACCACGTTTTTCATGTTATAACTCATAACGTGTGCCATTGACGAGTTCAAACTCCTTTGATCTCCCAATGACATATGATCACCATCATGTCGGAAGCTACAAAACAAGAGAACCAAGACTCAAAGATCAAGCAAATAAGTCAAAATGACAATATTTGACTAGGGTTTTTATCTAAGCCGAGCTATTCAAACTCGGCTTGAAGAAAGAATCTTGACTTTGAAAAATGTTTGATTTGAACTCGATCACTTGATAAACAAGTCGAGATAATCACATTTTTAAAACTCGGTTAAAATATAAGTTGAGCTCAAACTCGTCCCAATATTAAAGGAGCTAAACATAAGCATATCAAAGTTGGGTTATTCATCTCAAATAACAATCTTAATGATGACTAAATGAGTCAATTTTCAGTATGTTGCTACATGTTCAAGCTACTCGAGCTCGATTCGAAAAAAGTTCGTTCTAACTCGTTCCCTTACTAAGCAAGCGGAGCATGTACCTGCAAAAGTTTAAGCCAGCTGTGGTGTCAAAGCCTTGAAGCATTGGAAGTTGCCAAAGGTTAGGGACAAAGCGACTTGCTGAGCTCCCCAACACATGTTTTGTATCATTTATCACTACAAACATAACATATCAATAGGTCAACTTCCAAATATATAAGGACAAATTTACCATTCAAAGATCAAATTTTGGTTTAATATATAGAAAAAACCCTAATTTCAGATCTTGGACTATATGCAGTAACAAAGAGACAAAGATTTGTATGGAGATTTGTGTATACCTTGACCCTTATCATCAATCTTCTTGTTTCTATACATCTGTGAATCCAAATCACATCAACAATCAAAACCCACAAATTTAATGTAAAAATATTACATATTCATGACATAAAATGATAAAATTACCTGCAAATGGCTTTTAACATGAGCAATGCTAAGCCCTTTGATATTCATCATTTGAACAACTAGCTTTGGTGTTGCTTCTAATCAATATCCATCAAACAAAATCAAAAACCACACAAAAACTAACTTGTACAAGACTAAAGGTAACATTATCTTAACATACTTTCTTGGCCCCCGAGTTTCTCGACAGCTCGAAGAAACCGAAAATGAAGATCCGGAGTCCATCTTAACCGCGGAACCTTAGATCGAACATAAGGCCTAACTCCCGTCGAGTTTCCTTTGATCTTCCCGTGCTCACGACAACTACTCTCATCGAGTTTGCCTTCTTCATCACCATCTTCATCACTTGATTGTGCTTCTTTCCGCTCGTAATTCTCGACTTTCATGATCGATTTTCGATCCCTTAGTAAGAACTCATGGATTTGGAGGAGCTAAGAGAGGTCATTTGAGAAGAGAGGTGTCTTTTGGCTCTATGGGAGACACATTATTCCTTCTAGGTAAGCCATGCTTGTTCTTATTTTAAATATTATGCTTAATATATTCTAAGTTTTGGACTTTGCCTAGAAACTTAACTTTTACCTAAACCATGGTATTTATAATTAGTTTTTGATAGGAAATATATTACATCATGGAAAACCAAATTAATGTATATATATTCTCCAAAGTCTACTGCGACTAGCTAGGCCCCATATAGATAATTTTTATAAATGGACTAATTTTGATATTTATTAATGATTTTTTAATCTATGTTATATAGGGTAAAATGTCTTATTTGAAAAAATATTTCTAATTTATTTATTTAGCATTAATTATTATTATGTTTTTTAATTAATTTAGATATCATTAGGGTTTCTTTGTAAAATACTTTTTTTAATTTAATTTATGCCTATGATAAATATTAGAAGAAAAAACTGCATGGATTAATAATATAGCAAGCTAGCATAAGTTCAAATTCATGAGTGTAAGTAATGAAGATATCATGCATTATTATGGTGGATTAGTAGATATCATTGTCAACAAATAGCACAATGAATATATGATTAATTTGTATGTATGTATTTATGAATATTAAACAAGAATGGGCCAAGCCAACCTAATTGATTTGGAAAATGTTGTGTACGTTCAATTCACATACTCTCAATTATTGCTTATCATTAGTGTATAATGTATATATGAGCTATCTGGATTCTGGGATGATATTAAACTAATAATCAAATTTATATAAGTAACTTGTCGAATTCCAACATATAAGATATAACGTGGAGGGTTCGTCACATATTCGATCGTATATGTGTTACACTTGACCCCAACACATAAGATAAGTGGAGTTCCATCATATAATCACGAAAGAATTAGACAATAAGAGGGATAACTCATCGACCTTATATGTCAAGTTAGGATCAGTGGAGTTTCAATGAAACGCATAGGTTAATGATGTGTTTAGTTAAGGTTTTTTGGAATTTATTTTATATTGGTTTATAACAGATGAATTTTAGGGGTGTTTAGATGCAGATTTGTGGTTTACTGTGATTGTTCTTAGGGTGGTTTTTTGGCTGTGAAAATCTCATTCTCAGAATCTCATCAAACATGTTTTTTTGAGGTTTTTGGAGATTGTAGATGATTGTGAAGCTTGTATATCGTTAATACCCTCGTACCCTCCTCTCCACTCTCCTCATTCTGCATCGATACACTAGAGAGTTGTTAGGGTTAGAGATTTTTTAGCGATTGTAATTGCTTAGGCTAACCAAACCCAATCTTCTCATTCGTAAATCGTAATTGCTCAAAGTAACCAAAATCCCATTTTAAGGCTTTGAAATTTGCAATTGTCTGGGTAGCTATCTCAGGTTATGAATTGAAGGTCATGAAAGGCTCCAACCACGATTTTCTTCTTTTGGTTTATATGGGAGAGTTCTTGAGTGAAGGTTGGGGAAAGAACCAGATAGCATCTCAGTTATATATTGAAGGTCATGAGAAACTTCATACCCGATTTTCTTTTTCTTGTTCATATGGAGAATTTATGAGTGAAGGTTGGGAGAATAACTAGATGGCAACGGAAGTTATAAATATAGGGAGAAGAATGAAGTCTAGCATAAGGAATGAGAAGGTCAGAGAACGAAGGATGGAGCATTGGTGTTTCTGGCGTTCTAAATTGGGAAGAAGGAACGAAGAAGAAAGGGAAATTAATTGGGGAGGGTAAAGCGAAAGGGGTATTTAGTCTTTATGTATAATCGAAACTAATTTCGAACCCTTTAGCTAAACACGTATACGGAGTTTTTTTTTTAAACTGCAAATTTGAAAACAACCCTTGCTAAAACCTCAACCACAACCGTAATCGCAACCACAACCGCAATTTTACTAAACACGTCCCGCTATATATGATGCACAATAATTATGATAAATAAAACTTCTTATCAATAGTCAAGATATTATATAAAAATTTATAATTTGTTCAATTTATAATATAAAAAATACACTAAGGGCCCGTTTGGTTTCAACTCCGGAATCGGAAACGGAATGGAAACGAATCTACTCCATACGTATACCCTTGTTCATGAAAGATTTTGGAATCATTCATCGTGGTTTGAAATAATTGGAGTAGATTTTGATTACTTTTGATACCCTATAGGGTAACAAAATGTGGAAATCAAGTGCATTTTGTCTTAAATCACAAGAAATAATTCCATGCAATTTCATGAATAAGGATATAGATATGGACTAAATTCGTTTTCATTCCATTTTCGTTTTCGGAGTTGCAGGCCCTAAAACTTTATACCCAAGCTAAAAATCTCACCAAGATAAATCAAATTAACAAATCTCGGATATGATTTCAAATAGAAATTAAAGCAACTTTAATTCAAAAGATTTCCGTGTATGGATGTATAACCAACCCCTACAAACAATAATGAGCATTTATGAAAGAATAAAATATGATTATGGGTCCGTTTGGGAAATGGTAGATTATTGGAGCTGAAGTTGAAGTTGAAGCTGATAGGTAGATGAAGCTGAAGCTGAAGCTGAATGAGTAACTGACGAAAGTAGCTTATTGACGAGATGATATTTTTTGATAAGCTTGGTTGGTGTTTGAGAGAACGAAGCTTATGAAAGCTGACGTAAACGTAAAATTACTAAAAAGGACATTCTTTCATATAACATTAATTTTAAATAAATTTAATAAAATAAACAACAAATTATAATTACCTTAATTTTTTTATGTTTTAAGAGTTATGTAACAACAAATTATTTTTCAAAAAAATTTTAACGCAATTATAAAATTTCATTTACAAATAATTTTTTTTAATTTGATAGTTTTAAAATATAATTTTCTGATAAATATCTTGTTTTATAGTTATATTTATCGTTATAGAAATACATTAAAAATAAAAAACAATAATACTAAACATAAATTCACTAATAAATAATATAAATAAAATATTCTTTTTATTCACAAATACAAAATAAAATTTTGTGGCTTCAAAAAATTACTCGTAAAATAAAAGGATAAAAAGTTAAAGAAAGAAAAAAGAAAGATAAAAAAACCTAAAATAAAAATAAACCTTTACCAACACTTTGGGCAAAATTGGAACAATGTGCTCCCTTCATCTCCCTTCATCTCCCATCATCTCCCTCAATATTTGGTTCCCAAACACCAAGTTTACATTTTTTTCATCTCCCTTCATCTCCTTCATCTTCCTTCATCTAGCAAAATCACCTTCCCAAACGGACCCTATAATTTTTTCAAAGAAAATGACGTGATTTCGTCATCATTTGTCATTTGATATACAAAGAGTCGATTTCCATATGCTAGGTACGTAGTTGTGCATTAGAAATAGAAATTCAACCGCAAACGTGTCCCACTCGTAGGTTGAGTTGCACGATCGTGGCCCTTTGTAAACCTATGGGCCGGATTTTAGAAGCTCGTGTTTTCGCATTAATAAGGTGCACGATCGTGTGCTAGATTTAATACAAGGCGTACGATTGTACACCTTATCCACCCGATCGTGTATCTATGAATCGTGCACCCCACATTTTTGCATTCATCACGATGATCGAACAATACACCGTGAAGAAGTTATGACAATATAACAAAGTGCATTGTACAATTATATTTTATGTGTCGAATAAAAATTAAAGAGACTCACAATTTGTAATAGGATGAGAGAGGGGCTATTAACTAAAGGTTCAAAATTCTAGAGTTGTATAACGCTTAGTTTTACACGGATATTTAACATGAACAAGGTACACGATTGTAATCTTGTTGAGCATGATCGACACCCATAATGTTTATTTACATGAAGAAGTATACATGCTTCCTCCTCTTGGATTTCGAACTTCTACCAAAGTTTACTCGCTCTTCACATACCTTCGCTCATGTATGACTTTACTCATTCTCATCTATGTCGATGACCTTGTCATTTATGGCAGAGTGAATTTGCTATGTAGCCTTGGTTCACTAATTTTGTTTAGTAATTGTGAACCTCAATAATTTTGTTAGAATATGACCTCTTTTAAATTTTTAATACTAATTTAACCTTATACAATAATTTAAAAGATTGCTAACTGATTATTCCTTTTAATTAACCCACAATCCCTAATTGAATAAGGTGTATTTTGAAGAAGTTACCAATTTTAATTAGCGTAATCAATTAGCAATTAATCGTGTACAATAAAAATTTACAAGAAGTGATAAAATTAGCATGTAACAAAGAAAATTAGTTAAAATAATTTTTGTACAAGAAAATTAGTGTACAAGCGAAAGTTCAAGTATCATAATTAACGTATATTTACAATAAAATCTGTCTTATTTATAAGAATAAGTTACAGTAAAGTTATAAGAGAAACGTCTTAAAATTCAATAAATATAAATTACAAGAAAATAAGTATCATTTACAAGAATAAATTATAAATTTACAAGAAAATATGTCTTATTTATTTAAAAGAATAAGATACAATATAGTTATAAAAGAATCGTCTAAATTAGGATAAAATTTATTATAATAAATAAGGTTAAATCTGTCATTATTTGTTTAATAAGGTTATTCACTTAAGAATATATAGGTCTAGGTTATTTAGTAAACAAAATTAATCATTGAGTGCATTTCTTCCAATTATATCTTTCTGCCAACAACCCTGCCTTCATTACCAGATTCGAGGCATATCTTCATCATTGTTTCCATATAAAGGACTAGTTTGGGCCTCTTCGATATTTTTTCAACATTGAAAATAGTTTGCACTCGATCCGGCATATGGCTCAACCGACGCAAATATACCTTAGGTATTCTTGCCAAAAATAACTTACTTGGATCCAAACCCGCGGCGTTTTCCATGGTGGCTACTAGCTAATCATGGTCTATAGTTCGATTCATCTAAGTTACTATGATCTTGAAAAATATAGACGTCTAGTAGGCCTCTTATCTAGCTATCTATCACTTGCCCCAAATTTGCCTACTCAGTGCACATTCTCTGGTAATTTATATCGGTTCCTTGTCTAGGTCATTGAGACGTTGTTCTAAAGGTGCTACGCTACCTAAAAAATGCTCTTACATGAGGAATTTTTGTGTAGCTCCAACAATCTCACCATATCTACATCATGTGACTCCGACTAGGCTGATTGTCCCATTACATGTTGATTCACTACTAGATATTACATCTTAATTGATACATTTCATGTCTCTTAGAAAACTAAAAAACAGATTATTATTTCTAGATCATCTGTTAAAGCAGAATATATATCCCTGTTCACAACCACTTGTGAACTTCTTGGAATTCACTCTCTCTTTCGCTCCCTAGACGTGGCACATACTCATCTCATGCATCACTATCGCAAAATTCAAGCTTACATATCTAACACTTTGATCTTTCATGAACGAACTAAACACATTCAAATATCTTAATTTCTTAACCCTTTCCCAAAAGGCTCACCCCTCTCCAAATTTAGATTCCTCTAGGCTCTCTAGTTACTTTAAGTATTACTTAAATTAAATAAGAAGACAAAACTTAGTAATAAAAAATGATTTTGCATGGAAATTTTACATGTACAAAAATAAGTGGAAGTAGACAATATCACAGCTACTGATGTGGATCGGCCGGTCGGACCATTATTACATAATAATGTGAGTATGTTTGTCTATATTCCCGTTAACACAAAATAATTCCGACCGTCAAAAAAAAAAATGATGGGGGTTCCTTTAAGCATGTTTACGGGTCAGACTCGCCGGGTCGGATCGAGGGTCCGGGAAGGGTGACCCGTACTAAAGGTCAACCCGTCGGGTCACGGGTCAGACCCGACGGGTTTGTGGGTTGGCTCTTTTGTTTTAAAACCCAATTTTTTTAAAAGAAAAGGATGACCCGGTGGGTCGACCCAATTTAGCCGTTAGGTTCGTTTTTTTTATTTTTAAAAAAAATTTAGCCGTTGGCGGGTCGACCCGCCGGGACACGGGTAAGGATCACCTCAACCCTTACCCATACCCGTAACCCGTCGGGTCAAAATCCTTTACCCGTGAGCCGTGGACATGGTTAGGTTTAGGGGTGGGCATGGGACGGGACGGGACGGCATAGGGGTCGTCCCGCATCCCGTCCCGCAAGTTATTTGCGGGACGGGACGGGACGGGATTTATGACATTTTTTCTTCGTCCCGCGCGGGCCCTGTCCCATGTGGGACGGGACGGGACGGGACGGGACAAATCCCGCGAAAACTACGCACCGATTATATTTAATATGTATACTTGTTTTCTCTCGTGTTTAAAGACATAAATGATCGGAAAAAAAAACTCGATACCGAATTATCGATTCATGACGCCTACATTAGTAGTTTATATATTGAAAACAAATTGAAGTTACATCAAAGTGTCTTACCGACTCACATTCAAAAAATAACAACAGATAATTTAATGAAAATTATATTTATTTAACTATCGATTACAATTGTTGTAATCCACAAATACAAGGGCGAGGAAACCGACTAGAGCAAGGGTGTCGATGGAACAAACGAGAGCAAGGCGGCAAACGGACTAAATCAAGGGAGATCAGAAACTCTAATATTTTAGATCCAATCGAATGAGTAGTAGACAATGAGTGAATGAATGATGAAAAATCATCAATTTTATAATTTTAAAAATAAATTTTTTTTAAAAAATTATAATTTATGTATATTATTTATCTATATAATATTTATAAAAATATAAAAATATTATTTATATATATATGCGGGACGGGACGGGATTAACCGGAATGGGAAGTCTTCGTCCCGCATCCCGTCCCGCAAATTTTTTGCGGGACGGGACGGGACGGGATACACATTTTTTTTTTCCAAATCCCGCCGGGATCGGGACGGGATCGGGACGGGATGCGGGACGAGACGGGATTAAGCGGGATTTATGCCCACCCCTAGTTAGGTTCCTTTAACAAAATTAATGTATTATAATGCATAATTATGTGTAGTTTTGAATTTTATGACATGACAGTCGATTGTAAAATGCGGTTAAGTTAGTGTAACTTACAACTTATAGAAGTAGCAAATAGCAAATTAATGTATTATAATGCATAATTATGTGTAGTTGATTACCGTATATATTTTGGTCCTTTTTCTTACATACAAATTCATTTATTAATTTATAAATAATATTCACATTTAGTAATCTATCATTTGGTCATAAGACTGGAATACATTTAGTATAAGTAGCAACGCGGCTTTGGTACCGATATTGGTTTATGTCCCTCGCTCTTAAAGGATGGGCATTGAGGAACGTTTTACGATCTGAAATTGGTTTGGAGGTGTGGCTATAGACGGGTGATTCTGAAAACGGATTCTAGGTCAACTCGGAGTTTCATTAGTTCTCAATAAACAAATGTCGCAATGATATTCACTCACAAGCCATATGTACTAATGACAAGGTTATTTTTTCAAGAAGATATTGGATTATCCAATTTCGTTAACGTAAAGCAAATAGCGTAGTGGATCACCCATCTAGTTTAGCTTTCGGTTATAGCATTGATTTGAGTGTATTATTTTAGCCACGCTCACCGAAGGGTGTTTTGAATATTGTGCATCATGAAGTGAGGGATCGGGCTATCTCGTGTGTGATTACGGCTTAATCTTCTTTTTCATATATTAATAAAACATATTTAGAAACAATGGACCTCCATCCACCCAAAACAACAAGGATGTATACAAATCCCACAAATTCCAATCTCGTCCTAGTCTCGATCATGACAGAATTTCATATAAAATAACAATCTCAATCCCGTCCCGCCAAAAAATATCCGAGATAAGATAAATGACTTAACTTCTTCACCCCGCTAGGACCGTCCCTTAGATAATAAAACTTTAATTTAAAATATAAATAAAATTGAACCCCTATATCCAAAAAAATTAGTTTTATATATATTAAAACTTTAATGTATGCAACCCAAATTAGATATTAGCCAAATGGTCCGAACGGTTGGCTTTTATTTTGAATGTTAGACGAAAGTTAATTATATTCCGAGGAGATTTTGTATTATATAATTATGGATTGTTGAAAATTTTAATTTTTTTCACTTCAAGTATTATACACATAATATTTGTGTGCATAAATCGTAAAGTCTAAACGTTATAAAATATAAACAGTTATAGGTCAAGCGAAAGTAGTCTCATCTCATCTCATCTCAATTCCATCCTAGATAGGTTCCGACATGATTCATCTAAAGAACATAAGCCCCATCCCCAATATAATAGGCAGGACGGGACACGAAATGAGCTCAATTCCGTTTCATGTCCACCCTAGAAAACATTGACTATGGTTTATACTACTAAAAAAAACATGAATATACAATGTTTGTGTATGTTTGGGCCTGGCCCAAATCCGAATAAGGAGGCTTTTAACATCAGAGACAATCACACAGCAAGAAAACACAAAATAAATTCTATAATACTACCAAACTCAATACTTTATACACTTCAATAAGCTACATACTAAACTATATTTACAATCGATAGAAACTTAATTACACATGAGACAAACTCTATGGCAAGGGAAATCACAAGAATAACTTAAAAATCTTATAATTTCTTTTTAATTTTTTCAAATATATACATATGGAATTTCAATTAAACTCTAACAACTCCATCATCTAAGATCATGTTTCGATTGTTTATCTCAAATGAATGCTCAAGAAGATTAACTAGAAGCATCAGAAGAATACCCAGATAGGGTTGAAGGAACAGTAGATGAAATTTCTTCATCTGTTGCGGTTTTGATCCTTATGAAGATTGCAATTAGGATGAAGATCTTGGCCTTGATTTGGCCTCTTTTGGGAGGAAGCCTTATCTTCTTGTATTGCTGTTTTGCGTATTGGGTTTCCATTGTATTCTTTCAGCCAAGCACAACACAGAGGAAAAAACAGAGGAAAAACAGAGGAAAAACAGAGGAGAAAGCAGAGGAAAAACAGAGGAGAAAACAGGGGAGAGGAAATGGAGTAGAGAGAAGAGTTGTGTATTGTGCTCTTTTGTAAGGAAAGAAATGTGTTAATTTTGCTTGACGAGCAAGCACTAAACGGTAGAAATAGTCAAATAAAGACACGTTTTATTTGAAATATTGATCACTCTGTAATCTGTATACTCTTATTTTTGCACTTTTCTGGTCAGTAGGTCCGGTAGTCAATTTCGGGTGGACTGTTACGGATGATGGACAAGACCCGACTTGAGATAGGTATATACATTGTATATTCTATGGGTTGTAGTCCAACTTGTTGCGGTTCGAGTATACGAGTGCATATATGGCCCGTTCGGTACACTCGATTCAATCGATCGAATCGATTGAATGACTTTCATTATTGTTCGGTACTTCATTTACACCATTAAGGGAGGGATTGAATTGGTTGAGTAAGGCGTTTAATAGGTTGAATGATTGAGTTGGGGGCAAGAGGTTGAATTGATTGAATCCAATTTTTATGGCAGTTGTACCCTTCCGCAATAACCTTCATCCAATCAATTATAGGGGCATTATGTAAGTACTTTTTGGTCTATTAATACCTCATTCAACTCATTCATTCTCATCTTAAACGAACATGAAAATAAATTAATTTGATTCTTTCCATTATGTTTCAGTCACATTTTTCAGTTTCAGTTTCAGTCGTGACCAAACAAGCCCTATGTTAGAAGAAGACGAGGTTTTATCCGGTAACTTATACGTATGGTTATGTGATATTGTTGGCCTCTAGACTATCTTTTAGAGGTCTCGACCTTGATTAATTCTCCGTCAATAAATCCGGATTTTTTTTTCTAATTTAAAGCTTATAATCTTTTGATTTTTAATAAGATATGAAATTTATAATAGTCAAAATAAAATAGAAGATTAATTAAAATTTTCTGATAGGATAATCATCGGAATTTCATATGGTATCAAAAGATCGGTCTTGACTTATTGGACTTGTCGGCCTTACGACTTTAATTCTGAAAATAGACAATGATAAACCCTTACAATTAAGGGCAATTGGTTTTATTAAATACCAACATCGCTAAATTTATGTGTTGAGATCAGGCCCAACGCATATATGCGTTTGGACATACAACAAAACACTTCACGTTATATCAAATCCCTCTTGAAATATTCCCAACAATGTTAAGATAACCGAAGGAATAATAATATTTGTGGAGGGAAGAATTGTTCATTTAGCTAGAATAAACAACCTTCTAACATAAAATCACTTGAGATATTTTGCTAACATTTTGAATTCTTCATTTAGCTATCAAATTTTAGAGGTAATTTTAAATAACTTAGCCAATTATTTAATCACACCTCTCACCCTTATCCCTTATGAAAGGGAGAATGAAAGTAAGCATAATCAATCGAATTCACCCTTATTGCAAATCAATTAGCTTGGACACGCCATTGACTAAGTAGTAATGATTCTGTTTTATGTAGTTTAGTGTGTTTTCAATAATATATTTATAAAATTGTTATTTTTAATAAAATTATGGAAGTGAAAAGTTAGTGAAAGGGAGACAAGTAGACATGTTCAAGGCTGACCGATCTATCAAGCATTCAAGCCCGATCGATTAATAAAAAAAGGGTGTGTTTGGACAAGTATGAAAGTTCGATCGGGGTTGTTAGTCCAAACCTAATGTGCTATCAAGACTAGGCAATCGAATGGACTTGAACACGAGTTAAAAGTTTGATAGTTGGGTATAATCCAAAAAAACGGAACGATTTTTAGTCATATTAAAAGGGTGTAAAGGAAATCTTGGGTTATGATGAAGATGTGGCTATGAACCGAATCCATACCTGCTTTGATCAGATTTTAAGGTTTGAGCTGGCTCGATGAAGGCTTGCAAGGATGAAAAAGACTTAAACCTTGCTTTTCCATGCAACCCACATGCCCATGCAAAACCTGAAGAATAGATATGAGTTAGGTTTAGGGAAGAAAATAAGTTTTGAGCTAGATTCACTTTGGTTTAGTTAAAATTGCGTTCATTAATTGAAATGCAGAGCTTTGATCCCTTGTGAGATATATATCATTAGTTGCTCCCGAGCATTAAACCCTAATCTCAAACAAGCCGCTCTTCTCTTCGTCTCTTCTGCTCCCTTCCTTCTTTGAGAGAGTTCCACATTCGAAAGCGAGATTGAGAGCTTCGATACGATGCGTGAACTGATTCTACCAGTAGTTGTGGTACGAAGAAAGTCTTTGGACTTTCATGCTCGTGTGAATTGTATCTCTTAACTTGTTCTACTTTCCTTTTGATTTGTTTTGAATATTTGTCAAACTCTTTACTATCGTAATCACTTGTAGGAGTTCGACCCGGAGATGTAGGAGTTCGACCCGAACCTCGTAAATAAATCTTTTGTGTTTATGTGTTCTTGAGCAGATCGATCTAGATATTATTCTTTACGAACTTTTATTTTGTAAAAGGTTCCAATTTTTTATTTTTAAAGGCACTTTTTCTCACCCCGAAAAAATTGATACGGGTAACTTTTTTTTTTTAATAAAGGAACTCATTCATTAAGCGATGTCTGCGAAAGCAATGCTCATTACATGTTGTGAGATATCTCCCTCAAACTCTTGATCAATCCCATTACGAGGATACACTCTAGCAAGGAGTCTGCAACCTTATGCATTACGAGAAATATATAACATATAAAACAAATCACATACATTGGCTGACTACTTGATTTCCTCAATGATTAAGCCATCATGGTTCCCGATTATCGAGGTTGTGTGGAAGTAGCTCACTAGTAGTCGGGAAGCGATTTCATGAGTAACGCGAGAGAAGCCGTTATAGACAACGAGATATAAATATCATTCGAATTCTCTCTTTATTTCTCTATTTCCTCACAAAATCTCATTCAAATTCTCTCCCCACTTTATCGTGACTAACTTCCCTCTGAATCTTAAGTCTTTCAATTACACCCCTCTCAAATTGAGTAGTTTTCGCAATGTAAATCTTCATCATAGTTGCTTCATCATCTATGCTTTCCAATTGTATCATATCCGACTATGATTACTCTCATGAAGAATGATTACTCTCTACATAGTTAACAAGTACTTTAAGAAGAACCTATGACATGAAACATTTTTTTTTTTGGTGGGAAGGAGATTCGGTGGTCTCCGGCGCTTCTAGATGCGCTTCTTATTAATAAAAAAAGGCTAAGTAGTAATCACTCGGGGGATAGCCTGACCCCTTACATCAGAACGTAAAAGATCAACTACACCCTCGGGAGGGTCAAGCAATACACTCAGTCCAATAGGAAAGTCAAAAGCAATGCTAGCTAGATAATCCGCAATAGAATTCGCCTCGCGGTAGGCATGACGGTACTGGATAACCCAGTCCCTTTCGATGAAGTCTTGGCACTTCTGTACCAGACTGGTGAGAGGATGACAACGAGCCAACGTCTTACCAAGTAATGTGATTGCCAACTGCGAATCAGTTTCCACAATCACATTACGATATCCGCACTCCCACGCGAGCTTTAGGCCATGGTAAATACCCCAAAGCTCGGCCATTGGTACAGTGCAAATACCTAGGTTAACCACGAAACCTCGCTGCCATTCCCCCACATTATTCCTAATGACACCAGCTGCAGTCGCATGACCATTGCCTCGAACCGAACCATCCGTATTGATCTTCCAAGCATCCGGTTGGGGAGGATCCCACTTAATATGCTTGATTCTTCGGCTAGGTAAAGTTCTATGGGCATCTTTCGCCTTCCAAGCTTTAACATATTCCATAGCTCTTTCAACAACAAAATTGTGGCCATCTTCTCTTACCGGCAATGATTTGAAGACTTTATCATTCCTCCACTTCCAAAGCCACCATATACCTACAGTAAACACAACACTCCAACTACACATGTTATTAAACATAATAGGAGAGATGATGTTACCTCGAAACCAGGTTGCGAAGGGAAGCTTGAAGAAGCCGTCCATTCGATGGTGAGCTTGAAGCTTGCGCCAAAGCTTGGTGCTATGAGCACATCCTCTGAAGAGATGGTCCAAAGTTTCGGCATGGGTTAGACAAAAAGGGCAACTCCCGCTTTGAGTAAGGTGACGCAACCTTCTGACATGAAACATAAGCACAAGTACTTTAATTAAAAATATTTTAAGTTAACTTTCTATTCACAATAAATCTTTTTCTTTTACTTCAAGTGGTGGTTACACAATTGTGTTTGTAAGGAACTAGTACCTTAAGCGGAGTTTCATTTGCAACTTGCGAAACTAAATGTGCCATAGGAACATTCCCAATAAAGTATGTGTTTGAAAGATCACCAATCACATATTGCAATGCAACCACTACACATAAAACAAATCCAATAACTAAGCATAACATTGGAAATACAAGAGACCGCCTTGAACATATTATCTTTCGCAATGTCCCTTTATTTTTGTAAAGATGCCACGCATTCTCAACAAAGTATGCGATGATAAGATCAAAAATCACATTTTGAATTATTAACAAATACTTGTTGATTGTCAACAAGTGTCCATAACTATTTTTTATTGTCAACAAGCACCGACGGTCAACGAGCGTTGACAATCCGAAAATAAATTAATGGCTTATTTTTCTTTTGCTTTGGGCAAAGAACCGGGTTTATAACAATCAGCATAATTGCTGCGAGGGTTTTGTTTGGCGCCAAAACAGTTCAACCAAAATCCGCAGAGAAGAGAGATGGCGAACAGACTCATCAGCGAGATGACTCTTCCCAAATCGATTGCAAACATCTTCGCTGCTCGTAACATAAGATATGCCAAGGTAACCGTTTCTTCTCTGTTCTACATTACACTTTTGCACTTCCTGTCATCGGCAGGATTCAGTAATGCCCAAATTGCATCAGACAATCAGTGTTTATTTCTTCAATTGGGTTTCTATTTCATAATCCCTGAATTGATTTCTGTAAAAGCCCCAAAATAATTTCGACTAGCAGATTAAATGCCGATTGATAACGAGTATTGTCGTTTTTGATGCATTAGGTGTTTCTATCGATTAATCTCGGGTATTGGTTAATTTTATACCAGGATGCTCTATCTTTAACTGAATTTGAATTGATGGAGTTGCTGGATGTTGGCTTTGCGGAGGTACAATATGCCATAGCATGCATAAGTGAAATGACTTGTCCAGCTTATGAAACTGTAAGGATTCTCAGAACTTTATGTTATCCTCAAAGTTACTTCCAAAATGAACAATTTATGCATGGTAGTTTTGGTACATATTAGAGAAAGGCGGATGACATTATGATATGTAAAATATCATTCATATGTAATGAAACCATGCTGCCGTCTATATACTTTTTGTTAGGCGCTTTCATTACTGGAAAGAAAGGTTCTGCATGAACACTTGGCGGGGCATCTTCCTACAAAACTTAAAGGGTTAGATAATGCGTTATGCGGCGGGATACCATTTGGCGTTGTAACTGAATTGGTTGGTCCTGCAGGCATTGGTAAAACACAGGTATTACAAAAGTTTTCTTTTGACTAGTCTGCTTTTAAACACATCAAGTTGACTATTTCATTTTTCTTAAAAAAAAATTCCTTTTGTGAAGTGACTGTTCGTTCATGTATTTCTTCTGGTATACATAGAATTTTCACTTATCCCACTTTATTATGATAGAAATATCAATGACACTTGCATAGCCTAGCATGAGATGTTTCAAGTTTCATATACATGGTTAGAGGTGGATTCCCGGGGTGATTTAGCCTAGTTTGGTGCAAGGAGTATCCTGCTACTTCCACTTTTTAATTATGTTCGGTAATGAACCTCAGTTATAAAAAGCAAGTGGTTGAAGTTTTTAAGAAAAAAGTTTTCAAGACTCAGTTAGACTACTTCACTGGATTTTAAATTTTAAGGAGTGATGCAACTGGTTTTTTGGCTTCTAAAAGTTTCAACGTGCATCAAAATCACTTCAAAAGGCAAGAGGTTGGTGTCAAGCATTTTTGGCCACAAAAGATTAACACAAAATTCAGGCAGACTGTTGTAAATAAACTTAGGGAGAAGAATATTATCATACCGATGGACATTTATGGGATATGCTAGCATTAGTTTTATCCAAAGCTTTACTTTGTGGCTACTTGCCAGACTTGGCGTTATTTTCATGAGGACTTATAAGGTGAGAAAATTATCAATGAGAAACCTTTTATTAAAGAGGGTGTTGAGAGGGTGGAATGCCTAGCGCACATTGTTAGAAATAGCAGAAGCTCGACAGCTGTTATATATTTGCTAGTTTGAAAGTGTTTGTGGAAAACTTTTATTAGTGGGTAAGGACACACTTCTTCTTCAAGAGGCCGCTTAGGTTTAGGAACTTCTCATCTCAACTTTATTGATTTTTCACTTGGCTTCACACGAGTTATGTGTTTTTTTCTATACTTGAAAAAGAGGAATATTTTGCTTCTAGTTTCATCCCTCTCGGTAATCCCATAGTCCTCATTTACTTTTTTTTCCCCCAACTTTTATTTTCAAATTAGAAAATAATTATGCCACCATGCTTAGCTTCATTAGATAATTCCAGAAGGATCAGTATCAGGTTTAAGGAAATATCTGAGATGCATCTAGCTAGACTGTAAGAGTCTAGATTCCATTTGGTTATGATTGAGGAGGTTATTTAATTTTTCCAATTATATGGTGACCAAGTATCTGTCATATCCTATGAATATGGTGTCTTGATGGAAGAGTTATCCATGAGTTTATCCCATTGGTTTTCCTAATTTGCTCCCCATTTTATGTGCTCTTGTATGTTATACACTTATACTCTTAGCTTGTGTGTGTTTACCGTCCCATTTGTTTCACTATGATAAACCCAGCGATCTAACCCCTTATAGATGCATGGGAGTAGGTTGCTGATCGGGAGTCAATGACATTCCTTGTTATCCTAAGATTGTGAACTGGCATATGCCTGCCCAGGCCTCAAAAGTGATTCTAAATGCTTTTGCTTGTACGTGCAAGCTACTAACTGATATACTAATTATGGAGGTCCTTTAAAAGAAAAGAAAGTTGGAAAGCAGATTTAACCCATGCAAGATAGCACCCAAAATCCAAACTTTTGGCTGGTACTTTCTGAATGAATCTGTTCTATAGAATTTGTATTTCTTTTGCTTTTTGGGCTCTATCCAAGGTAGTCAAATAGCATGATAGTAGGAAGACTTGATAAAAGGCTGGATAGCAAGTAATTAGAGGCAGGATTGAGTAGGAATCTAGTAGTTGCGAAGTGGGTCAAAATTTTCAAACAAAAAAATATGAACAGGAAGATCGAACAACCATTTTTTATTCTGTATCCAGTATCCCTAATTTAGTATAATATTTATTTTTTTATTTATCCCTGAGAAGTGTCAACAAGTAACATCTATAGAGTTCTCTGATTGTGTTTTTCTGTGTACAGTTTTGCCTGAAGCTTGCTTTGTTGGCTTCACTACCTGCCACTTATGGAGGATTAGGTGGCCTCATAATTTACATTGATTTAGAATCCAAGTTTAGTTCAAGAAGGTAAGAGTTTCATGGCGCTTTGTAACATCATTCAACTAAATACAATTGAGATGATAAAAACCTGAAGCTTATGATATAGCTATAACTAACTAGATATTTATTTTCATTTCTCCTTTGCACACTGTTAAGAAAAATCACCAGCGTGCAAGGCAAGCTGTAATATAGTCTCATATTGTAATAATTTTTTGTACATTGTCAGTCATTTGTTAACTAGGATTTAGAACACTAATACTTTGAAGAGTTTGTGAGTCTTGCTGAGTTTTTGATTGAAGGTTGGTTCAAATGGGATCAAGAGGTTTTCCTGAATTATTCCACCAGGAAGGAATGGCAGAAGAGGTACAAAATAACCAAATTTATGTCTGGGGTGCTCTAGAATGTTCTTGAGGCTCTTGCTTTACTCGTAGGTTGCAGGTAGGGTTATGGTTTTGCGGCCTGCATCAGTAACTGAGTTTTCTAAGAGGTAGTACCTTCTCTAGCTGTTTCTTTTTTGATGCTGTATCTAGCAGAATTTTATTCTTCACTAATATGGTCATGATAATATTCTAGCTATGTAGTTACTGTTTGGTGAATCATTTTAAAAGTATGCAGAACATTGGATCACCTATCCACAGTACCACACCCGAGAAATATCCAGTCCATCTCACTACTGACCCACTTAGATTTATCCTTCTCAATCTGCAACACAAAAGTCCAAACCAAAAACAAATACATTTTCCCTTCAGTTGGACTTGAGAAATTTATCAACTTTTTTGACTATGCTGTAGATCATTATGGTGATTTCTGGTGAAAATTTAGATTTCTGTATGTAGAAAGGATTAGTACCAAAACCTGAAAAAATACATACAGGAGATAGTTGAACAGTGAACTCTAGAGACACCCTTCTTTTGTTTCTACTATCTAATATGCATCTGTAACAATCAAAATTGCAGCAGAATTTTGCTTATGTGCTACTTTTGTGCTAGCTGCTGAAGAGGGCAAATGATAGGCTTCTGACTTATTGTTTCAAATTCAACAGCTTACAACAAATTAAGGCGTCTCTGGGAAAACATCAGGTGAAGTTGCTGATCATTGACAGCATGGCTGCTCTAATTTCAGAGTATGGCTTATTTTGAGGTTATATGTTTCTTCCGTGCTATAATATGATAAAATTACTTATATCCTTCTATATAGCTAGCATGATAAGTCCTGCCTCGATTGAACAAATAGCATCTAAAGCTAGGAGTGCAAGACTTGTTCCATACTATCATTACAGATCTGTATTCTCCTACAGATGAAGAAAAGGGGATCTGTCCAATATCATTGCAAAAATACCATAAGAAAGTAGGAGTACAAAAAAACTTAACTTAGCATAAAATAATCAATCTTAAACTCATTGTTTCTTCTTGTAGTCCAAAAATAGGATCTACCACATCTTGATACGAAGAAACCAAACCCCCCAAAAAAGACAGTAACAAAGAAGAAGCTTCAAATTTAAGCTCAGGATTTTTTTCAAAAACACTTTGGATATACTCTCAACCACCCACTGGATGATGCTTAAATCATCTTTTGATTTGAAGGTCTGTTTTTTTTGAAGTCGTCAAATATAACTAGCGATGACCAAGTAAATTCTAGTGTTCGGTGACATGAATCCTAACTTAGTTAGATCATCGTTTTAAAATTTTTTTTTTTATCGTTATTAAATCTCTTCTTACCCCATAATCATCAAAAAATAATATATGTTGAGTAATATCTTGACTTGCTTAGATCCGTTATTGCCTCACTCCACACGACTGATCAGTGATCACATCAGGATAAAGTTAAAACCCTAATTCGATGTTCTTGATCCAAGATTTCAAGCTTTCTCAATATGCCTCGTTCTGTGCTTTCTGCTCTCTTCAATCGGCAAGGGTCCGAAAGAATGTGGACATGAATTAGAACAAGATCAATGACAAGTGTGGTTGTCATCATCAAAATATTCAAGGGTAATCCAAGTATCCAACAGTGTGTGCCTTTGTTTCCGAAAGTATTTTCGTGATTCTTTCCTTTGTGCTAAACCTCATAGTAAAAATGACAAATTGTGGCACCTGCCAGGCTACTTTTTATATTGCTTTGCAAGCAAACTACTTTTTCTTTATGCATCTCCTGGTTGTGAATTAAGTATCCACTTGCAAAAATGATGGTTTTGGGTTGAAAAAGATTATGATTACATATAGAAAGTGTACAAGAATTAAGAAAGATATACAAGGACCTTTTAATTCCTTATCATTTATGGTGCAAGAATAGCAAGATTATGATTGACATATAGCATGACAGTTTTGGATGTTAAATAACCATGGTTGCTATGTTCTGTCCAGGGAACATGAGCAGGTAGCTCCTGGACGTCACTTTCTTGCATGGCATATTTCTTTCATCAAGTAATTAGAACTATTCTCAAGCTCTTTCTGAAGATTCAACAGCGAGAAATTGTCACTTAAAATCACCTTTGACAGATCATTAGCAGAATTTTCACATATTCCCGTTGTGGTCACAAACCAAGTGAGATCTCAACTTCACGACGAAATTAGCCAATTTTCTTTTCAAGGTATAGTGGCTCAATTTTCTTTTGTTCTTTCTTAAACTAGCTGATTGGTAATTTAGAGGAGATCTAGCTTGTTCATGAAACTGGAATAGGAGGCATCTTTTTAGGAAAAATTAGCATTGAACTTAATTGAAAAGATTAGTTTTGTTTGATAAATAGTGGAGAGGATGAAGCAAGTCAAAGAGAACAAAAATCACGATGATCATGATATCCTGAAAAACTTAAGATGAAACTTTATTAACAGAAGGTCATGCTTTAATACCTAGCTTTGTCAATGCATGGCTTCTTAACTATTTCTGTACAGATATACTGGGTTAAGTCACAGTGTCGACTCAATTAGTTAACCGTTTGTTAAGTTACTCAATAGTAATGAATTTACCGATGACTTCTTTTCTCCCGTCGTCACAAACGCTATCAACACAAGGTCATGCATCTCCCGTTCTTTTCAGACAATTTTGAATTTCTCTCTGTTTTTTTTCCTTTCTCGAAATATATATTTATTTTAAATATGGATTTTCCAGCATTCTTCTATTCAAGGGAGGGTGTCAATAATTTTGTTAAGCTGCTTTCTTTTCTTTTCTTTTCCTTTCTATTTTCATTTTATTAAGCCGTGTACTCACTATCTTTTCCTCATTTGTTGTATTTTATAAAGCTTTAAGCTCCTGGATAGGGTTTAATGGATGCAATCCTATTATACATTCAAATGGCGTTTTCTCTTTAGCAAGTTTCTTCTCTGTTAGGGTATATAAAAGTTCCTCGATGTTCTGTATCATTATTTATTAAATCATCAGAAATGGCCTGAAATGACCAGGCTGATTTGGATATATTCAAAACTATGCCGTAGTTTGGTTCCCCTTGCAAATGATGGTGGCAGCAGTTCAATTGAAAAAGGAATTGTTTCACGACCCTATGATTTGCTGGACATAGATAAGGGCAAGTGACCTTAAATTTTACAAGGGCTCCTTTTTTGTAATAGAATCAACAAAGTGCATAAACAAGAGGGGTAATTCCCAGAACTGAAAATCTGGTCCTTGCTAGAACAATGTTAGACTTAAATCATATGATGGTACTCTGTAGCAGCTGCTGTACTTCATTGCTTGTTTTTTCTTCTATATTAATCCGAGAAGCGGGAATAAAGTTGTTGCCTGAGTTTGAAATTTGATTCGATGTATGGTCTTAGTGCAATGCAAGGGTGAAACAGCCAAGAATCCGACAAGACTAGATTCTCATGTTGTTGCCGCCTTGGGAATTCATTGGGCTCATGCTGTTAGCATACGTCTTGTTCTCGAAGGAATATCAGGTTGGCCTCAAATTTGTATTTCATGGAACTTCTTGAATATGCTTTCTCTTTATAGGTAAAGGATAAACTCACACTGCAATACAAGACATAATTGATAGTCCCAGATAGTGCTTCCTATTTCCTCTCTGCTATCATAACCCTAATTACTCTTCCATGTTTGTCTGCCTCCTGTGGGGAGTGTTGCTAGATTGCTAGAATGTCGTTATGTTCATGCAGTATTATATATGCAATGCTTTATTGTGGTGATATTACTGAAATTCTAGTTTATCACTACAATATCAAGTATTTGATGTTTAAATTATAGTATCTGACGTTTTTTGTACATCCATGTCTAACAAAGGCATACTACAGTAGCTCAATACTCTTATATAGAGGGTATCTATCTTATACCGCAAGGTTGTAGGATGCTTCCTGAGTTGATTAGGCGAATAACTTCCGATGACTTAACATTTGTATGTTCTTATCTGTGATGTTGACTATGCAGAAGGCTAATTATGCAACTGTTGACTGTTACAATTGCAAAGAGTGTAAAGTTTAAACTGATTTCCAAAAAATGCACTACTGCAACAAATTACAAAGTGAATACATATCTGTATGTCCATTACTGACTATAGTAGCTCAATCTCATTGTTCTCTTCCTTGCAGGTCAAAGATTCATCAAGATTGCAAAATCTCCAATGTCCCCACCTCTGCAGTTTCCTTATGAAATTACTCCTTCAGGGATATTATTGCTCAATGATGATGGTATAGCACTTTCAGGGCCACAAATAAATGCAATAAATTGTCAAGGTTGGTTTATCTCGACTTCTTTGCTACATTCCAGTGTGCGTGTATATATATATATATATATATATATATATATATATATATATATATAGTCAGCTCACGTGTGAACGGGTTCTTCCATGAAAACTGAGTACAGTTATTTTTCTTCATAAATTGATCTTCATTGTGAACCGTCTTGTATACAAAAGTGAACCTGTTCACATTTGTGTACAAAACAATTCACATGTACAAACACGTTTTTTAATACATGTAAACGTTCTTATGGAAGCCCTTTCTCACGTGATCAATTTCCTACATAACTTGAAATTTCTGCGAAATATGCTCTCAGAAGTGTTAATAGTTCCACTTTAAGAAAATTGATCAAGAATAAACGTTCCTGTGATAACTAAAAACGTGCAGATTAGTAAAAAAATGGTGCACATATACTACATGTGCACCAAAATTCAATTTTTTTGGAAACGTGCAGATTAGTATTATGGGTCTGAATGAAAACCTATTTTTAGAACTTAATGAATTTTATGAAGATTATGGATAAAAACATAGCTTATGTTAGTTTATGAAAACCTAAAATTAATTTTATTTTGTAAGTTGTATGTTGAAAGTTTATGAATATTACGATAACTTATTGCATGATATATTATAAATATAACCCTACGATAGTACTTTTAAATAAAAAATTAAAACATTATGATAATTTTATATTTATAGAAGTTATAATAAACTATGTTATACTAACTCATTGCATGAATCATTCCCGGTAACATAATGATTCCGAATGAATCAAAATTTTCGTTTGGTTAGAGGCTTCTTACCACATGGAAATAATCTTATCATTTTCATTTCCTTTCCTTACCCTTATCCGATTATTTTCCGTTTCCATTCCACCGCTCCAACCAAACGGGCACTTAGTTTTCGTAAGCTAGAGACTCCCAAACAAAACTTATATCAATAGTCCATGAAATTATGTTACTAAAAGTAAGTATGGTATGTTCATGAGTTGAGATGATGGATGCTTTGTAAATTATAAAGTCCTTTTATAAACTTGCAGGCCACAGTGATATCATTATTTCGAACAAAGTAAAGTATACTCATCAGTCTGAGGTCCCAGGAGACATCATCAGACCTATGTAAGTCTTCTGATTTATTTCTCGTACTATTTTGGCTGCATTACCAACTAGTTGTACAAAATATGGGTAGGCTAATGTGTAATGTAATTTTTGCAACTGTGCTCATTTACTCTCTAAGTTGACAAACTAAAATCAAGTTAAACTACTTTTTCCCGTTATTTTTAAAAAGAAAAAAAAGTTAAATCATACTCTAGTCTAAGCATGTCCACGGGTCAGTGACCCGGTGGGTTACGGGTGCGGATAAGGGTCGAGGTGATCCTTACCCGCAGACCTTGCGGGTCAACCCGCCAACGGTCAATTTTGGGGGAAAAAGAAAAATCAAACCCAACTGCTATTTTTAGCCGATAGACAAACCCGTTGGCGGGTCGACCCGCCAACAATCCTTTTTCTTTTCAAAAAAATTTCGGATTTAAAAAATATGTCAACCCACCAGACCCGTGACCCGACCTGTGGACATGCTTACTCTAGTCCATCCTAAAGATCCTATCAATGAATTGAAATGTATAAATTGAATAAAAATCATTAACAATAGCAAGGTGAAGATGATTTAAGTTGACTATTTGTTGCCTATTATTGAATACCCTTTAAACATAGAGAAAATTGGTCTAATAAGATCTTTTTAGTTCGCTGATTCAAATTATGCCCCTATTAATTTTAAATAAAATTTTAATTTTAAAAGCACTTAATTAAAGATACCAAGGGAATTGAAAATTAATAATAAATACCCTATAAAATCACCCTCAGTTGCCAAAATTCACATCCGAAACTCCCAATTCGGCCCCTAATTGTTGTCTGCCAACCTATGATCCTCGTCAGAGTTCTGAATCGAATAAAGTCGGATATTAGGTAATATAACCCCATTTCATATCCTACCATAATTTTAGTGTTCTTAAAAAATGACCCGAAAATGGCCCGACCTGTCTAATATAACCCTGTTTTATATCCAAAAAGAAAATTAACAATAAATGTTTGAGACCGGTATGAAGAGACTTAATTTTTTTAATCCGAAACAAAATATAATTCGGATATATATACATAAATATATTGGTCTAAAGAGACACTAGAAACCCAACATGTACGTCCCCATCCGAAATGAGTCCAACTAAGAATTATTAACTTTTAGACAACAATCGTTACTTATTAATTTTATCAGAAAAAATTTAGTGATGAATTGCCTACTGAAAATATCCTATTGACACCAAATAATGTATTCAAGACCTACCCAACAAAACAAAATGATTTGAACCTTAAAAATGACCGAACGTGATTATGTCAAAATTACATGGTCGAAAATACTGAAGTCAACCAACCTTCAATAAGCAGATAATTCAATTTTCAACAAACAACAAATCTTTGACATAGCTAACGTTAATCCAAGTAAACTCAGTTACTTATTAGACTTGACTCAAACCCGATATATAATAACCCAAAACCAAAATAATCCGACCTAAATCCGCTGACGGATAAATAACTCTACCTCTCTTATCACGTTAACGTAACCTATAAACATAGCTAATAATCTAATCATCTTTTATTTAGTTTTTGCATTTCGAAATCTTGAGTATCTATTTTCATAATCATACGTGCTCAATTAACAATATTATTGTCTCATCTGTATCGGTTCAAATCTAGTAATCATACAAAAATACATGATTTCCTGTTAAAGCAACATGGTTTCACATGATGCTGATATTTTATTTTTATAATATTTTTGACCTGTTTAATGTTTCATGGAATCAGAAGTAACCTTGATCTGTTCGAACTTTGAACAAATAAATTATATTTAAACTATAGATTATAAAAATATCAAATTGGGTGGTTGGGCAATTTTTTTATATAATGTTCATGAGCATTTTCGTCACCTCGTACGTCATTAACATACACATCAGCACTTGATTTTTTTAGGGTTAGAAGTCGTCACCTCTGTATTATAAATTATAGTTTATTTTCTTTATTTAATATATAATTATTGCTTGAGCAGCTTAAACTCCTAGAAATTGAAAAGTATTGGCCCAATTTTTTTAATAAATGTTATCATGTGACATAATATTGTTAAAGTAATCCATCTATTTATTGATCAAGTAATGTTTTTGTTTAGAAAATGAATTTGGATAGTATAATTGTCATTTGATCATGTTTTGTGATAGTACAATGCTATACAAGGTTAGATATTGAGGGCCGTTTGTTTTAAACTTCGAAGATGATACGGAATGAAAATGAATCTAATCCATATATTTGTTCATGAATTTTTTTAGAAATTATTTTTTGTGGTCTCGTGTAAAATGCATTTGCTTCTCCTATTTTATTTTCCTATAGGGTATCAAAAGTAATCAAATTATACTCCAATTAGTTTAAATCACAAGTAATGATTTCAAAAAGTTTCATGAAAAAGGATATCCGTATGGACTAAATTTGTTTCAGTTTTCGGAGTTTAAAAACAAACGGGCCCTGAGTAGTTTATGAGTTTAAAACAATTCATGGAAATAAAGTTTATAGTCAGACAGTACTAAATTAAACAGTTTATGGGATTGAAGGAGAAAATTATATAAACTCTCAACTACCCCGAAAGCAGCCATACTTAATAAACTCGAAGATATATTCAAGCATACAATTGATCAATATCCACCCTCTATTGAAATTAGAGCCATTATATGAACCGTGTTAATTAACACGATTTATATCCATCCTTTTGTCAAGCCGATTATGATTATATCATAACCAACTTGGAAAAAGTTCGGTTTAAGTTCATTAACTTTCTGAACTAACTGAATATGAACGTGTTTTAAACTCCTTTCAAGTTTAGGCTTTGACTTGTCTAGATCAACGAGTGAACATGAGCATGTCAAAGATCGGCTCATGCAACCAGAATAGCAATTGAATTGTTATATGAGTCGAGCTACTCAAACTCGACTTGAAAAAAGATTAATTCGAACTAGTTCACTTTCTAAATGAGATGTACATTTTATATTTTAAACTTCGGTTAAATTAAGATTCGACTTAGAGTAAACTCATTTATAAATGAGTAAAACTTGAGAATGTCAAAACTCGCATCGTTCAACTCGACAATCTATGACCAAGTCGAACTTGAATATGACAAAACTCGCCTCATTCAACTAGAATATAACGGAGAAAGAGTAAAGTGTAAAACCAAAACAAGAAAATACAAAGTAAAAAAGAAACAACAAGAATAGAAGTCTCACGGATTTATCGAAACTTATAAAATGAAGAATTTATAAGCTATCAAAGGCAAAATTATGGAAAATATATCATTTAGATATAAATTTAGTTTTACTTCAACCATTCATTAACTCCAACTCAACTTCAATTCTAATAATCTAATAATTTTCAAATTAAATTATAATATCTCTATCACCAAAGAACTATTTTTTGGTACAATAATACATTTACATTAAATGAACACCACTTATTGATATAATGTTCATGATTATGCAATTATATTGTAGATCGAATTACTTTCCAATTCCAACGTTAAATCCTAAGGACCCGTTTGGTTTTAACTCCGGAATCGGAAACGGAATGGAAACGAATCTAGTCAATACGTATACCCTTATTCATTAAAATTTTAGGAATCATTCCTTGTGGTTTGTAGTAATTGGATGAGAGTTTGATTACTTTTGATACCCTATAGGGTAACAAAATGTGAGGAAGCAAGTGCATTTTTCATTAAACCATGAAGAATGATTCCATAAAATTTCATGTATATGGATATACATATGGACTAAATTCGTTTCCATTCCGTTTCCGTTTCCGAAGTTGGAACCAAACGGGCACTAAGTTTGATAGATCGCATCCATTAACAATTATTTTTGTAGATATATTATAACATGATATATGCATATATTGTTTAACCCAACTGGTACTCTAAATCAACACCTACACCAAATTCAAGTAATTTGTAGATTTGTTTTGAGCAATAATTTACATCTGTTAATTCTCTCCATGTGCTTGGCTTTGGGTAAACTTCAAGCATTTTATTAAACGTTTCATTGTATAAACTAAGTAAATGAGTAAAAGTAAGTTGTAATAAAGTCGCACAAAATCCCTAAATTGTTATATTTGTTCGAAGTAGCTCGAGTCTCCTTACATTTTTATAATGAAAATATTACGGTTCTACCGGTCCGGACTAGGAGTTTTCAGAAGTCCAGACCGGGGATTAGATCCGGAATATAGAATACTTTTAGCCATCATCTCAGAATTCAAACATTCTAGTATATAGCCGGTGTGATCCGACAATTGATTTTAGGATGAAACTCTACTAAGCTTATTTGTTGAGCTTCGAATTAACGTTAATGTGCGCTTGGACGGGTTAAATCTTCATTTTATATTGATCCACTAGAAATAAATTCTTGTTTCGGCCCAAATCTGTGGAGTATTGGGTGTGCCGAGATTAAGGCCACAACATCATTGTCAAATGACCCAGAAAATTGCATTTGAAGAGACCGTGAAACTCCCCTGTGTCAATTATATAGTGATTACGATAGAAGTTGGTGAAGAACTTATTGATAGTTGCCCTTATGTAGATATGTGTAAACTAATAAATAAAGGTTAAACCCAATGTACGACCAATATACTTGACCTAACTCTAACACTCCACCTTAAACTAGACGTGGTAAAGAAACAACTTCAAGCTTGCGAATCAAAATTTGTTGAGACCAAGAGTCTTACTCTTGATGTCAACAAGTTGATGGGTGCCAAGAACATGTAGAGTTTGAATGATGCAACACTGAATCTGTTCCTTGATGGTATGACAATCAATTTCAATGTTTTTGGTGTGGATTGTTTGCGATAGGAATGACTGACTGATTTTCGCAATAAAGGCACATGGGTGCTTTATGCAAAAATCAGAGGAACCGAAGCCAAAGAAGCTCACAAGTGATAGTTTTCATTGCCTTGCACCCAACTTCCGTAAAATATCTGGAGACGGTAGTCTGATTCTTGGTTTTCCAAGAAATGTGAGAGGTATCAAATATGATAAAGTAGTTTGTAGTAGAGCGTCTAGTGGCATGAAAAGTTGCATTAACCGAGTCATAGAAAGCCACAAATGCTCACTAGAACGAGATAATAAAATACCATTAGTAGAGGAAGAGAGGCATTTAGCTGAAGAGTGTATGTGTGTCCAACTGAAACCAAAACGTCATTTGATGACTAGATTGATCGATGAGAGTAGTGAGCAATGTCCTGTCATATAAAAAGATGCTACAAAATCAAGGATCCAGTGTACTGAAAATATATCTGAAGTAGTATCCCGAGTTAAATGAAAGCAGTAGTAAATAAGATGGTGTTACGGTGAGTATCATCAATTACATGATCAATGTTAGTTACGGTGCATAACTGATTATGGGAGGCGTAGTTAATTTGTCCCGTCGTCCCAATATTTGTGGCGGTCATGATACCAGTTAAAGTCTCTCTCTTACCGCGACGGCGGTGAAAAGGCGTGACAAAAAAGATTTTTTTAGGGAACAATTTTTATTTTTGCAGCGGAATCGTAGTTTAGAGGAAAGTGTTGTGATTGTTTATATAGACAATATAAATAGATAAAATTTGCAGTCCGTTTCTAGCCGTCCGTATCCGGTCCGGCGGACACCCGACCCCACCCGTTAGACCGTCCTGTCCATGATAAGCAAACGAAAAAGCTAAATACACGAGGTTTGTTTTACTAGCGTAAAAAACAAACGCATTCCGATGGCGCTCGACAAGTAAAAAAAAAAAAAAAAAAAAAAAAAATTGAGCGCCAGCGCCTTCCGAAGGCGCTCAAATCTTCAATTAAAAAAATGCAAAAGTAGGAAGGGCTCAAATCTTTAATAAAAAAAAGGAGCAAAAATTTAAAAAAAATAGGGTTTTGGGCGCCAGCGCCATGCGCCGGCGCTCAAAATCCTGTTTTTTCTTATTTTTGCTCTTTTTATTTTTTTTAAGATTTGAGCGCCATCGCAAAGCGCTCAAATCTATTTGAGCGCCACCGCAAAGCGTTTATATTCGGTACCAAGTAAATTTAAAATCGTGTATATAACACGCCCCTAAGCAAATACTATTTCAAATTGAACTAAAATAATCATTGCCGTGAAAAGCAAAGACTTGTCTTTCGAAATGGTTCCAATAAAAAACTAAAATTTCCTTAAAAAGTACAAATACTAAAATAAAATAATCTAAAATGAATGGAGGAGAGGCTTCCACGTCCACCTCACATGTAAATAAAAAACCTCGTACCCTATTGCCGACAATTGCAAATCACCAAACCAAAAGTGGAAACCCATGATTAATTACAATTAAAAATGGTTAATTATTGGTACTAATAAAAGTTTAATAAAGGTTGATTTATTATTATGGAAAGTGGGGTCACGATGACAATTTCATGCCAACTACTTCAATTAAAAAAAAACTATATTTTTTATGTCACATCAAATAAATTAAATTAATTAAATTAAAGTGTTTTAGTGATAATGATCAAAATGTTATTAATTTTATAATGTTGAATTTAAGGTGGAGTGGTAGCCTCGTCGCGTGAGGAAATGTTAATTGTGGGGCAAAATGACCAATAACAACATTTGTATGTTGGATATTAAATTTGTTTAAGAAATCGAAATCAAAACTAAAAATAATCACATTTAGGGCCCGATTGGTTCCAACTCCAGAAACAGAAAAGAAAAATATTTAGTTCATATCTATATCATTATTTATGAAATTTTATGGAATCATTTCTTATGGTTTAAAGTAAAATGCACTTGTTTCCTCACATTTTGTTTTCCTATAGGGTATCAAAAGTAATCAAACTCTACTCCAATTATTTCAAAGCACAAAGAATGATTCTAAAAACTTTCATGAACCAAAGTATGCGGATGGGTTATATTCGTTTCCATTCCGTTTTGTATTGTGAAATTGTATCTATAAATTACGATTTTAATCTTTTTATACTTTATTATTGTGTGCGAGGTTTTCTCCCTCGCATGTTCTTTGGGTGTAACTAGACTCTTGGGGCCCGTTTGGTTCCAACCCCGAAAACGGAAACGAAATGGAAACGAATTTAGTCCATGTGTATATCCTTATTCATGAAATTTTATTGAATCATTCCTTGAGATTTCATGTAAGATGCACTTTCTTCCCCACATTTTGTTTCCCTATATGGTATCAAAAGCAATCAAACTCTACTCTAATTACTTCAAACCACAATGAATGATTCTAAAAACTTTAATGAACAAAGGTTTACGTATGACTAGATTCGTTTCCATTCCGTTTTCGATTTCGGAGTAACAACCAAGCAGACCCTTAATGATATATCAATAAGCTACTCCTTGAACACGTTATACATGCATCAAGAGTTGTGGCTATTTTTCTATGAATTTGTTTCTTACCACGTCTCTAGAAATACCGTACTATATTTTACTATTTTATTTACTTAATATAAAAAAAATGCATTTTGAAAACGGAAAATATATTTAATATAATATCTATGAACACATAAAATAAAATTATGAATTATAATGTTAATTTTTATGTTTATTTAACTTTTGAAACCTATAAATTATAACTATAAACAAAATAATATTGGTCAAAATCTCTTTAAAGATTCCCCCAAGATCTTGGACCAAAATTAAAATTTTAAATAAACCGAAAATATTTTGAAAATTAGCGAGAAATGATTTCTTCAAACTGCCTTTAAAAAAATGGTTGATTTTATAAAAATATGTTTCGGAATATCTATATACCTTTTTTCTCTAAGATTATACATTTATTTTTTTTAAATCTATAAATTATGACAAAAACTAATATTCAAAAAAATAAAATTAAAAAGATTAATATAAGTTGTTTTCTTGGTATACAACATTTTTCTAATTAAATGTATAATGCATACGTCTATCGTGACCTCAAACAAACATTATAAAATAGAAAAAAATACTTGTCAGAGAATCAACCATAGTTTCATGGATTAGGTCCTCTCAGAATTTTAATCTACTATTTTTAATAACGAAATTATTTTAAGTATTTGAGAGTTGATTAAATTGTTAAATATCTTGAATAAATACTTTATAATAAGGCGGTTGATAAATGTACGGACGAAAACTTTTACTGGTAAAAAAAACTACGTAATTTGGGTGGGTAGTTTTGTTTTTCACCTCTATATTACAACTGCACGTTCGGTGTGAGTAGTTGGAGTCGAGGTGATCTCAATAAGAGCCGACGAATTACACTCCTGGGAAGTGGAGTTGTAGTTATTATTTAAAAAAAAAACATTACAACTATGCTTGTGTGGTAGGGTGAACATTTTAAGGATACCCGATCCGATAATCATATAGAAGTTTGATTCGAATCCGATATGAGAGTACATGGATACCCGACACTTCTATCCGGATCGGATATCCAATTCAAAATCCAACCCGAATATCCGATCCAAAATTTATTATTTGACTAGTTAGATATATCCGATCCGATTTTTTCGCAAAAGCTCCGTATCCGATCCGATGATCCGAAAATAGTGCCGGTTTGGATCAGACTCGAATCACCAACTACGGGATATTTTTGGATCGGATCTTCGGATTCACGTATCGGATTTTTTGCTCACCCCTATTATGTGGTGTGTAGTTGGAGTGTGGCTCTAATCGGCTTCAAATCAGCTCCAACTACGCATGTCATACGTGTAATTTAAATTCGGAGGTAACAAATTAAACTACACACCCGAATTACGTATTGCTGGTGACTAATAAATATTTTCGTCGGTACGTATAGAAATCCCGATAAATAATATACAATTGACGAAAATAGATGTTATATAATATAGTATATAGTATATAACGTGTAAAGAAAGAAGTGTACCGGCTTTAGATTCGTTAGCCATATTTGGTACATTTATAAAGTTTGTAAAGTTTCCAACAGATTCTAAAAAAAACAAAAAGTTTCCAACAACTTATTATATGACGAAACGTGTCATGTCCTGATTGGTCAAGTGGGGTGAAGAGCAAGTTGCTTTACTTGTACAGCTATCACTGGTCTACTGGCCATAGCCGGTGATACAACGTGTGTCCTGACTGAAAGCAATTTAATTTTTTAAAAATAAAAATATTAAATTTAAAACATGGTTGTATGGGTGGGTGAAAATATGATTGTATTGATTGACGGGCCTTTTGTGGTCGGTAAGGCGGCGTTCAACGCGACTTCAGTAAAGTTTGTTAAGCATGAACAATCTTGCATCAAAACAAATATGTGTTTCTTCCGTTCTCTTTTAACACGTTTGGTTTTCATCCACTATATGTCATTGGGATTCTTAAGTGAATGTAGCGAGCGGATCTTGCATGGTAATGTTATGTTTTATAGATTTTCAGATGTAGTTTTAAAGAGAGTCGGGTTTGCTATTCATAAGAGGTTGACGACACTACTTGTTGTTGTCCGCCTTCCATCTACATCGATATAAAATTTATCTTGACTAATTATTGTCATAAAAAAAATGTGAGTCAAACTTTCATAATAATAAGCTTTTGGATTTTCTATAAAGTCATAAGAAGTAGCTTACAAAATTCTCATTAGTAAGTCTAGATAATCTTTTATAACTTTCATAATTTTTCGTCTCATTTAAATTTCATAATTTTCCGTCTCATATAAATTTATAATAAATCTTAACTTATAAAGGTAAATGTCAAAACATGCTATACATTTATAAACAATATATGTATATAATTTTATAATATTTTTTAAAATAATTTAGTTTATTACAAAATTTCCCTTTCTATTTTGGAAACTAACCCCTTATTTTTAAGATTTTGAGAAAACCCTACTATTTAAACCTCTCATCCTTCTTCATTTTTATTGAATTCGGATTCTTTTCGCCGAAAACACCTCTTCCTTGATATTGTCGGCGTGTTCCTCATCTTCATCTCCTTTTTCCTTACCTACCGTGATCTCTCTTACCGTTTGGTTTACGATCTTTGTCTCGTCGCACTCAAGGTATTTTATTTCTATCTCATTCATCCATTTCGTTCCTAATTTGGTGATTGTACTTTAATTTTTACTATTCGCGATCTAGTTCTTTATAATTTTGTGGAATCCACCGTCAAATCTAAATACTTGAAGTCGAGATTTGTGATTGATTTTCTTGGTTGCCGTATATATAATAAACTTGAGGAATGAATTGATGCATATGACGTCCTTCTAATTCAAATTTGGTCTTACGAATTTTGTTTTGTAATGCACATAAGGTGTTTGATAAAATGATTTAATGAAAATATAAATTTGGGGACAACTTAATTTGGTTGTTGACATTTCATGTATATTTGTTGACAATTTATTTTACAATGTTGATGGTCTATTTTACCTTTGCTGACTGTCTATTTTACATTTGTTGATTATACGAAAAAAATACAAAAAATAAATTTATCCGACAACACATTTTTTGACCATCCATTTTACGTTTGTGACGGTTCATTTTACACTTTTGTACATTAGTTTTTTGACAATACAAATAAGATTACGATAAAGTTATGAGTTGGATCGTTGACAATTCATAATTGTATTGTCAATAATTGTTGACAGTATATGCTCGTTGCTTCCTGTTGGCTGAATCACTCTGTTTTTCCTATAAGCTTATTCGTTCGGTTTTTTATGATGTATTTTTGTGTGTTTCTTTTCTCCTTTGTTGTGGTTCGTCACGAAACTCACGACGGTTAGTCCGTTTGTAGATCTTTTCCAACTTTTCGATCCACTAAACGACACGACATCGACATATAATGGTTCAAACCGCTTTTCGTTCTTTTATAAAAAAAACACTATATAAGGATGTTAAGAAAAACATAAATAAACTCTTAAAGAGAAAATTGTCTAAATAGGATCCATCTTTTAGACTGATTAAACTTTAGTATCCCGTCATTTAAACTATCTTAACTGTACGATACCTCACATGTGAACAGTAATCCACATACTAATCTTTGGCCGGACTCAATACGTGAGGTACCGTTCTCAAAGTTTAAATGATGAGATACTAAAGTGTAGTCGGCTTAAATATATGGGTATTGTTTAGTTATTTTATCTTATTTAAAAGGAGAAGTCAGTAACAATTTAAAATAAAAAGAGAAAATGACATTTAGATTATTATATCAAAAGAGGATAAAAATGGCCCTTAAAACCTGACTGACCAACACAATAAACCTCCAGTCTTCCCCATCACACCCCTGAATATCTCTCCTCTTCTCCCCCTTCTCAAATGGCATTGGCAACTCGCCGGCGATTGGCTGTTGACTCCGGCGATACGGAATCTAATTGACCTCAGTTGACCTTGACCTCTCCAGATTCACACAAAACGAAGTCGTATCACCATTCTCCGGCAAGATCGTCGTTGCCGTCCTGACCATAGCTCTCTCTACGCGATTCTCTGTCAATCGGTGGTGTTGTGTCCCTTTCCTTCTGTTACTTTCAGTTTCTGTCTCTGGTGAGCTTCTGTGCTGACCTTTGAACTGAGAATGCTAAGCAGCTAGATCGATTGCGATTGCTTAGCTTAGTTAGTCGATAAAGAAATTGTTTGTGGAGAGAGATTTTGAATAGGTTACTCGTTTTTTTTAACTGTTTAGAGGTTGCTTGGAGGAAGCGATGTTGGATCTCAATCTCAATATGACTAGCGGTGAGCACAGTGATGGAGAGGAGAGCTCGACGATGGTGATCGAAAAGGTTCCAGAAGGATTTGGAACGAAGTTGGATGAATCTGGAACCTCCAATTCCTCGATCGTCAATGCTGGTGACGATTATGATTCTTGCTCTACTCACTCTCGTACCGACGACCTTCTCTGCCCCTTCAATTTCAGCATAATGAAGGCTGGAGTGGAGGACGATAATGTCAACAGCGGTCACCGACAGAATGCGCGGTCGGACTTGACTAGTAACGTTACCAGGCAATTGTTCCCAGTGACTGGTGGTGGCGGTATGGGAGAAGGATTTAATAGCTCATCGTCTGTCACTGAACCGAATTGGTTCGATCTCTCGTTGAATCGGCACGGTGTCCTTTTTCCAGAAGTGAAGGTTGCACAGCAACCTCCGGCGAAGAAGAGTCGCCGGGGGCCAAAGTCTCGAAGCTCGCAGTACCGTGGAGTCACCTTTTACCGGCGAACTGGTAGATGGGAATCGCATATATGGTCAGTTGGCTTAGTGCTATTCGCTTTAATAATATAACTTGGATGGTGATTTTTTTTTACTATGAGCATCTGATTTATGTTGTTATACTCTTTCCTTTTTTTGATTGATCGAATGCAGGGATTGCGGGAAACAGGTGTATCTTGGTGAGTAGAATTGATTTCTTTGATTTTCGTTTCTCTGCTGAGCTTAATTTGGCGTCCTCATACTATGATTTGGATAAATTTAATGTTCTTCTGTTTTTGGAAATTTTCTACCAGGCGGATTTGACACTGCGCATGCTGCTGCTAGGTACAAATTTATTCTTTCAAGTAATTCTATAAATCATTTTGATGCTTCCATGTTCTATCTCTGTGGATTTTTACACAAATTGAGTTAAACAAATGGTTTCTGGTATGAGTAGGGCGTATGATCGAGCTGCTATTAAGTTCCGTGGAGCTGATGCTGATATCAATTTTGATCTCAGTGATTATGATGAAGAAATGAAACAGGTAGTTCAAGCTTGAATGGACATACTGAACTTTCCTCTTTGATGTAGTTTAGTTTAACTGGGACCTGGTCATTGTGATAATTTATCTTTCGATTTTGAAGTTGCAGATGAAGAACTTGACCAAGGAAGAATTTGTGCATGTTCTTCGTCGCCAGAGCACAGGTTTCTCCAGAGGAAGCTCAAAGTACAGAGGAGTAACACTGCACAAATGTGGCAGATGGGAAGCTCGGATGGGGCAGTTCCTTGGTAAAAAGTATAAACTCTCACCCTACAACACATAATCTATTGTAATTACTATACAAATTAGGTGCAACTCTATCTCTTTCTAATTTATAAAATTTGACATGGGATGATTCTCAATGAGGATGTTTTTATAGCTAAACTAGATATGGATGGGGATACTGTTATTTTATCGTGGGGTACATTGCCTGGGTGCAGGTATATATATCTCGGGCTCTTCGACAGCGAAGTAGAAGCTGCAAGGTCCTTATTGAACATAAATTTTGCTCTCTCCTTATATTCATTGGTTTATTATCCTCTGAGAATTCACAAGCCAAGTAGTGCCTCCTTTCAACACATGGATCTGTTTTTGCATTTTCTGAAATAGGGCATATGATAAGGCGGCTATTAAGTGTAATGGAAGAGAAGCTGTGACCAATTTTGAGCCAAACACCTATGGGGAGCCGATCTCTGAAAATGGTGGAGGTACAAAAGATATATAAACCATTTTAATAATTACATGTTTCAAGTTTTCAAGTTTTTCATTCCATCTGTCTGTGCAACCATATCAGTACTTGCTCATTTACTTGTTAATCTATGAATCTCGTTCAGGTGGTGAAGATAACCTTGATCTGAATCTTGGTATGTCACTCTCCTCACCAGTTATGCTACCTTCAACTAATGCTACAAAAGGTTCAGACAGCTTAGGGCACTTCCAATTATCATCTGGACAACATGAATTGCAAACTTCGAGGAGGCCAAGGGTATGGATTTCTTCTAGTTCTATGTAATTGTTAGGCATAGATGATTGATGTTCTTCCATCTGGAGTTAATTTCCTACTAGATGAATTTGGCATAATGGTTAGTTTCGTTATTTGTGTTTCTATAGGATGACCAGCCCACCATCCTAACAAGTGATACTCGTCTTAAAGGGCCAGCCATGACAACTGAACGACCTTCTTTTTGGAATGGCTACTATCCCAGTTGCTTCCTAAGCAATGAGGTATCTTTAACATTCCCAACAATATTTCTTACCTTTCTCATATTTGGTAGCACTTATGTCCACATTTTGCTGAGTACAATTACAGACATTTACTGCCTTTTTTCATCCAATCGGTAGATAGACAGCCAATACAACTTCATTACATTATTGCTGCAAATTTATGTTTGCTAAGATAATTTTGCTTTACCTCCCCCATGAGTTGGCTTTGTAATAACCTTACATGATGCACCAAGCTTAAATACTACTTATATTGCGTTATTGTTTCTATTATACCAAGTTCCACTGAAGCAATTCTCTCGGCATTAAATATCTGTAATGCATTGAGCAAGTATCTGTCATCTGTATATTCCCATCAAGCTGCTACTCATAGACACAGAGATCTCATATGGTATTGATGATGCCCTCTCTATGGATTGAAATCATGCAAGTACTGTTAGTCATTTTGATCAGAAGCCAAATGGTAGGGCTTCTAAAACTGATCGGATGATTACCTTCTGTGGTTCAAACATGCTTATTACACAATTGTTCTAGATTTGCTCCTGAAGAAGTTTGGTAGAAGATTTTACTAGATATATAAATGTATTCATTGAAAGAGAAATGATATAGTGAGGAATTCTCTCCTTATGAAAAATGAGAAGTGTGTAAAGTTATGTGTGAGAATTTGCATATTTTGTGTTAATAAAGTGAACATATTACAACCATGAAAAAAATGATATACTCTTGTCAATACAATAAATATTTTGATTTGTATGGCAAGATAATCATCTTTTAGCTATCCTGAAGATTGAGACTTATTTGGCAGGAAATGGCAAGAGAAAGAAGAATGTCTATGGAACCGTCGAAAGGACACCCAAATTGGGCATGGCAAATGCAAGGTCAGAACTCTGGATCTTCACTGCCTTCTTTCTCTACTGCAGCATCATCACGATTCTGGTCTTCAGCTACCAATGTTCCCTCCACTAGTCCCGCTCCGCCATCTAGATCCACCTCGCTCCATTTTGCATCACCGGAACTGGCAGCTGGAAATACCTCTCAACTCTTCTATGGTATGGTTCCAAACCCACCACCATAATATCAAATTTGGTATGACAGTAATCAACAGAAGTATTATTTTGTATAACTTCTCAGATTCATAACAGTCATTGATATTAGCAGGCCTACTTTTGTGATCAAGCTATACAATTTAGGCTTGTGATTATATAGACAAAATATTATGCAAATTATACTCCAGTTTCTCTTGAGCTTTTTGGTTGTGTACTAACAAAGATTCGCACCATATGCTGGTGAATATAAAACTTTGCGATTTGATTTCATTGTTGTTATTAGTGATTCAATGTTATTTGTTTGATAAACTGGCGAGATTTTGATCACCCTGATTTAGCCGAATGTCTTTTCATTTATACAAGAAATTACGGTGTTTGGTATGTTAATCTGTTGAGGTTGAGATAGTGATAGCTGTAGAATAATTTAAATGCGGCCAAAAACTAATGACCGGGGCCGTGGACATGTAGTACTATATAGGCTCAATAGGGTTCTATGCATGCTCTCAAGCTAGTCGATTGACTAATCACTTAAGTAGTCTAGCACCACATTCCACTAGACCAACTGAGTATTGGTATTATGGGGTCTAGCACCACATTCCACTAGACCAACTGAGTATTGGTATTATGTATAGTTTTCGATTCATGTTTTTTATTTATTTATCAAGACCCGTTTGTTTGAAAATTCAATCCGCATAGATCAGCTTTTCAAATGACAACTTATATTTACAGATTTTTTTTTTTTGAATCTAATAGTGTTTAAGTTTTAAGTTTGCCCAAGACCTAGACAAGACCAAATCAGGCTAGAGTCGCTAGACCATATCGAGTTTACTAGATCGGTCCCCAATCCAATAACTCATTTTCCAATCCGGTTTAAACCAATCCAAACCGGATCTAGACCGACGAGGTTCTCACCTACAATTAAAGTATTCTAGCAACTCTAATAAATGCATATTTAAGCTACTTATTTTAGAGTCAAAAGTTTTACCATTGGGCAAAATATGCAAAATCTTGCACCAATTTGTGTCTTCCTTTAGGTCTAAAGCTATTGAAATAGTAAATTAAAGTGGTTGTACTACTTTTGGAAAGGTTTTAGGATGCAAATAGGGGCAATAGTATTTGACAATTTGGATATTATTCTGACCAAACTATGCATATGGGCCAATGTACAGTGAAATCTTTTTAGGGTAGGGATTCCTCTGGGGTCCCCAACATCTATGGCCACCTATCAATCAATCTTTTCATTGAGCACTAGTCACTCTACTCTACTTCTGCTATTAAACCATCCATTGAACCATGGGCAACAAAGAGACTCAAATTTTCTATTTTTTTTTTCTGTCACGTCAGCAAGATTACTACTATGTCAGTTTAATAGCCTTATTTCAGTTTTTTTTACTTATTTTCACCAAACCAGAAAGCCTCAAAACTTCTATTATTCACTTTTTACTTTCTTATATATTTTCACTAAATTAATATATTGTATATTTGTATATTATATTATTATTAAATAATATTACTAATAATGTTATAAATAAAATTAGCCATAAAATTTAAAATATAAATATTTTTTTAAAATTAATAAAATAAGTTTTTAAATAACAAATAACTGAATAAAAAAACACAATTTAATAACAACCAACATTAAAAAAAATTTAATAAAAAAAAAATAAAATTTAAATAACAACCAACATAAATTTTTTTGGAGTTTTTCCTCTTAGTATCCCTCACGTTTGGATTTTTTCTCTTGATATCTACAATGTTTTAAGTTTTTTCTTGGTACCCTCATGGTATAACTTGTTTCCTTCTTATAACCTTTCTTAATATATTTTATTAAAATTTTAATAATAAAATAAAAAAAATTTATAAAAAAAATTTATAAAAAAATTTCAAATCTAATTCTGAATAAATAAAAACAATTTTGTATTCTGTTTCTGAAATAAAAATTTTAAAAAATAATTTAATTATAATCAAGGTAAAGAAGTATTTTTTTATATATTTTTAATTTAAAATTTTTGAAAAGTAAATTTAGGCATAGTTTTTTATTTT
>BSUD01000001.1:3067514-3101474 GCA_033239045.1 Fagopyrum esculentum
TCATTTAATTTAATTTTTTTATTTCAAAAACAAAAAATTAAAAGTAAGCATTTTATTCAAAATTAGTTTTCCATTTTTATTTTATAATTGAAATATAATGAAGCATATTAAGAATAGGTATACGGAGAAATTAAATCAAACCATGAGGGTACCAAAAAGAAACTTAAAATTTTGTGTAAACCAAGAGGAAAAATCCAAAATTTTAAATAACAAACAACTTAATAAAAAAACACAATTTAAAACAACAACCAACATAACAAAAATTGCATACTAAAATAAACGACAAGAACGAAAAAATATAATTTAAATAACAAACAACTTCATAAAAAAATGCAACTACAATGTTTAATGATTATCACCGTGATTGGTATTTGAGTTTATGTTTAAGTTTAGGGTTCATTTATGGTTGATATTGTATGTTTAGAGTTATTGTTTGTGTTTTATTTCATTCTATGTTATAAGTTACGTGTATGTTGAAGTTAATGTATCACTTTAAATTGCTGTTTTATTATTAAATTAGATTTTTATTTGTAAGTTAACGTATCATAAAATGTCTAAGATCTATTTTAAATTGTATTTTTAATTATAAAAAATGTAAAAATATATAAAAATAAATATCATATTAGATTGATAAATTTATATTCTTATATAAAGAAAGAATTTGTTTGCAAATTTAGTAGAACCCCACTAGATAAAAACCTCTTAGAAGAAAAGTTACAACTCATTAAGAATAAAGTTAGCAACGAAGACAACGAAAGCCTAACTAAACCGCCAACAAATGAGAAAATTAAAAACGTTATCTTTGACATCGATTGTGACAAATCACTAAGACTAGACGATATGCCAGCCGGGTTTTACTAGAAAAATATTGGCACATTGTGGAAACTAACGTTCAAAAGTAGTTAAAAACTTCTTTAGGAGTGGAAAATTACTCAAACAAATAAATCACACTTTTATAACACTTTTATAACACTTATCCCCAAAAAAGACAACCCTACGATAATTAAGCATTTTAGACCTAGTAGTCTTTCCTCAACAATATACAAAATCATTGCACAAATCATCACGAATAAAATGAAACCCATCCTGTCGAAACTTATTTACTCTCTCCAAAGAGCTTCTATAACAAAAAGGTCAATACACGATAACATTCTCATTGCACATGAAATATTCCACTCCTTCAGGTCTAAGAAAAGCTGGGAAGGATGGACAACCATTAAACTAGATATGGAAAAAACGTACGACCAAGTCAACTGAGAATTTATTTTTGTATACTCAACAAGTTTGGATTTAATAAAAAATTTGTGAGATGGATGAAGAAATGCATTTCCACATTATCTTTCTCGGTTATTGTAAATAATGGATCAACTACGACAACCATATTGGTTTCTCCGCATGCATAAATGCAACACCAATTCCTTTTTTTTTTTAATCATTTGTTGATGATATGATTATCTTCACAAAAGCAAGCACGAACTAATGCCTTAGAATGAAAGAAATCTTTGAAACATATTGCTCTATCTTTGGACATAAAACAATTGCCTCAAATTTGTTTTTCAAACAACAAAATACACAAGCGATAGATGCATCACATAACTAAAAACATATTAAATATGGACCACACAACCACTCTTGACAACTATCTTGGTTGCTCAATTATCAATGGAAGAGTTAATAAAGAAATCTTTAGCAACATAAACGATACATCTAAGCAACAATTATGTAAATGGAAAGCAAACTCCTTATCACAAGAAGGTAGAAACATTCTTATAAAGTATAACTTAGCAACTAAACCATCTTTTACAATGCAAAGCTTTATGCTACCAATGCATAATTTGAAAGAACTTGACAAAACATATAAAAAATTCTTTGGGAATAAAGACGATAACTATAGACTAATGATCAGTTGGGATGTAGTTTGCAAAACAAAAAAAATTGGGGGTCTTGGATTAAGAAAATCTCTTATCACTAATAAAGCTTTTCAAATGAAGCTACTTTGAAAAAAATTTGTTGAACCAAACAACATTTGGGCCAAAATAGTTAATAAGAAATACTTGAAAAATATCAATATACTACAATATCATTTAAAATTTTCTTTCAATCTTATCCATTAAAGTATTTATATAATAATTTCAGAAATGATGATGAATCAGTCACGGTTTCTGAATTATACCCCTATTCTAAACCACCCCATCACCCCGTCATCCACATTGCCCCTTATGTTTACAACGTTTCACCCTAATTTTCGTATAAATTTGTGGACACTCGATGTGTGGATGAGATTGTTATTATTTATAAGTGTGTATATGATTATTTCGATTTATTATAACTGCATAGTATAATTTCTGACGGAATATATTGTGAAATGTAATGTATAAGTAAGTGTACCAATTTTCATTCTTCCTTTTTTAATACTACCGGACGGATAAGAGAAAAGACTAGTTAACACTTATTCATAAATCATGCTAAAATATCATTTTGGATGAGAACTTTGATTCATATGACATCGTTCCACCTATAAAAAGGTACTCATGCCCAAACAATGTAAGTTTGTTTGTACACCATTAACTTCCCTATAAGTATGGTGAACATGTACCTGGAAAAAGTAGAGAAGGTGAAAAAGATATATGAGATAAACCGATTGTTTTTCCACGGTGGTTTTCAAGATTGGTCGATGGAGTTATAATGGAGAGATTGACTTTTTCTATCTCAATAAGGTTGATTTTCAAGTTACGCGCCATCAACATACCATCTAAACCCAAGTACTTCTCCACGAGCAACTACATAGCATTATTGTCACAGATTAAAAAACCAGAGGCACACGCGTCATTACTATGCCATGAGCCATCAAATATAATTTTCATAAAATATGTACGAGGTGTACACCATCGAATGTTTTTAGTTTTTAGTGTGAGGGTCATGATTCTAGTCTCATAAATGACTTTTCAAACAACTCAAAAACTAATAAAGTATCATTCCCAATTTATGATCCTCCAATTTGGTGTTTTTGAGTCGATGCCTATGTTTGGAATGTTATAGTGGAGAAGCAAGCATCAAGAGAAAAAGAACACTCACACATATGTACTGGCAGACAACTATAATGCTTTGCTTACACCTTTAGGCCAAATTGGATGTCTTATTCAACACCACTTACCTACACTCAACTTCTTTACTTGTCATTATCACCTCTAAAATGGAGAACCAAGAAACAACAAGAGAATAATATGTTATTATAGTATATTGTCTACTATAACAATATTTCCTTCTAATATTCTCTTCTCCATACACAACATGGTTGCTACATTTGTAAAAATTCATCTTTATAAAACAAGTTTTACTAGAAGTGATGTTTAGATGAACCATTCTATCATTAATGGCCGTGTCGGTTGTAGCTTGTAGTATACAAACTCCTTCGTAACCTCCACAAACAACATACTCTAACACTAGTTAGTTGAAGAAAAGTGATAAACTTGGCTTTAACTGCTTAATAGTTAATACCCATAAACCAGCTATAACCGAATGCGGCCAATGTAGTTTTTAAACACTTGTAAACACTAGGAGGATGTTGTTTATACTGCCTAGTTTAATACTAAAGCCTTGATAGTACACAATTGTGTTATGATGTATGATATTCAAATATGCCCTAATTTTTGTTATTACTCTACATTCATTTGTCGTGATCAGGATCTAAATCACATTGGTTTTTTTACTCATGGCATCCTATAGTCAAAGGGTAATTATTTACCTAAACCTATTTTTACCAGGTACCCAAAGCAAGAAATGTACGAACCGAATCCGTACATACAACCCTAAGGAGCGCCGCATGCACACTGCACCCGTTCTAAGACCCTGCATTTCAAGTGGCCGAAAATGTACATGAGAATATACAGCATAATTGGGACACACTCCCAATGCACATATTGGACGCGTTTAAGCCATTTATAGAGTTTGAAATCTCTAAGCGCAGTTGCAACGTGCACGCTTTGGGTAAATAGCAATCCCGCTGGTCAAATAATTCACAACAAAACCTTGCATTCGCATAATTGTTTAAGGATGTTCTAAATTAGGTCCGCACACGCCTGAACCTGCCAAAAAGATTCACGATACAGCCTTGCTATTGATCTGTCACATCTGTGTTTGGCATGGCTTCCATGCAATCAACGTATCAAAGATTTTGGTTCATATTTAGGGCTTCTGTATAGAAACGGCAACTCGTATACAGTGCACATATGCTAGGGCTTGTACCATGGCAAACTGTGCAAGGAGGGCAACAGAGTGCAGATAAACTGCATGCTTCTCGTCACTATGCGAAACACAAGCGCCGTGCTTGAAAGACGAAAAAATTAATATTCAACTACACCAACTGCTCACAACAATGCATATGTTCACTGGTTTCCAGTTCAGCATAGTAAAATCACTCAACAATGTCAATTTTCGGATAAAATCACGCATTCCATGTTGGGGATGTTGTCAAAAAGTTCAATATACATGTTTAAGAGCACAAGCACCACCAGGGAGTTATCTCAAATTCAAGTGCAGCTTAAGTGAGGGATTATCAGGGCATTAGCAAACCTCATTGTAAGATTAGCTTGTATTATCATCTCATCTTGCAAACCACAGTCAGATTGTGTTCATGTTCCTGAAAAACAGTGAAGGCATGTAATTAAGTTAGATTATCTGACATTCTGAAGAATATCTCCAGTAACTGTAATGTCCTTGTAACGGTGATCTACATCTGCCTTCGCATATTCCCATACCTACTACATTCAACTTCTTTAAGAATTGAGTTCTGGTAAAAAAAAATGAGGAGAAAAAACAAGTCTTGCAGATTTATTATCAACTAATCATGAATCTGGAACAGGTAGTCCGCTACAATGTGCAAAAGATGGCTACGAACAACATAAAAAAAGGGCAATAATGCAATATATGACAAGGGTTATGGTGAGGAGCTCTCTTACGATGAAAGGCGAAGCGCACAAAAAAATAACTATGCTCAAATTTGTATGAATTACAAGTGCACATTGAAGGAACATAACCTCATCCTTTCTCATGAATACTAAGGATAGGTTTTCAGCAATGAAAATCATTGTTTCCGTGTATGAAATTGTATCAACTAGAAGTTTTTATATTTTTGTAAAAATTATTCATAATCTTCCACCCCAAATGAAGTAAAATAAATAAATAAATAAATAAATAAATAAGTAAAATTTTAACTGCCTAGGATCAGATAGATTCCACACATTAGACCCAAAAAAAACAAATAGTATACCCTCACTCTACCTGGCGGTACAAAAATGTCAATTAGAGTGAACTATACATAGAAAAGCAACAAGTCTTACCTGTTGATGCCAAACAATGTGTAATGGAATGTTTGATCTTCCATCTAGCTATAGTGCCCAGAGCTATCACACGGAAGAAAAAAAACATTTTCCATCAACACAAGGTTCCACCAAGAGAGAAAAAATCACATCCTGAATGCTCTATTGTACACATCCCCTGAGCCAGATATCTGGAATTTGGAATCCTCGTAGCCACCATATAGCTTGTTAAAACTAGATTGATTATTTCGAAGAAGCTCTGCTATTCCCATATTGTTCCTAGCCATACCTTGAGGCCAAGTATCCAAGTGAGCATTTGACATCACACTCGTGGGTTGGCCAGAAAATTGTGAAAATGGAGATAGGCTGACATTTTGTGATGGCTCCATAAGTCTTGAACTAAATGTGTAAGCATCACGAGGGGAGTAGGTATATCCATTATCGTTATACATATGGTTCTGATGAGGCTGGAGCGACCTTTGCATAAGTAACTGCAATCTAGAATTGTTTTCAAAAGCTGAAGTCTGTGATGAAAAAGTTGGGCTCGTAGGTATGGTAGATTTACTAAGACTGCTAGGTGGCCTCCCTTTCCCAACAGCCAAAATTGCAGGGTCGATGAACTCAATATCTGCGGGACTAGTTGAATTGGCGTATGATGCTGGCTCGTAAGGATTTCTCAACGACGATGTACTTTCAAATAAGTGATTCCCTGAAAAATGGGGAGCAATAAAAGCCGACATATATTTTAATCAAAATACCAGAATCCAAACTGAAACAGAATCATTCTGTGCTCAAGAGAAAGACGATAAATTGATAATAGAGAAGTACTGAACCAACTACTGACCAGATTTCACATTGTGGATCTGATCGCTTATTCCATTTGATGAGAAGCCGGGAGGTGGGATTCTACTATGAACAGAGAAACCAGGTGGTGCTGAAACTTGGGTTCTTGATACTACAGTTTAGAAAAGAAATGCTAGTAAAAGTTTGGAAACCCAATATACGAGCAATGAAAAAAGGAATGAAATATTCAATAGCTAACCAGGAAGTCGGTTGACGGGGAAGACAGATTGGTTACTTCCAATGCCATCATAGTGCTCCGCATTATGCTGGGGGGTTGCAAAGGCATTTCCCAGCCTATCCAAGTAGGACTCCCTACTTGCAACTAATGATGGATTAAAAGAATGAATATTTGCTTCACTGGTAAATGAAGACCCAACATTAAGGAAATTACTGCGAGGTTCTTCCTGTCTGGCAAACGAAAACCTGGATTGGTTGCTGTTTTGAGCCTTCCGTGAACTAAGCAAATTGAAAGAACCCTGCTGTTCATTTTCACCCAATAACTTCACCAAATCTTGGGATGTTAAAGAGTCATCCCAAGCATCCATATCCAATGATAGTATATTTGCTATTATGCTGCTCTCCATCACATCCATACTAGGACTTAAATCAACACTGCTTGATTGCTTATCAGATGCTTCAACTTGAATCCCATGCAATCCATTTGGAAGCAAGCGGGGATTACCAATACCAGGGCTACACAGCATTTGATTATCCACCGATTCATTAGGGGCAACCTGTAGATTAGATGCAATCTTTGCTAAATATTCTTCCTGTTTATTTACAACTAGATTTACAGGGTGGCTATTTGCACCAGCAGCGTCACTGTGTTGAGGTGATGGATGCCTTAAATAATTCAAAGCATCAAATGAATGAGAAGAGCTAAACAAAGACGTCTGACTAGCTCTAGGATCAGAAAGTCTCTGTATATCAAAATCTTCTTCCTGCTCAGATCGTAAATTTAGCAATGTCGAAGTTTGCATATCTGATCTTGAAGCACTAGCTACAACCTCAGATGTTGCAGCTTTGCTAGCAGATGACACCATATCACCTTGTAATTTTGCATCATTACTTTGTAGACCTTGATATAACGGAACTGAAAAGCAATCCAAACTCAAGCCATTGGGTCTTGCAACCTCAGAATTTTGCTTGTTACACTGTTTGTCTACATTGATTGAACTTATGCCAGGGCAAACTTTATGGTTCTTGTCATCGGTGGAAAAAGATTTGTCCCCTGTGCTCATAACGTCCAACTGCTCCTCAACAGAATTTCTCGTTTTTCTATCATCCAGTGATATAGGGGATGAAAATTGTCCCCCATTTGCCACTTGAGCAGCATGGGCAACTAAAGGTCTATGGGAGTCTTTGGACAAGTTGGTTTGGAGATCCACAGAGCGCTGCTTTCTATTCTCAAGCAGTTCTGGTGTACTCTTAAGTTCCCCTGGATGGCTCTTGTCATTCGATATACTCTCTCTGCATAAATCACTGGACTGTACAGAGCTTTTTGTACGGATACCAACTGCTGCTGAAAATGCTATGTGTGCACTGGGTGAATCATGGTTCTGCGTTGCAGGTCCATTCGAACAAATTAAGCTTCCGGAAGAAGACTGGCAATTAGATGCACGTGCTCCCCTACCACATGATAAAAATTAACAGAAATGAACATCAGGAAAACAAAAACAAAAAACATTGACAACGAAATGTAATAACTTCATATTTGAAGGCATACCATGAAGCTGTTGCAGGAAGGGCACCAGTTCTTCCAGCACTTCTAGTTGGAGGGGAAACTGTGGCACTACTCACTAAATTCTGCAAATTCGAAGAGACCAACACACAGAGATAAAGGCACAACAACAGCATGACAAATGCGATTTAACATTTGACAAAAGCAGAGAGACCCATCGACAAGAGATATAAAAATTATACTAATAGGAAACTCTGAAGTAGCTCATTGTTAGGAACGTTGGAATAATCATATGAACTACATATAAGAAGAAGATTGTGAGTATTTATACTCCCTTGAACACAGCAAAAAAATGTCCCCTTACAGTATAGCTTGCTGTCTTATAGTTGTATGAAATGTTTCTTGTTTAGCATGTAGACATACTTGTGCAATGGATAAATTTATAACAATTATAGAACGATGGAGGATTAATTGCTTGTGAAAAACTCTTTTAAGAAGACTTACGGTTGGAGTGCTTTTTACAACAGGTTTCCCAGTGCTAGCAGAGTTGTCACTGCAATAATCATCAATTGGAGGTGGAAAAACATCTCCTGAATGCCTTTGCAAATTGTTCATAACACCGGTAATTTCCTGAACTCTACTAAAAAGAACTATCATTTAGTAATCTATGTTCACAGCAGCAAAGATAGAAGGAAAAAAGGAAAGACTAGAAGAAATATGTAAAATCTAGGATGAGCCTCTTGATGACACTAGTATGTTAGCAAATAGTAGTTTTTGTTTGTCAATTCAGTTCTCAAAAGCGTGCAATATAAGGTGCTCTGCAGACCTGAAAGAAGGCGAGACAGAGATACACAGGAAACCACAACAAATAATATCTAGCATACTTCTGAAAGCTCATGAAATTTTATTTAAAATAAGAAAAATTCTAAAATCCAGCGAATATACTAAGGAATAGGGAGCAGAAAAAGGCAAACATATGCAACAAAGATTACAGAACCACGCATCCAAGCAGAGAAGCAAAAGTTCCAAAATTCTAAAGCATAAATCCGAAAAACACAACCTTTTTGTCACCACTCTCAAACACATAAAGCAGACAATAGCTGTCAAGTGTCAATATATAGAAGAATACTAGATCAACCCTCGTGTGTGCCCTATACCGTTTCCTACTGAAACTCTCTTTATGTTTAGTGAAACTTGAAAGATTTAAGAAAAGCACGACATGTTACAAGTAAGATATGGGTATTTTGTGTTTATATATAGTATTAACTACTACTCCATTTCACAGAAACTGCCGTTTTAGATCTAAAATCTTGTTTCATAATATTTGTCATTCTACAACAATAATATAGATCGACCCTACCACCCCATTATTTTTACTCACTTGTTTCCTAAAATGAAACTTCTTCCCAACTTTACTATTAATTTATAACACTAAACTCATCATTACCTCCTACACTATCACCGTTATTTAACTATAAAAATACAGTGTCGGGTTTTTTTCGGCTATCAATTTTTAGATTTCTTATTATGTGTGCAATATATCAAAAAGTGGCACTTAATATGAAACAGAGGGGGTATTGTATTACACTCTTTTCTTCCAGAACACCTGGACACTCCACGAAACCCAAACAAATGGTTTGTTCCAAAAGAGAAGGGCATAAAGGATACAAGGATGCTACTCACTCCAAGCTTCTATATTAAAGGAAACAAATAATTGAAAATCCTAGCAAAGATGGATCAATAAAACAAGAAACAGGGAAAACCATGTACTGTTTGATGAAGAAGCTAGACATTATGCAACAAAATGTTAAGTAACCTATTATATCTATCACGGAAAAAGCAGTTAGTGATAAACTATTCACCTTGAATATGATGGAATCTGTTCATCTTTCGTAAAACTATCCTCTTGTGAACCAATCTCATGCAAGTAGAGACAATCAGGATTTGTGCAAGGCTGGAATGAAAGAAACTCAAATTACTAACAGAGAACGCATCAGAGAGAAATAAGCTTCCACTTGTTCAATCATGAAATGGGAAAGGGGAGGAACTGATGTTGATCAAATGAACCTTACACCTACCGCATTTCTCAACCATGTGTGACAATATTTAGTAGTTCCAAAGCCAGCCCTGGAAAAGATGAAGATTTGTATTACTTAAACATGATATGGAAAAAACTACAGCACCAAAGACAATCATAATCATGGGTCTTATATTTGACTGTAACACCCACCTCAAGAAATTACCCTCTAAAGTAAACCCATGAATTGACTGAATGCATCGAACAGCTTCCTCCTCTTTTGAATATGTAATATATCTGTTTTTATATAACATGCACATCTAAACATAAGTATTAGATGATCACATTAAACTAGCCGTTCATGGCCCTTAAGATGTCTTAAATGCACAGAAACATAAATATGATGTTTATTTGAATATAGAATTAGAGAAGTGTCAACGTAACATAATAGATTACTCAGCATTAACCAAATGAATCAGATATACAGCATGAGCAATTGCTTCTTACTTTGAAGCATCACACCAAGGATGGATCGCATTCTGTTTTTCAAAGATATTCAATCAATCATTTCATTTCAAATTGTCCACGTCATAAACAACAGTTTTTGTACAAAATCAACTTGCTGATTGACAAATGGATACCCTCTGGTTAAACAAAACGTTTACACTTGCCAAAAAAAATCATAACACTCAAATGACCTTAATACCCAGAAAAAAGGGTCTTCCATGATAACACTTTTTCCCAAGGGAAATGGTCCAACGGAAAGTTGCCTTCCAATACAGTGCACAGAGGCTATGTGCTTGTCTATCAACTTACAAAACATCAAAAAGAATCACAACAAGCAAGTAGCACACAACTGGAGCATGAGTGATGATACAGTTTTAAATCATGACCAATTCACTTCTGCTTCAGTTGTTTATTTAGCACATTTCAATGTGGAAAAGAAACTGAATTATCTTTTAACATTTTAAATCAATCTTATCATATGACAACACTAGTAAATTTCACATGTTATAAACATCATGCGCATTGGATTAGAGACTTGATGGAACATAAATTCTTAGTTTAAAAAAAAAAATTAGTTACAATTGTTTGGATACTGTACAATCTAAAGCTAACAAACTTAAAATTACATTTTCTCTCCTGTGACTTCAAGGCCACTGCATGTGGTTAACTTGAATGATATTTAAGAGAAATATACATTTTAGACAATATGAAGGGGGAAAATTGTCGTCGCAACCCTAGGGAATGGGTCCTAGATCCGTTTTTGCACCTCGTGCTTTTTTCACTGAATTGCACCAATACTACCGAACTGAACAGAAAATAAATGAAATCCCGAAAATAAAGGAGTTTGGTTTCAAAACAAAGGCAAGTATAAACCACTTACAAACTACATGTATTATTTGGAAATTGCTGAATGGTGCCAGCTGATGTCCGTGACAGAGACACCTTTGAAACCTTGCCATACTGTCCAAAATATTCTTTGTGCAGAAGAAGCTGCTTGGAAGAGGTAAAAAACGATCAATCAACCAGAAAAGAGGAGAAAAGCTGGAAGAAAAGAAAAGTAAATAAAAAAAACATACATCTTCGTCTGCCAGACTAAGAGGCAATCCAGCTATGTAGACGAGATTCCTTCGAACCACCCTAACACTGCTAAGGTGTTGTCTTCCTTCAGAAGTTTTCGATTTAGCCTTCTGTAACTTCTTCTTTTCCATACTTGCATCAGCCACTAATCTACTTGTCCCAACAAGTTGAACCAAGAAAGTCAGTGAATGAGAAGAATCATCTGTCAATGAAAATGTCAAGCTACTCCCTACTAGTTGCTCAAAAATTGGCAGGAGCTTCGAATCAAGAAATATGAGAAAGTAAACAAAACCTTCTACAGTTTGCTGCCGTTGCTACAATTTTTTCCTTGTCATATCGGGTACGACAAGCAGGACACCGACCTTCCGACTCATCCTTTTCAGCCGTATCCATTATTTGATGCCAGCACCAAACACATATCTGGAGAAGGGGATGTGAAATCATAAGCATAATCAGATAAATGTTCAATATAAATTCCAAAACCTATATACATGAAAATCATTACTTCTTCACCAGTGACCAACTGTCTATTGCCATGTAAAATAAACACACAAAAATCAAACTTATGGCTCAAACTGGAATAAGAAAATTGCATATTTAAGGCACAGATTCACACCCATATATTCATAGAAGCTCAAACCATGGAGAAACGTAATACAACACCGTGTCAGAGTTGAAACAATGCAAAATTCATGGCTAGAATGTGAAAGGTAATGTTTTGAGTCACTAAAATAGATCAAAATCATAGACAGGGAATATATTATTTGATAAGTAACACTTTCAGATACCTCATAGCCACATTGGCATGGCTTTAACTGCAGATCAGTCAAATCCATCTCCTCAGCACAGAGTGGGCATGTCTTCTCACCTTGGTCACTCATGGTTGCTCCTGGTAAAAAGAAGATTAGCAAACCAATTAACCATAAAATTGTCCTTTAATGCTGAGGTTTCAGCACCTATTTCAAACTTAACCTTGCAAGTATAAACAATATTTTATAGCAAAATCCAAATTGACTAATTACTAATTAGAAAAATTAGACGCAAACAATATAGCATTAACCGAAGTAATCCCCCGAAAAGGCTCCATAGTCATTCCTATAAACCAGTCCCTCAATCCAAATTCTGCCTCTATACCTTGAGACAGCATCTAAAATTCATATTCAACAGGCTTAGAGGCATTTCACTTCTATGTTCAAGTCAAGCAAAAGTGTTAATGACCTCTTCGGATTTTTCAATCCCGAGAATGTTCAAAACCTTGGTAGTTCATGGTTGCTCCTCACAAAAAGAAAGACTAAATTATAAATATAAAGGAAACAAATTAATCAGAACCTAAAATATACTTCAAAACCTAACATTTTCAATTTAAATCCTGGCTTTATACTGTGAGAATGAGACAGCAGCTAAACTTTATATTCAACAAACACTTCACTGCTAGGTACAAGTCAAGCACAATTTCTCGTAACAACGATAGATTTTCAAACCCCAAATATACTTCAAAACCCTAAAAACCACAGAAGTTCAATAGCGAACAGCCAAAATCCAATGCCGGCAGTTGATAATCGAATATCGACACTAACAATTTAGAGAAAGCACACAGATTCAGAAACAAAACCTAACATTTTCCTTCCCGCGACTTTACTATCAAACATGCAAATCAAAACAAGCACCGAATGCAATCCAGATAAAGAGAAACAAGTTAACGGAGTTCATCCGATAAAATTGAGCAACCAAAACTCAAGTTGGCGGACTTACAGTGAGATCGAGTAGGGAGGGAAATTGAAAGGCACGAAGCGATGGGGCGAAGGATATTGGGGAAAACACAGAGAGAAACCACGGGCCCTTTTTAGAGAGAGAAAGCAATCTACTATCGATTATTTTCTTAGTTTGCGCGTATTGTCAGTGTCAGTTACTCAGTCTATGAGTATGATTTAGGGTAATCCGTAATTTATCCTTATTACGTTCAAATCTTTTTCAATATATAATAAAAGAAATTTAAAAAATTACAAAGATTTGATTAGACTTAGATTTTAACTCGACCTTATCTAAATCTTATTGGGGTAATTAATTGAGTTAAACATAAAAGAGTAATCTAAGTAATATTTTTTTCATAATTTAATGACTTAAATTGTAATCACCACTATTTTTTTATTTTTTTTATATAATTGGTTGGATAAACTCAAATCTTAATAATATCTCCAAAATTCTATTATATCCGTAAGGTCAATGCCCACACCTTATGTTGTTTTATCAAAAAAATATATATATATATTTATATATATATATATATATATATTAATTTTTTTTAACTCGACATCTTGAATTGATTTTTACTGCATTAAACTATAAAGTAAACGAATTTATATCAATTTTCTCTAAAAAGTTCTTTTGTAACGTAAATTATCAAAGTTTCGATACAAAAGTCATGTGCCATTTTATTATCCAATGTGAAAAAAAAAGATTGTTTTAAAATCATAAACATCGATTAACCATCAAGTATGATTTATTTATTAATCATTAAAAAAATAGATAAATAAAATTAACATAATTATTAATAAATTTGTAAATTTAATCGATTAAACACACTTGATGTATATCTAAATTCATAACATGTGAAGATATAAATATCAGTTATTCAAATATTATATATATTAGTTAAGTTTAAATTAAAAGTAAAAAAAAATATTAAAAATCCAAAGCCTTTTGAATCTTCCGTTATACACTTGCCAAAAAAAATGTGGATCGGACCCATTGATATTATTTATCAAATCTTCATTTTATTTATCTATCAACTAAACCTCTAATGGGCTTAAAAATATTTATTGGGCTTGGGTCGGGGCGTCTTCCAGTCAAGCCACCTCTAAATTCGTCATTTTATTGTGTTTAATTAATTCGATTTTGGACACAAAGATGAATAACTAAGAAGAAGACTTGAGTTGGAGAACGAGGAAGAATACATAACGACCGAAGTTTGTTAATATTCTCGTCCCGGATAAAGAGGGACGAAGCCAATCGAATCGGGAGTTACATAACGACCGAAGTTTGTTGTTATCCTTATTCACCCCTTGAATATACATATAGATTTGTATCATATATTGGTATATCTCTCTTCTTTTTTTTTTTTTTTTGAAGATCTACATGTATGTTAATGATACATGCATTCTAGACTTCCGTTTCTTTTTTAATTTGAAGATCTACTTTTTGTGTGTTTATGATATTACATGCATTATAGGCTTCTAAGAGCTGAAATGAAACTATTATCATAAGAATGTCTACAACACACTAAGGTTCTCCCCGCGGTCAAAGAAGTTCAGATTAAGGTTGAATTGATTGAGATCCGAGAGTGAAGAAATGAAGATGCTCAAAGTTTTACATTTGATTGACTTGGTCGACATCACATGTCGGTCCGACCAACTATCCTGTTACGAGCGTGTGACCATATCTTTTAGATGTGTTTTGTTGCATGTCGAGACATTATAAAATAATAGGTCGTCCCGACTTACCTCATATGTTGGCCCAGTTGGTCAACGTCGGCATTGTGTCAGAAGATCAATCTTTCTCATCTTTCCTTCTTTGTTTTTTTAAGTTATTTTTTAGCTTGTCTACTTAGACGTTTTTATCTTTTACTTCTTATGAAGAGGGATTCAGTAGGATTAGCCTTAAACCCTATGAGGATTACGTTATATATTCTCCTTATAAATAAGGTTCTACATCCATTAGTTTTATTATATAGTTTTCATTCGTGAATTTCACCGCTCTATTGTAGCAATTGGTCCGGCTTGCCCATGTCAATCGGTTGATTGACACTGTTCATGATTGGTAGTAAAAGGATAAATTTTGTAAGTTTATTTCTTGCTAATTACTATTGTTTTAGGGCTTGGAGAGTCCGATTTAGCATCAAATATCTGTAACACCCCAAATTATAGGAACTCGGGATGCTACGGATTAGGACCACACAATGGGTCATGACCCGTAGCTTGACAACCATTTCACCGGATCTTGCAACAAACACACAAATAAATAGAAAACTCCAAATAGATAAAATATCAAACTGTTTAACATATGCAATAAGAATTTGACACTCAGTCGAGTACTACAAAACTAAAGTCATGCAACATAATATAAACTCCCATGTCCCAACCTATAATATACGGTACCCCTCGGTTGACCACTTCTATGGGATTACTCGGTAGCATCTCTATCTTGCAAGACATCTACAACAACGGATAAAATTTTTAGCTAACATTCTATATTTCAGAATAACTATAACAGTACAATCACACATAAGGTATTAAAACACATAAAACATGCTCATACTCAAGCCGTTTGTTATTTTTCATTAGGTGATTCACTTTATTAATTCAACTTTTTTTGTGTCACGAGGATTTTCCGAACCTCGCCTTTGTCCCCTTATACCAACATGACTGGATTCGTTTGTTATCTTTCATTAGGTGATTCACTAGGCTAGATCAGATGCAAGCGGACTGGGAGGTTCGGGAGATCCTCCCACAACAAACTGTCAAAACAATTACAAGACCTATAAGGTACGGATCGAACACAATAAAAACGTGTGATGATTCAAATGATTAATTGCAAAACCCGTCAACAAACTGTCAAAACAAAAAGTGAAGATCAAGCCGACAAGGAATAGGGATCGACTTGTTCGAATAATGAAAATGAGGAATCGTCAGATAATAAACATAAACCAAATAACAAAAAAAACACAAAAGACGGTCTAATATAGGGCAATGGTCGGTCCGACAAGTGGTATAGATTTTCGGAGAGGAAATAGTAAGAGATAGAGGGTGTGTTTGACAAATTACCATTTACACTAGTGTTAGCTAACACTAGTGTAAATAGGGGTTGTTTTTTAGTAACAATAGTGTTTAGTGTCTTGAAACCCTTAAACGGTGTTTGGCAAAAACACTAGTGTTTCCTAGCCAGATTGTGGGGTGTTTGTTGTGTTTACTCGTAGAACACAAGTCCGACAGTTTGTTGCTCCACCCTTGGCGATTTTTAGGCGATTCGGCGAGAGCTCCATCGAGGTTAGGGCGTCGTTCTAGCCAGTTTCCTAGCCAGATTGTAGCCGTCTTCTTCAGGGCGTCGTTCCCCTTCATCAACATCAAAAGGTTAGGCCGTTGTTCCCCTTCGTAACATCAGAGAGCTCCACTGAGGTTAGCCGTAATAATTAGGGTTTGCTAAAATTGATTTTTTTTGGGTTTTTGGTTCTTCGATTCTCTTTATCGATTGATGCCTACGACCTTAAACGGTGCTTGCTTCGACTTATTCTTTAGTTTATGGGTGATTATGAGTTTCTTGCTATCTGATTGATGCAGTTTGTTGCCTACAACCGTGTTTGCTTCGACATATATATTCTTTAGTTTATGGGCATTTGATTGATGCAGTTTATGGGTGATTATGAGTTCTTGTTGTTTGATTGATGCATATCTTTGGGCATTTGATTGATCGCCATTGTGCTGAATGTAGTTGTTCTATCCCCAATTTATTTTAGATTTTCGTGCTGGGTTTTGGGAAACTATAAACGTAGCTTAGTTGTCAGTTGATCAAGCTGGTGGGATGAAGATTCACCTTGAAAATTTTGTACCCCGTAAAACAAACTTGGGTGGAATGCTGGTACAGCTGTGAAAAATGATCAAACAAATCTTGGAGAAAGATCTTGTTCAATCCAGAATACATTTTAAAGATTTTATGTAGATTTGCTACTAAAACAAAATTATATTACAGGGACTTCATTATTATATATGTGATGTTTTTCTTCAACTTCTTTCTTGACATATTACTTCAAGTACTTGTTTTTTTTTTACTATTTTGTGATCCACCTATTATAAACAAATACTTGTATTTTAAAAAGTACATGTGCTGAACACACATGAACTTGATTATGAGAAGCTATTTGTTTATACTGAACTAAAAGAATGAAAACATCCTTAGGTTGATATTCTGTATAGAGTTTGATGATATATTGATTGTTTGGTATGCTAAACTTGAAAGTCTTGATTGGAGGTTTGGTTAAAAGCAAAACTTGGTAGTTGTGTGTTCAAGCAAGTCTTGTAGATCGACCAACAATGTCTTTAGTGAATCTAATGCTTAGCTCGGAGTCTCACTCGCTGTCATTGCCTTCTGAACCTGCATTCGTTGTACAGACAAATTTGGCAGTAGATTCACCAGCATTACTCAGTAGAGTGGATGAGGAATCAATTATAGAACTTTATGGTCGATAGAATTTTTAATCATACTACAGCTTGATTGAGTTTTTTTTCCTGATTATTGGAATGTTTGGTATGCTAAACCTTTTGATTAAAAAATAAGTATGGTAAATTATTTGAAAATACAGCACTACCAATATATTCCTACAATAGTTGTGGTCTATCTTTGACGGCAAAAAGAAATCAATCTCTTAATTTCATCAAGAACTAGCAATGTAAAATCATGCAACAGATCTCTTTCAAAGCTTTTACAAGCACTATTGGTTGCTCATCCTTGCTGTTTTTTTCTTCTTCCATCTCCAATGGATCTGATTTTACTGCTGAACTTGAATTCGGTATCTCTTTGTTCCTGTTCTCACTAGACATCTTGCTCCTGATAAAAAAATAATAATCATAACTTATGAATCAAGTGTCATGTTCTTTTTTTGTGTTTGGCAAATTTCTGAAAGTTTGTGACAAATGTCATGAAATTTTCTGAAAGTATGTGACAATTGCTATCATTTGAGTGAATCATGACTAAATGTTTCACAATATATGGTTGTGTTTTAGGTAGCAATGGACGACTACTCCGGTTTTGAGAGCGATATATGCATGTCAGATGATGATCCCATCAAATATGAGATGCTAATGTACGCATTTGATGATAGTGGATGTTCGTCAAGTTTGAGGGATTTCGTGCAAGGACTACGTGAAGAGAGGAGAAGACTGAAATTATGAAGTTCGAGTAGTACGCATGTGGGAAAGGGATGGTGCTGTCATGATTGAGGCATTAAAAGAAGAACTTAAAAAAGAGAAACAGCTGAACAGGAAACTCCTGACGGAAAATTGTTTAAGATCATTTACCTGGGGTTTACTTTGTGGGGTTGCAATTGCTTGTAATGTAATGTACTACTAGGGGTTTACTTTGTGGGGTTTCAATTACTTGTTATGTAATGTACTAACCAACAATGTAGTACTTTGGTTATAAATGGTATTGACTTTGTCTTTGCTAACACATATGCAATTTCAGCAAGACGACCCGTAAATTTTGACTAAAAATGTTTACAAATTATAAAATTAAACACTTAAAAATAGTGTCATCTACGACATAAAAGAGTGTTTTAAATCCTGAGTGATGAGAATTGTTCATAAAAGAGTACATAGATAAAAGTTGGACAATCTTGATAATATATCAAACATATTACATATTCCTTATTGCATTCCAAATTGTTGTTGCAATACGATCACGAATACGACCCATTCCTCTTCCATTCTCATTGGTCTCCTCCACCTCTTCTACCTCATCTTGACTCGTCGTTGGCAACTCATCGTCATCTTTTGACAAGTCATCGTACTTTGAGTATAGACGAATAAAGTTGTGTAACGCAAAGCAAGCAAGATGGATGTCAACCTGGGTGTAGTCCGGATAACAAGGCATAACAGATAATAGCTTTCATCTCTTCTTTAGGATTCCAAAACAGAGTTCAATGCAGCTTCTCAAAGAAGAATGTGCCTTGTTAAACGCTTCCTTTTTGTTGCTAGGAGGCTCATTGTCAAACTGATTTAAGTGATACCGAGTCTTTGAATAAGGAACTAGGAACCCCGGTCTATCTGCATAACCCTTGTCACAAAGATAGTACTTATCTGGAGGTGGAAGTGGGAAGTTGAGATTGGGGTTACAGATTGCATTTTCGAGAACCTTGGCGTCATGAGCCGACCCTTCCCAACCGGACAAGACAAAAGTGAACAACATATTAAAGTCACATACGGCGAGGACGTTGAAAGTCACAGTATGTTTCCTTCCGACAAACGGAACTTGAGAAACTTCTTCAATCCATGCACTTATGTGAGTACCATCCAGACAACCAATGCAATCCTGAATTGAAAACTTCAGATAAGACAAATTACGAATAAATGAAATGAGCCAAAAATATATCCTTCATGTGTTTGTGTTTACCTTAAAGTAATCCTTGTATCTCGGGTCAGCTGCGATGTGTGATGGTGTTCTAGGAAAATTTGGGTTCCGGGGTCGGATGACATCACCTGCTAGTCCACACCCTTCATGTCCACGTCCGGTAATAGAGTTCAATACGCTATGAAACGATCGGTGTACAGTTTCGGTTGACCTTTGAAAGTGTTCAACAACAACACGAACCGAGCAGCCTTGTGCAAGGGTGTATAAAAACAAACCAACTTTTTCAATTACCGAGACTTTTGTAGAAGAAATGAGGCCATAGTTCTGCTCCAACTCGTTACATAAACGTAGGAAAACTTCAGCATCCATTCTGAACATATTCACTGTCCGAATGTGATGCCCGCTCAATATCTCCTCCATCCAAAGTCTCCCCCGGTCATACTCCGTGTAACAAGGCTCCTTGTATATGTGCTTGTAGTAGTGATCAGCTGCAATTGCATGCAATTCTTGATGAGACTCAATAATGTTGAACCGTCGAATTTGTCTATGCTCATTGTCGTCACTATCACGGCTATTAGTACTAGAACTTTACATTCAGTACCTGAAATAAATTGTGCATGTAAGTACTACTATAGGAAGGAGTTTCTAGAAATTTAAAGATAGTGCATAAAAATCAAGTTCAATGAATATAAGATAAGTAATAATGAAAGGATTGTCGTGAAATTTAAAATCAACATATAATCCAACAAAACATACACGATCCAACATGTTTTTCTTAAGATAGTAGTTTCATAAAATAAAACTAACAGTCGGACAACTACATCAATGACCGCTCATACTCTCATGTCAACCAACGCACCCTCTCTTCATCATTGTCCATGTTCAGTAGTATATTCATATCAGAGGCAATTTTAGTCCTCCCAACAATGTAACACCACAGTGGACTTCCACTCTCAACCATGTCATTCTGGACCATCCTTTTAACAACATCCAACCCTCTCTGAGTCACTCTCTCTTGATCTCTTGCCTTAGAACTTACCTCCTCCTGGAGTACTGCTAGCAATCTATCACTGTTGTATTGTGAACGTTCCAAGAAGGCTTCCAACTTCGAAGACCCAACTGATTGTCTTATTTTCCTTTTCACCGGACCCTTATCTTTATTACCCTTAGTTGCCGGTGTTGGTTATGTAAATTGAACCGGCTCATCATCGTTTGCTTGAACTCCAAAGTAGCTAGAACCGCCACCTTCATTGATAGTGCCGACAAAATTGCGAAAAAAATCATCACCCTCACCGTCATCTTCACCTAAACCTAATTCCGCATCATCTGCAAGCGAGATAGGCTCTGGTGTTGGCTCACGAACCATTCCAATTGACATGGCTAGACGACCCGTAGCTACATTTCCATCAAACAACGATGTCAACAACTTCTCATACTCCACTTCCATACCCTTGTTATTATACTTCTTACAGTTTACATCTTCCTACAATACAAAGCACAAACAAGTCAAATTTTTTTTATTAAACATCACAAATTAATATTTATAAAAGCTATAACAACGTAAGAATAAAAAGTTTCATGACTTTTCCAAGCCTTGTATTCCTTTTTCATTGACTCGAATTTATTTCTACAAAATTCCTTAACTTCACCCTTCCCGGTCTTACTAATAAATGTAGCAGTTATATCCTTCCAGTTGTAAGCTTACTTGCTCCCGTTTTTCTTTTGATATTCAATTAAAATTGAAACTAGAAGTGTTACTAATTCAAATGTCCAAGGAAAATTTGGACCTCTAGACCGACATTGTGAGGCATTATTATCATCCATCTACACACTAAAACAATATAAATAAATGCTTAGTACAAACACAAGTATAGTACACAATAAAAAATTATATATCTATGCATGACAAACATCATATAATAATGAGCAAATTACAAAAAATGGAGGCCTAATGCAGATAGAGTGTATTCATACCAAGTTATACACCAGCAAAACTCATCAATTTTAGTAGCAGCAGATTAAACACCAGCAATCAACAATTAATGAAGTAGATAAAACACCAGCACATTATAAAAAATGGGGGCCTAATGCAGACAGAGTGTATTCATACCAATTATACACCAGCAAAACTCATCAATTAGTAGTAGTAGATTAAACACCAGAAAAGTCTAGCCAAGTCTACAAACTGGCAAATGAAAAGTCAAGTTTCTTGGATAGATTTGTTATCACTCTTTTGGTTCTTACGTTCATTGCTCGGGTGAGTGCTCTGCTATTTCTTTTCCATGTAGTAACCTATTCTTTGATGCATGTATTAAATCTGCCAATTTGTCCATCTTAGTTGGTAGGTATCGTTGAGTCTTGTGGGTTTTATATTGTCCAGAACCTTATACTCTTCGAACTGAACTTCTCTAGAAACTCGCTTCAATTTTTTTTCAGGGGAAAAAAACTGTTGGTAATGATTTAGTATATTTTCAGCTCGTATTTACAAGTTTACAATGCTTTTATTAGCTGAGTGCAATCATTATATGACATAATAAATGGATAAATTTATCCATTAAAAATAACCTATACTTGAAACTTATTTGTCTTCATGTAAGATATACGTCTCTAAGTACAAGATTATACAATATCATCAACTTACCAGATATAGCAATAATAGCAATCTGTTTCAAAAAAAAGAAGAAGCAATAATAGCAATCACTCTTAAAATCAATATCACCATAACTCAGATCATAAGTCAAATAATAAAAATCAAGTTCTCTAAACACCAGCACAATGCAGACAAAGATAGAGATAAAAAATGCAAACAGAGATAATGCTTGAACACAATGCAGACAATTTATACAGGGATAGATTGAACATCATCACAATGCAGACAGAGATTGATTGACCACAATGTCAATCTGTACACCAGCACAATGCAGACAGGAATGACAGATACATTCAACACAATGCAGATAAAGAGTATCCATGTGACCTACATATAATTCAGATTGGATATAATACTTTCCTATCCAAATATCTCACTTTTTTGGATGATGATACTATTGAAAGATAAAAAGCAGCTTGGACAATTCGATTAGTTGCAGTACCATGCTTATCAGTTGCATTAAAAATGGAGGAGACAAAACGAGAGATGAGAACAAAACGAGAGACATATAGCACATTTGAAGAAATTAGAAACATTGATGTACTGGTGACAGTAAAGAGTACAACACGAGAGACATATATTCAGATTGGATACAACATAGCTTCTCATATTATTGGAATTACAGGTGAGAATCGAGATGGGAACAAAACGAGAGACAGATAGTGGTGACAGTAATGAAAAAGCAATGAACAAGCAATGCATTCCTCCATAGATCTGTCGAGAAGAAGAGTACAAGCAATGAACAAGCGAAAATATAGATTTGTAAAAACAAATCAGATATGTAAAAACATATAGCACATTAATCTCTACGAAGCCGATCAGTGTAGTTCACTTACCGAGACTTGCGTTCGTCGTTGCCGGTGGTGGTTCGTCGTCGCCGATGGTGGTTCCTCGTCGAAGACAATGTTTCGCAACTCTCAGATTGGAAGATTAGGGTTGTGTTGATGTGAGAGAGTATTGATTATATACCCGATTTTATGTGTAAATATCGTTTAAAGATAAGGACATTTTGGGTATTTTGTACGCTGATACACTAGTGTAAGACCTTTACCCTTGCTCTGCTGACGGTTACAGAAACACTCCGAGAAACACTAATCACTAGTGTTTCTCAGGAGGCCAAACACCCGTTAAATTGAGAAATACTGAGAAACACTAGTGTAAAATGCCTGCCAAACACAGCCAAAAGTTACATAGTTAAACCGATTGAGTTATATACACAAACAAAAATTATAAAAATGTGGTAAGGAACAATTTAAAAAAATTGTATAAAACTATAAAGTTATATAGAAATATATTTTGAATTCACATATGGTATTAAAGAAAATAGTGATGTTTTTTGGTGATATCTATAAAATATCATTTTTTATATAAAAAAAGTCAATTTAGTGACTCGATTGTTTTTTTCTTATTTGGAAAATCTTTCAAATATTATATTTTTAAAAAAATATATGTTTTTCTTTGTTCGATATATATATATATATATATATTTGAAATGGTACGTTTTCAGTTTGACTTCGCATACGTTCGGATAGGGAATATAAAGTAGTGACCCTTAATAGGCTACGTCCGAATAGGGTAGTTGCCCAATTAAGAGGATATCCTCCCAATACCAATGATTTCATACATGTCTCTAAATCTCCGGGTTAACACTTAGGACCCGTTTGGTTCTAACTCCGGAAACTTTATGGAATCATTCTTTATTGTTTAATGAAAAATGCACTTGCCTCCCCACATTTTGTTTCCCTATAGGGTATCAAAAGTAATCAAACTCTACTCCAATTACTTCAAACCATAAGGAATGATTTCAAAAATTTTCATGAATAAGGGTATACGTATGGACTAGATTCGTTTTCATTCCGTTTTCGATTTCGAAGTTAAAACCAAACCGACCCTTAAAGAAGTCTAACATCACAACCATTATACCAACTAAGTATTGGTTATATATTGTATTTTAATATTATTTGAAAGTCTATCATCGAACAAGGCCAAAATTATAGACCAATTGGGACCGGTGGACACGACTTGTGGCTGTCTGTTTGGAAATTTGTGGTATGAAAGTGCGCACGTGGGCCGAGTTTCCGGAGAGATTATGGTATGAAAATGTTATTTTTTAGTAAAAAAGAAAAATATTATTGGTACAAAACAATGGGCTTATAGTTTATACTTTATATTAATATACTCATATTTAGCTTATCTAGCGCGAAAGTGATACCGGACTCTTAAGGTGTCGTTTGGATGGTCACCGTATAATTAACTAGTTTAATTCGTGTTGTGTCATGCATGACTTTTTAAAAAAATGTTTATATGACCAATACTCAGTTGGTCTAGTGGGACGTAGATCGGCTAAGCCGATCGAACCGGGTATGTAACCTTCTTAAAAAAAAAAAAATGTTTATATGGTAAATTATTATTATATATATAATGCTTATATTAAATAATTAGTTGAAAATAACAAATAAAAATAGAATTTAAATTACAATATAGTTAAAATATGGTTTTACTTTATAAAGGAGATTTCTAAAAATTAATAATTGTGAAAATTACTTCATAATTTAAAATGGTTTAAAAAAAATATATGGTGGAATTACTAAATAACTGAAGTAAGCTTTAACTACTCTCGGTTCAACGCATGGTAAAAAGTACTTAAACTTTTGTATATATGATATGATTATAGAAGTAGATTAGAGTTACGAAGATATAGTTTTATATAAAAAATAAAATTATTATCGGTATAAAATAATAACACAAGGAAATAGGGTTGAATATGAGGCGAGATTGGCATTATCCCGCATTTTACGTTTATCATACATGAGATGAGATCAAAATAAACTTTTTTCCCCGTTTATTGACGTCACCGGGTCATATTTTATATGGATCGGGATGAGAACAATCTGCTAGTTTACTCTTCCATTTTACGTTTAGGCCAATAATTTTTTTAAAAAATATTTAATCGTCCGTTGTAATGTGATATACAATCTACTCAAAATTAATTAAACTTTTGTCCAAACATCTATATATCCAATTGTTCAAAAAAGTTTTAAAACATAATTACAAATCGATAATTCTATTGACAACGAATTTCACCTTTAATTTTCTTTAAGTATTTACAGTTGTAGTGAACGATTGGTTTATCAGACTTGTACGATAAAGAACGTTGAAAACACCGGATTTACAACTCGACTGTGAAGATCGAAGAAACAAGGCTACAAGAATGTTGACGACAAAGTTGTCGTTGTAGCCCTATTTTAGTATTTTGAGTAGTCGAACAATGAACACATGTTTTTTTTTATCACCTTACCATGGAGATTTATAAACGAAAGAGTGAGATTAAATTGAAAATTACTAATTTAACTAAGAAGAAGAAGTTATATATGAGACGATTATAGCGGGATAAAATCGGAATGGGATAGGGGCTTGCCCACCTTACAATTGACCAAGGGCCAATGACATTACACTTTCAATTTTAAAAACCAAAATATTATAAAACTAGTAATGAAACAAAAATATTGACGCAGATAGGATGTCTTTCAGGTTCGTGAAAAATCCACAGTTTAAAACTACGAGTTATATGAAAAAATTGTTGTTTAAAACTACGGTTTAATTCCTTTTTTTGGTTCATAACCGTAGCTTCAAAATGCGGTTTATTTGTGTGTTTCAAAGTCCAAAATTGTTTGCTCATACACCGTGATTTATGTGTGAGTGTGTTTTTTTTTTTAAATTGTTCCATAAACCGCAGTTTATGTGTCCCCCGAAAATTTAAAATAAAACCGTAATTTTAAACTATGACTTCTACATATAGCCCGTAGTTTTAAACTACGGGTCAACCCCAACTAAAGAGACTTCCTATTATCATCCATATTTTTTATTCGGTTGTTAGGTTCAAAATTTAGCGTTTTTCGCATATTATTTAGGAGGGAAAATCCAATTTTGATGCAAAGAATACCGAGATTGAACTTTTTTTTAATACTTTTTATAAATCAAAATTTGATATATTTCTTGGTAACTTTTTATATTTTGTTATATTTTTGCCACTACTTTTATATTTTTGTTAAGTTTTACTATGTATAATTATATAGCAAAATTATGCGATAAATAACGAAACTAATCATTCAAGACAAATAAATTTACTAAGTTTAAAACTTAATATCCATTTAGAGTTGTATGATACTGTATTATTTTAGTGCTTATAATTCCAAAATAGTTAATGCTATTTATATGAAAAAATGCTCTAAATTTAATATATTTCAAATAATTTATCATTAACCCAAATAATTAATTCATCAAACGCAACCTTAACGGCTTATTCTTCCACGAGTACGGATTATGTTAATATTCATTAAAAGTCGGTCCTACTTTTAAAAATGGCATCTTCATACTTGGACGTGTTCACACTTCGGAATTATTATAAAACGTGACAAGCATTAGATCCTGTCCCAATGACGAAACTACCCTCTGCCCAAAGACGAAATTACCCTCAATTACATTTTTTAGTAGAGCTTCTCAATAGTTTGATTAAAAATGATATAAGTATTTAATCTATTTTGAAATATTCATTCAATTAACTAAAGTTACAAATCTCAAATCATGCTTAAATAAGTTGTCATGGTCAAACATTTTTTTTTAATAGTTAAGCTAGACCATTTCTTATAGATATTTTATTTTAAAGCATTTTTACGAACGAGAACACAAAGTGAACGAATCGAATTTTTTCGAACACCTAATATTTACTCTTTTATAGATGAATATAACCTAAATTTTGGGGCAATTTTTATAAAATTTACATATTCGTCTCGGCTAAGACTCCTATACTGTTATTTTAGCTGAATGAGCCCACCGTTAATTTTTGAAACTTGACTTCTTTATAAATGAGTCGAGTTCGAACTAAAGTTTCATACGAGGTTCATAACTGTGTTTATATTTGGCTTGTTTATAATGTGAATTAACTGGAACCGAACTCATATAAGTATATAACAAATTTCATTCAACATCTCTATTAAAGATTAACAATAATAAAATAACACGGAAACGTATTTGAGAGTATAATTTAAATCATCTATTTTATAATCATGCAAATAAAAAGAAAATACATTTGTTTATGATTACATTGCACAAATATCAAGTGTTTGTGATTTTAATAAAAGAAAACTAAATTTCATTTAATAAACAGTTGAGAGTAATGTTAGAAAAATAATTTAATTAAATTTGATAAATTATAATTTTAGCTCACACGTGTACAAAATATATGAAAAATTGACTATTATGATAATCAAATTCACATTATATATTTTTCATTTATAAGCATAATGTTCTTATAATATCCGGATGATATGTAATTTAAAAGTAATTAGAATATATTCACTACTCAAATTGATGAGAAAAAACACTAATATATTATATTAGCAATGTTCCAAGTTGGTCGGTGTTTTGGTAACACTCAACGTTGATGATATTTCGAAATGACAACTTACATTGGTGACATCGAGTTATATTTATTGTCAATAATAGTTCTTATCAAATATATTTATATTTTATTTTATGTCACTTTATTTTAATGACACTATTTTCACGAAAATTAGTGTTTTATATATATATATATATATATATATAGGTGACCATTATATCACTAAATGTGCTACAATGAAATTTTAAAGTAGTTTAGAATGCTATAAAAAACTATGAAAAAATTGTTAATACAATTTTAGCTAAATTTAATTTCCAAACTTATTTTTAACATAAAAAAAATTATCCCAATAAATTCTTTATTTCAAATATCTTACAAATAAAAAATAACGAATTAGTTTAAGAATTAAGATTCAGTAAAAGGGCATTTTAGTCATTTCACGATATGGAAAAGTTGGAACGTGCGGAAGGAACGAATATCCGTTTCCCACTCTCTGGTTTCCATCCCCTTTTGCACCTACTACGCTGCAAATACATGACAGCATTAATTATGACAATAAAAAGATATATGATACCATTAATAATTCATTTCAAAGGGTCAAACACTCCAAACGCGAATCTCTACCGTCCGATATACTCGTCCCATATCAGCTGCACGTCATAGTCAATCAGACGGTCCAGATTCACCTACTGGAAAGTTCTTCACCCAAAACCCTCATATATATGTTCGCTTCTACCTCATTTCGCTAAGAAATATCAGATCACTGAGCTCGTGCCATACTCAAGTCCGCCACACTCTCCTCTCATTCTTCATTTGGACGATCTTCAGGTTTGTTCATCGGTTTTTGCTATTTTGCGAGTTTTCTTAGCTCCTGGTTATAGATCTGAAGTTTTTTGATGTTGATTTTATCGCTTCATTGCATTATGTGGTGACTTGTTTATGATAGTTTCTGATGGCGGATGAAGTGTGATTTCTCTTTGCGATTGTTATGTTCGTCGTTGTTTTTATGCTTCGATTTTGGAATAAAAGTTAGATCGGATTTCATTGCAAAGTAAATTGTTGTTCGAGGCCTGATCGTTGTGTTTTGATGCTCATTTCTAGCGATCTTGTTGCGTTTGTTGTTGTTTTGATGATTTTTTGCGAACGATATCGGATTGAGTTTCTAATTGGTTGATCTCTTGTGATAGTGTTGAGCTATGGTGAAGTCTTACCCCACCGTTACTGAGGAGTACCAGAAGGCTATTGAGAAATGCAAGAAGAGATTGAGAGGACTGATTGCTCTCAACAACTGTGCTCCGATTATGCTTCGTCTCGCGTACGATCTTGTTGATATTGGCGAAATATTCTTGTTTCTATATGTTTTTCCAGTTTGAGTAATTGCTGAAGAGATTTGTGTTTTCATTGTTGGATATTACAGATGGCACTCTGCTGGTACCTTTGATGTGTGTTCGAAGACTGGAGGTCCTTTTGGGACTATGAGGTTCCAGGAGGAGCTTGCTCATGGAGCCAACAATGGACTCGACATTGCGTTGAGGCTGTTGACTCCAGTCAGGGAAGAATTCCCCACCATCACACACGCTGATTTCTATCAGGTATGAATGTGATTCTGATCTATAATTTTGTCCTCTTCTCATTTTAGCGTTTCTATCAGGGAAAAATTTCTCTTCTGATCACACACGCTGATTTATTTAACGAACTATGCTGTTTGGTTTGTGTAGCTTGCTGGAGTTGTTGCTGTGGAAGTTACCGGTGGACCCGAAGTTGCTTTCCACCCTGGCAGACCGGTTAGTAAATTTAACATGTTGTAGTCTTCTTGAATTCTCTTGTTTCTGTGGAGTGCTGTTTTTTCTGCCAATTGTATATGTTCGCAGTTGATCGTTAGAAATTTTGGTTAGATTCTTTTGATGATTTTTTCAATATTGCTATGCTTTTGAATCTGTAGAGCTAATTTTGATTATCTTTTTGGGATTGGTACTCCTGAGTTTCACTAACGTAAATCATTATGCAATACTAAACTTGTTAATTGTTCATGTGATGTAGCAAGTGTCTTTTTTTTACAGAACCCCTGAACCTCTTAAGGGGAACATGGGTGTTGTTTATTAATGAATTGTCAAGATTGTTGCAAAACTAAATGTTCATTATTGTATAGTAATGCATAGATTAATGAGGAAACATGAGCCCTTAACACGAACACTTGTGTTGTCTTGGTTGTATGGATGGAAAAATGTATAAAGTACTATGAAAGATTACCTCTGATAGATTGAACCTGGAATAGCACTACATGTTCAACAGTTGGTTTTACTTAAGTTGTATATAAAGGCATGTATAATAAGTCATGTGCAGTTATCAGCTATGGTTAATTTAATCATCTTGCACGTAAGTTGAGAAGCTGTATTGGATGCTGATAATCACCCTTCTTTTTCCAGGACTTTGAGAAGCCACCAGTTGAGGGCCGTCTTCCTGATGCCACCAAGGGTAATTTTCTATCCTGGACCTGGATTTTTTACACGAATGAAGTGTGATTTTTCCCACGGCTTTTGATATTCCTCTTGCGAAACTTGCAGGTTGCGACCACCTGAGGGATGTATTTGTCAAACAAATGGGTCTTACTGACCAAGACATCGTTGCACTCTCTGGAGGTCACACTTTGGTATGTTGCCGGTTTACCCTATTTTGACATTCATAAATATTGTTACTGCAGAAGTGAAACCGGAAAATGGCCATGGTTGATTTGATTTCATTGGTTTCTTAATATTTTTTGCTAACAATCTGCAGGGAAGGTGCCACAAGGAACGTTCTGGATTTGAGGGACCATGGACCACTAACCCTCTTATATTTGACAACTCCTACTTCAAGTAAGTTATTGCTGCTATATCTCTATGATTTTCATGGTGTTTGCACCTTAATGAAGGTGTATGATATATTTGCAATTTGCATCAGGGAGCTTTTGAGTGGAGAGAAGGAAGGTCTTCTTCAGCTGCCATCTGACAAGGCTCTCCTTGACGACCCTGCATTCCGCCCCCTTGTTGAGAAATATGCTGCGGTATGCTCTCATTGTGCTTGTATAATTTTAGTTAAGAGTTGATCAAGTCTTCAAAGTTAAAAAGATATCTGCCTTAGAAATTAGCAGTAACAATAACTTATCCCACAGGACGAGGATGCTTTCTTTGCCGACTATGCTGTGGCTCACCAGAAGCTCTCTGAACTTGGGTAAATGCTCAAATATCTTTTACAGCCCGATGTTCTGAATTTTCTTTGATCATCAGCTTCTTAAGTTGGACATAATTGTTGCTTTTGCAGATTTGCTGAAGCTTAAACTGGCTAAACCTAAAAAGAGAAGTGGTTCAGGGGTGCGCATTATTGTGGCACATTATGGCTTAGATGGGATGTAGTTTGATTGTTCTAAATGTTTTGATTTTTGGTGGAAGTGTGAAATCTTTTAGAACGCTTAGCTGCGCCACAACTCAGCTATTGATATGCATTTTGTCCTTTTGGAAAATTACCCTTTTGATTAATAAGATACGGAGCTCTCTTGCTTTATTATCTGTTTTGGCTGATTGAAAAATGTTACAAATCGAACTTTCAACCCAGGAATGAAATCTAGCTTTTAATCATTTCTATATTCTCTACTTCGATTGAACTTGATTCCTAACGTGAACCAAACGGTCCAAACAACAGAAAACATTGCGTTGTCTTATTAGCTTATTTCGTTTTAGTTTCCGGAGTTAAAACTTTATTTCATTTTAGTTTTAGGAGTTAAAAACCAAACGGTCCCCTACTGTTTCGGTCTTTAGGTGTTACTAGATGATTGGCAAAATTAATGATAGTTTGTAGATTTGTATCGCTCTAATCCACTTCAATAACCGCCATAATGTATATCATTTATTATTGTTAAACTTTCAATTTGATTCTACAAAGTAAAATTTCGTAGGGTGTCCACGACATTTTACTTTTTCGGTTTCATGCCCAATTTTTATTCTACCGGTTAGTTATATATTTTCACTTTAGTTTCCAACTAAAAAATGAAATGAAATAGAATTTTTTGGGTGGGTGGACTTTTTTTTAATATATGAATAATATGAGAATCAATGTACGCCAGAATTCAGTTGTTTGTGGATTTCGATTCTTGGCTAAGAGACCACCGTTTTGCCCTATTACCTGACTAATTGAAGTTGAGTATTTTATGTTATTTTTTAAAAAGTTATACTTAATTTCTAGTTATCCAAACTAGTGTTTATAAGAATATTACCGGACTAATTGAACTTGAGTATTTTATGTTATTTTTTAAAAAGTTATACTTAATTTCTAGTTATCCAAACTAGTGTTTATAAGAATAGTGTTACCCAAATTATAATGTAAAGTTCCATTTACCCAAATTAGTGTTACCCAAGTTATAAAATACACAAGCTCTATTTACCCAAACTAGTAAAACCTAATTACTACCATCAAAGACGACGATTTTCATGTCTTCTTCGCTGATATACTCCACAGAGGTGCATCGGAGAAGAGGAGGACGGAGGAGCGGCACTGCAGGAGGTGTAGCACCGGAACAGAGGAGCGGCGAAGCAATTTTCTCAATTTTTCTAAGCCTATTGAATACAACATTTAAAATTTAGGCACACTTTGCAAATTCACCCTCATTTTTTTATTGCTTAGTTGCACCAACATACCATCATTCTCTGCACATCCATAAGGACCATAAACATTCATGAATAGCTCAATAATCCTAAAGGTTATGGCCATACAACAACATGTTCATGCTTGCCTAAAACTAACAGACATCTAGGAAGACTTTAGCAAGCCATTACAGATTTACAATATAAGCCTTCAGCAGCCTATACAAGGTAATCATTTGCTTCATATGTCCTTGTTGACCATGTCAGCTCCATTGAGTAAAAAGAGGCGAACACAGCATGATGGGAAATTGCATTCTTACACAAAGATTGAAGAGCTTCAAGCTGCACTTAACAAACACATTCACTGATTCACAGCGAATCAGCAATGCTAAAGTGCAAATTTATGAACCACATGTTAAAGTGCAGAGATAATTGGTAAGTTCAATGTCTCGCTGAACAATATCCAAAAATGGGACTTGGGTTTGGGGTTTATTTGGATGTGGAATGTTAAAGAGGGCTTGGATTTTGTGGAAAATCACATTTGTGCAAAAGCTGTAGGAGGAAAAGGTCAAGAATGTTAGGAAAAAAATGCCTGAACAGATTAATTAATTTTGGAAATGTTCATGCAAGTCAATTTCTCCCGAGTTTCCTGAATTTTTTCCATCAAAGTTAGTGCAGGCCTTCGTTTGAGTATGTTGTTAGTGTTGACCTGTGAACTTGGTGCAGTCATAAGGTCCAATTCCTTGATTGTTTTTCCGCTTAACCTGAAAAATCATATAGGACATTCAAATCAGTGTATTTTGACATGCAGAGAGATAACATTGTTTTAAATAGGAACCACATTCATCATTTCTAGCAAGCTTTTATATAATTTAACAGCATATGCAACTTATCCAGTAAAGGGTTTAAGTCAAAATAATGCTGTATACTTCTTTATTATTATCCTTCGTCATAAAAAACATTGATTTTGAGCTGATACTTCTTTTCACTTATTGTGGGTTTCTTTAACAATTTTTAAATTAATTTAGTTTCAGAATTGGTTGAAGTATCAATGCAATAAGTGAAAAGAAGTGTTTATATGAAGAATAAATTTTGAAAGAGTTCATGCCCACTTTTCACAAATATAGAATACATTCAGAATGTTTGTTTTGATTATTACCAAAATATAAAGAAGTAAGCAGATATTTTTAGGGAAATTCCGGATGGTACCCTCGTGGTTTGGGGTATTCCGGATTTTGCACACCAGTTTTTTCAAGTTTGGATGGTACCCTTAAGTTTATTTTGTTTTCCGGATTTTGCCCAAATTCATTACACTTTTTTAAATTCCATTAAAAACATACAAAAGAAAATAACTAAAATTAAAAAACAACTTAAAATAGAAAGAATAATTTATTTATTTTAAAAATAAAGTAAAACAGTAACTTTTTTTAAAAATATATATAATATATTAATTTAAAAATAAATTCGTTAGATAATTTTTAAAAAATTTAAAAAAATCAGTGTTTTCTTTTATTTTAAAAATAAATAAATTGGGTTAGCATTTTTTAACAAAATCTAAACAAATAAGTTTTATACTTTATTTCAAAAATAAATAAAATAAGGATTTTTAAATTTTTTTTTAAAAAATCACTGTTTTAATTTATTATTAAATTGAATAAATCAGTTTTCTAATTTTTTTTATTTTTTAATATTACTTTATTTTCTTTCTTTTAGTTTTGGGAAATAAATAAAA
>BSUD01000001.1:3101565-3319392 GCA_033239045.1 Fagopyrum esculentum
ATTTATTTTAATAATAAATTAAAACAGTGCTTTTTTTTATTATTTAAAAGAGTCCTTATTTTATTTATTTTTAAATAAAGTATAAAACTTATATTTTTAGATTTTGTAAAAAATATGCTAATTCAATTATTTATTTTTAAAATAAATAAAACACTGATTTTTGAATTTTTTAAAATTTATCTAATTTATTTATTTTTAAATTAATATAATATATATTTTTTTTATAAAAGTTACTGTTTTATTTTATTTTTAAATTAAATAATTTATTATTTCTATTTTAAGTTGTTTTTTAATTTTAGTTTATTTTCTTTTGTATGTTTTTAATGGAATTTAAAAAAGTGTAATGAATTTGGGCAAAATCCGGAAAACAACATAAACTTAAGGGTACCATCCGAACTTGAAAAAACTGGTGGGCAAAATCCGGAATACCCCAAACCACGAGGGTACCATCCGGAATTTCCCTTATTTTTATTTCAAATGTTGTAGAAATAGTTTTCATGCCTAAAACATATTTTAAAATTATGCCCCAAAGTTTGTCAATTTTCAGATGGTGCCCTTGAGTTTTAGACTTTTTCGGATTATCCCTTCTACTATTTATAAATTAACATTTGGTAACATTTTAAGGGAACAAAAACATAAGTTTTTTTCCCTCAAAATCTTAATTTATGGATGGTAGAAGGGATAATCCAGAAAAGTCTAAACTCAAGGTACTAGGTACCATTCGGAAACTGAAAAACCCTTAGGCATAATTCGGAAAAGTCTAAAACTCCGGGGTACCATCGGAATTTCCTTTGTTTTTTTTCTTCTAATTTTATCATGTTTAAAGGCACACCAACATTAACTTTATTTAATCATAGTAGTAATAATGGTAGAAATTAGTTAATGATATTAAAAAAATATATTGGAGTTATACGTGTGATAGGATGATGTAAGAAAGTAATTTAAGAAACTTTAGTAAATTTCAGGATGGAGGAGAAAGTTTCTTAGATTACGTGGTGAATAACTTTTAAAAAAACTAGATAAGAAACTACATGCATATTCCTGGGATGGAGGAGATGCTCTTAAGAATCCTCTACTCAGTGCTGCTAGGAACTCTAATGCCTTGATGGCACAACAATCACTCATGCTAAGCCGGATGTTTATCAAAACACACTTAAACCATGAAAGTGATAGACCCCAAAGTCATGATCTCTAGAAAACATCCTCCATGATTACATTCTATTTTCTAATAGCTTCATTCTGTTATTAATTTCTTCAAGAAAACAAAAAAAAAAATTCATCCTCTTATAATCTTCTACTTCTGGAACATAAAAAAAGAAATTCAGAAAAATCATACCGGAGACCAAGGACCAGGCTCAGGTGATAATCTGGCAGGAGGAGAATTTTGTACAGCACCAGTTTTCAGGGTCAATATTTGCTGCATAAATGAATACCCTAACTTATGTGAATGATAATGTAACAATTAATGTATGAGAAACTAAAAAGATTTATTATCAGTTGCTACAATGTTCTTTTTCATCACCAGGGACCAGGGTAACGAGATTGTATGGTCACAAAATGCAAATAAATTTCATAGCACATTACCTCTCCAGCTGCTTCAACAGCAGCCAGCCACTCATCTGAAAATGGAGCAACATCTACTGGTGGTTTAATTACAAGCTGTGGTTGATTTTTCCCATCCTTCAATATCTTCCTGCAATTAGAAATCCTTGAATAATATAGAGCAGATATTGCACAAAGTTACAAGAAACTATAATCAAATTTTAGGATACTTACGATTTTATTTTTGCATCCTCACTGTCATTGTCGCGGAAAACTTCATGTTGATCTGCATTCTGAAATTGCTCATCACTTTCATCCTCTGATGCTGTTCTCACAGATGTACTATGAATTTCACAAGGGGAACTAGACACCTTATAATCAAAATTAGCAGCAGAATTTTGGGAACACTCCTCACTCATCCTTGGAGATGACTGAAGTTCAGACCTTTTGTCAATTCTAGATGAATATTCAATCAAGACTCCATCAGTTCCAACTTCAATTTCTAAGGAAAGATTTGGTGGTCCCTGATTTATTTGGTAATCCGTTTCCAGCTTATCCGCTTCAATAGTATTGTCTCTTGATTCTTTCAAGGAAAGAGAGGAATCCACACTGCTATGCAAAGAGCTTGTAGGTTGATTTCCATTGTTGTTTGGAAGTAACAACATTTCCATATGGTTACTATCAATTAGCTCTCTGCAACCGCTTATAACTAAACCTTCTTCAGTTTCACACATATCCTTTCTGAAGGAGACTGACATTGTTTCATCCTCCAAACTCGGTAGTTCAATAGTCTGATCCTCACATGTGCTTGAGTTCAACTGAAATTCTGCTTGATAACTCAATTCTCTGTCATCAATGATAACCAAATCTTCCGACTCCTCATTTTCTGGGGATTCCGATATGGCTTCATCTGGCATCAGTGGTTCGACCGAAATTGTGCTTGGGATCAACTCTTCTTCTGTACTATGTCTCAACTTTATGTCTTCAAATGTAACTAAACCCTCAGAGGAAAGCTCACTTTTTAAGGAGGCTAATTTTGCATCAGTTGGCATCAATGATTCCCTCGCTAGCTCATCAGAGATATTATGCTGCTGATCAGTCTCATGTGTTAATACTTGTGTGACTGGTGATCCAAGTGCTTGGATTGGAGAAAATGACAACTCAGCATCACATATAACTTCATCAACTTGACTTATACTCTTGCATTCTTTAGGAGACATATGAAGCTCAAAATCAATATTTTGACCATTTAAGTCTGATTCATTAGTGAAATCTGAAACAGATAGATCCGCTTGATCCTCTGCCAGTGGGTTAGTATCGAAAGACAGTGACACTGCCGCTTTCAAAGGTAAGGGCTCGCTCATTTGATGTTCATCAGAGGCAATCCGGAAAGCATCATTTTTAACCGTGTTTCCATCATCACTTTGGACAGGTTTGTCCATCCTAATGAGTGGGTACTGCAACACTTGAAGTTCTTGTTGCTTATTTTCTGTTTCCACAATTTTCTCTAAAGACACTGAATATGCTTCCCTCGCAACTAGAGGCATATCCAGTTTATCGTCTGCCATAACGTCACTAATAACATCAACTGCAAGAGATCTTTCAGGAGAAAAGCTTCTTTTTATTAATTCAACATTTGAACTCATTCCATCATAACCTGGGGAAACTTCATCTATGTCATGGGATGGACAGTGCAACTCTTTAACTTCTTTACTCCCATACATCATGTTTAGCACTTCTAGGCAACCATCACCTGCTATAGGAGTGCGAACAATAAAGTTCTCCTGAACTTCAGATTCCAGGCTAAAAGTCTTGTCAAAAACTGACAGATCATGTTGTCCTTCCTTAGGATGGTAGTCAGAAAATTTATCCATACCAGGGGTCCATAAATGAACATCAGAACTTAGAACCAAGTCCTTATGTTGACATTCTCTAATTGAGGAAACAGATCTGTTATCTTTTCCATCAACATCCTCAATACTAGGAGAAGCATATTCATGCTCAACAAAATTATTGTTAACTTCCTCAAGTCTATTATTACCTATCAGCTCCAAAGGCTTCTCGTCTGAGAGAGCTTGTACACCAACAACCAATTCAGTATTCTTTTGTAGTACAGGGCCTACAGACTCATCAGGGATTTTAGGGCTATTGATAGATGAGACAGAGCAAGGCTGAACTGGACTTGAATCAGTGACTCTATCCATACTAGCATTAGGGATCTTGGACTGTATAGCATTCTGTATATCTCCTAGATTACGTGAAATAGATGAATCAAAGCAGGGCTGAACTGGACCTGAGTCGTTTAATCTATCCACAATTGCTTTTGGGATCTTGGACTGAATTACATTGTGTGTGGCTCCTCGTTGTATATCCGTTTTTCCTAAGCTATCTAACGTAGGGACTTTTGGCTGCCAAAATGATTGAGAATTAGCAACTTAAAATCATCAGTATCAACATAATGCACATTCAGATAAAATGAATTGACAGACTCTACCTCGCTAAAGAACTTTAAAGATGGTGATGGCATTCTTAATCCCGATGGCTTTGCTCCTTGATGTTGAACGGATTGCCCAGTAATACACGTGTTGCCAGATTTTGCATTGACGGAGACTGCAACTTTGCTTGTCCCATCATTTGCTTTCAGTCCAACAGATAGTATCTTGCCTGACTTAACTTCAGAAGTAGTGTCCTTTACGGTTGACACTTGGTGGTTGGTTGATGAATGTTCTTGAGAACTGGAATTAGTCTGAGAAAGTAGGAAATAAATTCATAACAAGCATTGAAATGTGTAAACATAAAAATACATTTTCGGTTGTAGGTAAGTAAATGATTTTACAAAAATATATGATGAGAACTATCTGGATTCTCACCCTATTCTTCCTAGTTCTTTGATCATAACATTTAGATGGCTTGGGTATACGCTGGGAACCAATCTTTGGAGCATTAGAAGTACTTCTTGTGTTGGATGAGCCCTTTTGACCCAAATGCTTCTGGACACTTGGTGCTGAATTAAATTTTCAGTAATGCAGAAAAAAATGAAAGGGCAGTCGTGTCAAAAGATATATGAAATGGTTTGAAATTGAAGTATAAAAACAAAAATGGATACAAAAAGGACTTGAAGGAAAAATATGACTTAAATAATCAGCTTACCTAATACAAATGGAAGGAGAATTGAAAAGATGTAGCTACAAAGTTCAAATTAAATTCTACTAAAAGGTGCCAAGGATTATTACCAGGTGGAGCAATACGGTTGCTTTTCAACTGGCTTGCATCTGAGGCGTTAGCTGTGCTGGAAATAAATTGAGCATCGATCTTTAAAACTGGTATTCTAGGAAGTTTAGGCTTTTGTGCTGCAGGTTTTGCTGGACTTCTGCTAGGAAGCCTCTTGTGCGTAGTGAAAGAGTTAAGAATTTTAACTTGGACATGTAGTCAGTTAAAGCAGGTATAAAAGGAAAAACTTCAGAAGATAAGCAAACACAAATGCAACCTTGAAAGGATATGATGTAGGTGCTGTAGGAGCAAGGTTATTCAAAGAATTCCCCTCTTTTCGCCCACTCTTCTTAGCAGTTTCAGTTGATGCTAGTTTCTTTGATTTCTGTATGCAAGAAAAAAATTAGGAACTAGGTATGTTGTAGTTCTTAAATGAGAACATATTATATTTCTTAAACATAGAGACTAACTAGTGAGGCCGATGCAAGAGATTTCTGCTTCAAATGTGAGCTTTCCCCAGTTCTTCTATCTTCTTTGTTGCTTCTAGGAGGCAACTTCCTGGATGACTTAGATTGTATAGTTTGCAAATCAGTAGGGTTTGTTTTGGTACGCACCGGTGTCCTCAGTTCTTCATATATAACAGGCAAATCTTCCCCATCAAGCTTACTTGGAGTCCCAGTTATCATAGACAATTCTAAGTTACTCAAAACACCTATCATGAAATATATACATTCAGTCAACCAATTGAATCTAGGAAGGTGTATCCAAATGATTTTTCAGAGATTACCTTCTTCGGTGAAAAAAGCTTTATCCCATGCAAGGCTTTTACGGAGGTTACAACCTCCAGCATTTCGGCTCCTCTTCATCTTCTGGCGATCAATGCTAAAGTTACTCAACCCTAGTTTCATGTTGCTGCTTCCCTTAAAATTCTCTTTGTTGCCATCAGGCATTGTACTGCCAGTTTCTCCAAAATGCACATTATCTTTAATCATTGCTGCATTTTGAAAGGGTGTTGTTGCAATTTTGTCAATGCACATCAATCACTAACACTATGAAGTCATTCCTCTTCAGACACCAAAAAGTAACTGAAAATTTTTATCTTTCAATCATAATTGGCAAAAAAAGTGAAAACTGATGCTCCAAAAACCCTACTAGAGCCACTGATATCTGAACTGGCAAACTAAGATCTAATGTAAACCAGAGATCTACTCTTACTATGCCAACATGAATCAACACATAACTGGAAAAATGTCAACCCCAGAAAGGGAGAGAGAGCAATCCAGTTGAACACTGACGAAATTGAGCACGAGGTAAACCCTAACATATGCCGCAATGCCAGATTATACATTTCGATAGCAACGAAGCGTTAACATCGAAAATTAAATAGAGATAAGAAGCCCTTACTTGTCTTAGGTGGACGGGAAGAAGCAGTAGATCCGGTAATAACAAGAGGTGAACAAGCGAATCCTCCGGCATCATCAGGGGGTAAGTTTTTGAGGAGAGAATCGTCTTCATGGCCGATGTCGATGAGCGAGAAGTCGTCGGGGTCCATCTCTTTCTCTCTCTAGGTTTCTCCGATGGTAGGGTGGTGAACGGCGATGAAGACGACGGTGGGTTCAAATTTCAGCGAGCGGGAGGTAAGCGCAGACAGATATGGAGTCCGTCACGTGACATTTCAAACCCAGGCAGAAATTTCAAATTTTTATCATAATAAATTTGTTTTTATAATATTCACTGAACCACCCCGTATATATTAAAAAACTACAATCAAACCCCTTTATTTTTCAAATTTTCATCCAACCAGTTATGTTAGTACATATAATACTAATTAATCACCCCTTTTATTTTTTCATTAAAATCATCCGTTATATACAAGACTTTTAAATAATCACTCATGATATAACCGATTTTCTATTCAATCCCCCATTATATATAAATTTTTTAATATTTTAGATATTTTATTTCCTATCATTCAGATTAAATTTTACATAGTTTACTTTATTTATATATATATATATATATATACGCAATATAATCTATGTTACCTAGTTCCACGTATCAAAATACATTGGCTTAAGAAAAATCATGAATCATATATTTGTGAGTGTTTATATTTTCTATTTTTTATTATTAAAATTTTAAATTATAATATATATTTTATAAAATACACTTTAAACTCGCGATTTAACTAAAAAAATTATATCTTGTATAGTATGTAATGTACGATAAGTTATAGGTAGCTACGGATGGATCCAGATTAAAACTTCCACATTTTATCCCGTATCAAAATTGGTTTAAACTAAAATAGTTTTTATATTAAATAGTAATTTTAAAGTTTATATTGTTTTTTGTCCGGATCGGGTACTAAATGCTGCCGGCAGGATTCGAACCACGTGGTTTTTCAAAAGGTTATTGTCTAGATATATATGGACAATATGGTTACAGTTTTTGGGCTCATTGTTCATTCACGTGGGCCTAGTATATGATTTATATTTGGGCCTTCATATAATGGACCAGTATATTTATCATCTATATATATTAGTTTCCTTAATACAAACTAACTAGTGTATTACCCGCACTTTGTGCGGGTTCAGTTTTAATAAATATTTAATAATTAAAAATTTATATGTATATTTTTGTAAAATAAAAATCCAAAAAATGAAATTATAATCAGATATTATGATTTTAATTCTCTTTTAAGCATTAATATATTCTAATTAATTATATTTTTAAATTGATTTGTTAATATATGCTTGTTGGTAAAAAAAATCGTAAAAGTTTAAAAATTATTTTTATAAAAATTATTATTTAAATATTTATTAAAGAATTTAAAAATTAATTTTCAATTTATATTAACATTTAAAAATCACTTTTTAAAATAACTTTTTAGGCTTCGAGAAATCTGGCATTGACACGTGGCAATAGAGGCTCCTACTTTTATATATATATATATATATATATATATATATATATAAGACTAGTAACTAGCTATCACGAATTCTTTTCTTTTTGACATTCAAAAAAAAAAAACTACAAAGTAGATTTATTATTTTGGCAGCAATATAATTGAGTATACAAATATACAATACCATAAAAATGAAATATATACATGTATTATTTATTCTATATGGAATATTAGGGACTGTTTGGTATCAGCTACATGGAGATTCATTTAGATTCTTTTCCAGTGTATTCTTCGGGATAGAAAAATTGTGAGCGTTTGGTATTGGTTTGAGCTTTTGTATTGTATTCTTTTACGAGATTCTTTTGCTAAAAGAATCCCGAAAAAAGAAGCTTGGACCCCCAAGCTTCTTCGAGATTCTTTGAGTTAGATTGTTATTATTTCCTCTCATACCCTCATTCACCTCTCCTTTCACAGTTCGTTCTTCCAGTCTCGTTCTTCTTCCGGTCTCATCTCTAGTTCTTCTTCCTCTCTCATCTCTCTCCTCCTTCTCTTCGGATCTTTGGTTGCGCTGGATCTTTGGCAAGCTAGGGGACTTCTGTTTAAGATGGCTTGCACCCATTTTCGTCTCATCTCTGCAGCCACCATCCGCCGTGCCATGCCGGGGACGACCGCCGATTGCCCTGCCCTGTCAGCCCCTCTTTCGCCGATTGCCCTAGCTTGCCAAAGATCCAGCGCAGCCCCACCGGATGAAACATTAGGTATGCGTGCAAGCCAGTGTTAACTTTTTTACAGTGGAAGCAGTAGATTGATTCTGGAATTGGCTACTCAGCCCCACCGGATGAAACATTAGGTATGCGTGCAAGCCATCTTAAACAGAAGTCCACTGTAAAAAAGTCATCTTAAACAGAAGATCCAGCGCAGCCTTGGGCCGCCTTGCCCTGCTTCTCCCGGCCGGATCCATGCCTGCAGGCCGCCGCCCTGCTTCATCCCCTCACCATCGCCATCGCTGGTGTTGTGTCAAATGTTATTTCCATCGTCAATTAGGGTTGCAGAAAGACAAATTTGGGGTTAAATTTTGAGGGTATTTTGGTTATCTTATAAAAATGAATCTCTAACAATAATCTTATATCAAACGCAAAAATCATACGTAAAAAACAATCTATAAGAATACCCATCTACAACAATCCCCAAGAATCTCAAGAAACTCCATCTCGAAGAATCTAAAAAAAGAAACCCCATCTAATACCAAACAGGCCCTTAATTTATGTATCTTATTTTTATATACATATATTAAGAGTTCAATAGGTTTTCTTTCTTAATTTGGGCCAGGTTTTTCGCCCTTGGATCCGGTCTTATCCCTAAGTATGTTGCTTCAGCATTTTCGTCTTCCAAACACCTTCTAACCGTTTAGACTGTCTGCAACCGTCCGCATGTTTCGCCACATGTTGTTGTCGTGCTCTGTTTCATTGATGTCACCACAAGCGTCATCAAACACAGTTGTACTCCACTTCCTCTCACTTCTTCTTTAACCTTCAATTAATGGAGGCGATTCATTTGATGAAACACATGACACAATTGTTGTAGATCTTGAAATTGTGGTTCCAACACTTATTGAATCTCCTCAAATGAATTTAGGAATAAGAAGTTAACAACACTATAATGAAGTATAGCCATTTGCATCAGGTTCTCGAATCACATCACCTACAATCACCTCAGCAACTCCACGGGTCACCACTACCCCAGAAGATCCGCCACCCCTTCGCTGCCCCATAATCAACAAACTTTCAACCTTATACGAGATTATGTTTGTCAAAAAGCAAGGCACTTCGATCTCCGATCAGGTCAACCTTCTCTCTCACTGAAATTAGGTACTCGGTATTCCATTGTGGATTCTTTATCATATGAACACATTTCTTCTACCTATGTTGTTGCTCTTACGTTCTTAACTTTGTCTATTATGAACAAGAACCGACCTCGTTCAAAAATGCAGTTGCAAACCCGAAATAGTAGAAAGTTATGCAAGATGAAGTTTATGTCGTACAACACAATAACAACTAAGAATATGTTGATCCCCTTGTTGATTGTAGAGTTTTTGGCTCTAAATGGGTAATTCTTAATAAATACAACTATGGTGGTCAGATTGAGCGTTATAAGGCACGTTTGGTTGTCCTTGACAACCGTCAACAAGAAGGCATTGACTACAATGAAACGGTTGCCCTATTGCTATATTAGTCATAGTCAAACTACTTTTAGCCATTTTCTCTATTCATAATTGGGAACTTCATGAGATGGATGTTCATAATTCCTTTCTTCATGGTCATCCGCATGAGGAAGTTTATATACTCCCACCTCTCGGATTTTGAACTACTTCTCAAGTTTGTCGCCTCAAGAAATCTTTGTACGGTTTTCATCATGCTCCTCGGAATTGGTTTCACAAGTTCACATATACCCTTATGAAATACGAGTTTTGTCACTCCCTTGTTGATTACTCTCTTTTCACCTACAAACGGTCAGATATCACCCTTCAGATTTTGATTTATATCAATGATATGGTCACTATTGGCAACAATCGTGCTACCATTAGTAAATTTAAGGATTATCTTCATACTTGTTTTCACATAAAGAACCTTAGAACCCTTCGGTTCTTTTTAGGCATTGAAATTGTTCGTACTTCGACTGGTCTATGGCTTAACCAACAAAAATACACCCTTGACATTCTAGTTGATTCCGGTCTACTTGGATGTAAACCTGCATCATTCCCAATGTCTATTGACCACAACCTTCAATCGAATTCGTCCGTTCTATTTGATGATTTTGAGAAATATCGACATTTGGTTGGATGTCTTATCTACTTGTACATCAGTCGCCTGAACTTGCATATTCAATTGATATACTTTTCCGGTTCGTGGCTACTTCGTGCCTTGGACAATGGAATGTTGTCTTTCAGGTTCGTCGTTACTAAAGTGAGCGCCTACTTAGGTATTTTCTTATCTCGCTCTAGTGATCTATGCATTCGTGATTTATGTGACTCAGATTATACAGCTTGTCCTACCACTAGACGTTCTACACATGCTACTTCATTTTATTCGGTATCTCACACATTTCTTGAAAAAACAAGAAAAAGGCTATTGTCTCTAGATCTTCTACTAATGTTGATTACAAAATAATGACAACTATTTGTGAGCTTCTTGGCCTTCGTTCCCTCTTTCAGTCCCTCGGGTTTTCGCATAAGGCTCCTACGCTCCTTTATTGCGATAATTAGTCAACCATTCATATTGCCAACAACTCAGTCTTCCATGAACGTACCAAGCATATTGAGATTGATTGTTATACCATCAATGAACATATTCAGCGAGACATCATTTAAACTCAGCATGGTCGTGACACCCATCAGCCTACTAACATCATGACTAAGACACTTGACCCCACCAGATTCAATTTTTTGATTGACAAGGTTGGAGTTGTTTCTTCTCCACCTCTGGCTTAAAGGGAGTGTTAGAGAGTAAGTCCATTATATTGGGTTATATGTTAGGCTTATTTTTTATTTACCACTTTACCGTTTTACTCATTTATATTTGTCTATATATAATATTTAATTAATGAAATAAATAAACTTTCGGTTCACAAATCTCTACAGTAAGGTGGGAACATATATACGGAAAAAAAAAACCTTAATAAAAAATGTTAAGAGTGTTAGAAAATAAACAAAACTGTGCTCTGATGTTGAGATTTATTATTAGTGGAAGTTGTCATTTCTATCATCAAATGAATGAAGCTTAATTAGTCCAATTGAATGTAATTATTTATCGCATTATTGTGCTAGCATATTAGGGAGGGTCCCATTTGACTGACTGCATGGCGACTTGCGACTACGAATATATCGTCAATACTCTAAAAAATGAACCTAGGTATAGAGTAATAATTATATGTTAAATTTTGGCGGATCGAATATAATTTGAGGTTTCGTTAGATGGCCGGATGCATGCGTGTTAGGTTCGAGTCTATTCTATAAGTTCAATTGAGTCTCATTCTAAAATCAATTAGCAACATGAGAAGTTCACCAATTCTAACTTATATCATAGGTTGTGATTTGTTTATTATTGATGTAAGAGAACTTTATCTCCATATATCTCACAAAGTGAAACTGATTGACTCGGATGATACTTAATGACATGTCTTAAGAACAACCAATCCAATTAAGTGAAACAACTCTTAGTTCATGTTCACGATCAATGTCTCAAGGATGACAAACTTGATTAGTCAAAATCCAAGATCGAAACTCTCATACCGCAAAGAATTCCGACTAAACACATAATTAGGGGATTTCGGCACACATTTGAACGTATACAAGTTGTAGGTATGATTAATTCACATAAGTCCATCGGAATTCCACCCTAAAACTTATTGAAAGTAGGAGGAGTAGGTGACCGATTAAACAAGTATACTAGGTTGCGGCTTAGTTTATTGTTGATGTCGGATCGATACTTTTATCTCTACGGTATAATATAGTTTAAAATTTATGTTATAGCTTATATGACCTAGACTTAGGGATGTCGATTGTGATGATGAAATTGGACAAGTTGGATAAGTATATAGTATATGTTTTACAACCTATTTAAAGTTGTGGTATGAGTTTCGAGTGTGTATATATATGGCAGGTGAGGCTGAAACCTCCAAGAAAAATGTTGAATCTAAAACAATGAACGTTTTTTATTTAAACGTGTAAAATGTAAGTAGATAACAGGACCACGATCATGTTTATCATATCCAAGCTCGTGCGTCTTTGTTTGATAGGAAGTCGTGCTCAACACTCGTTAAAAATACTGATTTGGAGTTTTAAACTCAGTTTTAATAGGATTTTCCTCCTACCATATTACAAATTAGACTAGTTGGTTCTTTTTAGTTTTTTGAAATCACATAAAAATATAAGAATATAATTCACACTTGTTCACGGTGTATTGTTCATCATACACAATGATCACAAGAAATACGATTTTGAAATAACAAGACATGAGATTGTATATCATGAAACACACTTATACTAACTTCTTATTTAAAAAAAAAAAGAAAGAAAGTTAGCACGATCATGCATAGAAGAAGAATCATACATGTTTATTATTAGGGCCCGTTTGGTTTTAACTCCGGAATCGAAAACGGAATGGAAACGAATCTACTCCATATACATATCATTGTTCATTAAAGTTAATTTGTGGAATCATTCCTTGTGGTGTGATGAAATTGAAGTAGAGTTTGATTACTTTTGATACCCTATAGGGTAACAAAATGTGGGGAAGCAAGCGTATTTTACATTAATCCACAAGGAATGATTCCACAAAATTTTATGAATAAGGATATACATATGGACTAAATTCGTTTCCATTCCGTTTTCGTTTCCGGAGTTGGAACCAAACGGACCCTTAATATATATAAGTAACAAACTATGTTTGTTTGCTCGTCGTTTTTCCTTTTGAAATAAAAAGTTTGAATTATGATTCTAAATTCTAATAACCAAATTATAGATGACAAAATCTAATATAAATATTAATATTATCTGATATCTAAAATCAAATATCGAAAATTAAAAATAGAGGGTTGTAACACTAAAAAAACTCCCTTTCGTCCCTTTTCTTGTAAAAAGTTAAAAGTATCTTGCATTGAAATTACCCTCAATCAAAATTTTAAAAATTTACAAAAATATCTATTAGAACAAACGAGGAATATATGAAATTATGACAGATCAAAGATCACACGTCCAACACATAAATTCATTGAGGTTTCATCCTAAAACGATTGACAATAAAAGGACAATATTACCAACCGACTCGTTATCTTTTATCAATGTTAGGACATTCAATCTTCCACACACATCCTCGAGTGCAAACGTTTGGCTGAGTTGACATTTTATGACACACCTTAAAGGCGGGTAGCTAGCACAATTGGATGGCAATGTCTAGTGTCCGCCATCAAATGTCTTAAGATCGAGAAGTTCGATAATTCCAGATCCATTATTGAATTGGTCAGATACTATGTCCGTCATTCAAGATCGCCGGGGGAGGGGGGTGTCGGGTGTTGGTCCCAAGCCTAAAACCTAAGCTTAGTGGGATCCCATTGTGCTAAATAGCGAGATTGCTATTCGTATCACATGTTACATGCTATTCATACCCGTGGTCCGGCTACGCCTAGCGTACGCGTAGCAATAAGTTGATTTCGTTCAAAAAATATAGGAAAATGGCTACGCATACGCCATGTGTAGTCATAGTAGGACTACGACTACGCACGGCGTACGCGTAGTCGCCCATATCAAAAATTCCGATAAAAATACTAAGGAAAATGGACTACGCCTACGCGAGCACCGTAAAAAAAAAAAAAAAAATTTTTTTTTTTTTTTGCTTATTACGACTACGCGAGGAGTAGCCGTACTCCGGGTACGTATAGCACGAAACCGTGGTACGAATAGCAATAACCGCTAAATAGTGGTTAACATAATTGGAGAAAATGAAAATATAAGCTAGCTAAATAGTTGTTGCATGTACTATACATTTATTTCCGTCAATACTTGTGTTGTGCGGAATTTTAAAAAATAACAAAACTTAACAAAAACAAAAATAAAAGAAACACGGATTATAGTGGTTCATCCAATAATGATTGCATTCATTTTCAGATTACATACGAGCAAATGATTGAGGTAAAAACAACGCCACCATATACAAAAAAAAAAATCCTTGGCCGCTATGTATAATATTGATCAGTCAAACGGTAAAGGCACGGGGAGACTTCGTCCCTTTAACCTCCTAAATGAATCTACGAAATGTGTCATTCAAGGCATATAACATCATGAATATTTACGAAATATCAATTATCCCGATCGTTGAATACGAGTACATAAACATAATCCGAAATAAGATTTACTAATAGTTTTATAGATCTAGGGTCATTTGGAAGCTCCATTCCCAACATCTACAAATAGATTGAACATATGTATGCAAAACCAAAGCATTTGGTAAGTGGAATTTTCACTTTTAACACACAGTGAAACAGTAAAAAGAGTAGTGGAAATCCAAATCCCTTTGGTCAATTGTAACTTTATTATAATTTTGTTGTTTCTAGCAACTATAGTACTATTGCACTAACCCTACCTTGTTATTATTTGTGTCTTTTTTTGACTGATCATGAAACTTTGACCAGTCAACAGTGAATTTATAAAGTAATTATAAATGCCCCACTGATCCCAAAACAATAGAATAGAATAGAATTGATGATGTTCTTATGTCCCCACTTTGATTTATTACTTCTTGTCTTCCCTATTTTGATGTAACATTTTCAAATCAATCTTAAAGTCATTGGGTTTTGAGTTCATGCATGCTCTATGCTTTTTATGAGCTTCTCCAAGCTCCATGCTACAATAATGTTGGAATAGAATGTATAAAGAAATAATGATTTAGAAATTTTTTTTTTAAGATAATACAATATGATTAATTATGTTGGTTAAGTGTAATGTTTTATAAGTTACATTAAGCTCAAATTTTAGATATTTTGGGGTTTTAATTTTTGGTATTTTGGGTTTCAGAAATAGAGTAATTTGTAAATTTGAAAGCGTCTGGTAATATGTGGGAGAATATAACTCTATTAAGTAAGATCCGTGCGATAATATAACTTTATTAAGTAAAATTCGTGTTTTAAAAAAAATATTAAACTAACATTTCGATGTTAGCGACTCTCAAATTTTTGTAATTTTCAACTTACTCGATTCAAAGGATTTTTTTTAGGCGTGCAGCTATTATGTTAATTGCGGGATAGGTTTGTTAATATAGTCAAATAATTCGATTAAGAAGTGTTTTTTTTATTAAGTGATAAATTCTCTTATAATGAAAAATAAAACTGAAAAATATTATAGTTACTTATGCAAATTGTTTACGTTAAATTGACATCCTTTACCAAAAAAAGACTATAGGTTAAACATACATATATATTCTACGGGTATTAAATGTATATAATTTAAAAAAAATATATATTTTATAATTTTTGAAGTGTATAGAGTCTTTTTAAAATTAATATACACATTTGAAAATTGTAACTTTTTAATTTATTTATGCATATTAAAATATGTTAAGGAAACTCTATAAAATTTATTTCATAAATGTTTAATTATTATTTGATTTGAATATATGATGAATATACTAAAACGGTGTCATTAAATACATCACTTTAACTAAATGTAGTAGGGTTAACACTATCATTAACAATATAAAATAGTTATGATCAAACACTAATTGTGATAAGTTATATTAAGACAAATGTGCGGTTAATCATGATTTCAATATTTAAAACTTTATTAAGAAAGATTATGAATATATTTATATCATATCATTGACCAATAACTACATGCTTTCCAATGAAGAAGTGTGTGAACAATACTTGCTTGAGCTATACTCAAATCAAAATGAAACTAATTACACGATTAACTTAAATTTGCATATTAATTTCATTATGAGATGTCATTATCATAAGATGCTCAAACAATAATATCGAATGCAACATTGGGATTCATATTTTGGACCCCTCGAATTCCGGGCATATGAATGATTATTGAAACAAATTTTTTGTTTTTTTTATTCTTTCTCATATACTAAATTAGACCTGTACAAATCCGGGCTCGGTCCGGGTTCGGGGCGGGCCATACCTCAAAACTCTACCCATATGGTGCGGGTCAGGCCGGCTTGTCTGGGCCCCAAACGCTACCCATGTCCACCCATGTAAAAAGCGGGCGGGCTACCGGGCCGGCCCGGATGGCCCGTGTGTCCTTGCTTGTGCATTTTTTTCCAGAATTTATCGTTCAAAAAAAGTAATACAATGAATTTAATACACACTTTTAATTCAATTATACTTAAATAGTACACTACCAAGAAGTTCAAAAACAATCAACACACAAAAATGAATAAGTCCAAATACCTAAAAAAAACAATAAGTACCATTACAATCAAGTTAGTCATACAATCTTGTGTTGCAAACGAATATAACTCATCAAAATACTCCAAACAAACTAAATGAACAATCAGAATATGTAACACTCAAAACAATATAAATTACATACACATACATGTAAAAATATTTTATGTATAAAACTATATTTGGGCCGGGCCGGGTTAGCCCGCGGGTCAAAATGTTTACCCGTACCCGTCCCATCAAAATGCGGGCCGGGCCAAGTCCGAACGGGCCAAACTTGCTGCCCATACCCATGTTTTTTTCCGGGCGGGCGGGTGGGTTGGACGGGCCGGCCGGTTTTGTACAAGTCTATACTAAATGTTTCGATAGTGAAATGAAATACATTTTAAATCAATTTATGTTTTTTAGATTTTTAATTATATGCAAATAACTCATTTCATGTGGTAAGTTATGAAGCAAATGTATATGTTGATCGATCTCAATAAACATTCATATTTTTATGATAATTAAGAGTATATGTTTTGTCTTGTTAAAACTTTTTTTGAAGTTGTGAATATATCAACAAGACGTTGGTGAACCACGTAAATTCATGTGTGAGATATATTTTTGTTCGTTCATGATAAGATTATGGGTCACAAACATGCATAACCGTAAATTTTAATAATTATTTTAAAAGTATTAAATATTAGTCATAAGAATGTGTTTGTTAAGTTATTGAGGTAAATTAGTGTTTAGTGTTTTCGAACGTGTTTGTGTTTTTAAAAACAATGTTTATTTAACTTAAAATAGTGGTTTTGGTATTTTGGCTTGTAATAAGTAAAAAGGCTAAGGGATGTTTGTCTTTTTAGACAAAAATTTTTTAGTGTTCTAATGTAAACCCTGAATTTTATTAGAAATTTCAGAACACACCCTAAAACACTAATCAATAATATTTTTACCATGTCAAACACCGGTTAAATTTCATAAAAAAGCAAAAAATACGTCAAAACACTAGTGTTTATGACAACAAAAAGGGTTAAAATCCATATAAAGTTGAAATAAATTATACGTGAAAATAACTTTAACAAATTATTTATATATGTAATAGTAAGAATATATATCATAAATTTTATCTCATACCCTATTATTTGTCTTAATATGTATACTATTATGATATTCTAGAATAATAATAATTAATATATATTAATTATAATATCTTTCTTTTTTAAATGAGAAACATTACATCGAAGTAGCTAACTTCATGGAATATATACATTAAAATATACTCGTTGTTTTTTATTAAAAAAAAGTAAAATGATATAAATAGATGATATTAAAAGAAAAGAAGAAACAATTTGGTTTACTAGGCTTTTTCTAATTTTGTGTTTTGTAAATATACCCTTGAGAAAAAAAATGTGTAAAGTTTGAAAATAAATGCAAAAAGTCGGGATATATTTACTTAATTGAATTATTAAAAAATCTAATTACTACTCTAATTTTCAAAAAAACTTAATTATCAAAATTGTCCTTAAAAGAATGTCTAGATTTAAGGAAGATCGATCGAAAACAAGATATGTTTGTTGGATTCATAGGATCCTGAGGAAATCTGTTATCGTTAAACTCAATGATTGTTTAATCCATTTACATTCTCTGACACAATGATGACACCGTAGAATATTGGTTGCTGCTTTGATTCTACCGCCACTCCAACGATTGCTTTTCACATGCATACTCCCAACTATCATACGTCATCATAAGATTATAACTCAAATTACTATTTTTAATTTTATTGTAAATTACTTTGTGTAATTACCATCTTATTAAACCAATAATACATTATATAGTTTTGCATTCAAATAACCCCTTTTTCCTTATAAACCGGAGTTGTTATTTACCTAACAAAAACTTCAGGCATTTTCGATCTGAATCCGCTTTCTAGTCACACTATATCTATGTTTCATAGACGTACCCATTTGTGCACCGTAAGTTCAATGAAAATGCACCTCAAATGATAAAACTCGTCAAAAGATATTGGAGCAACGGTTGTAATTCTAACTAGTTGTTGGATTCAAATGTTACATGTGTACGGGGCTCAATGAGAATGCGCCCTCAAACTCATTAATTGAGAATACACCCATATGCCAAAAATCGTTAACATTCGAACGTTGGAGCAACGATCATAATTTATCAAGAGTAAATTTATCTAACATCTTTCATATATAAACGTAAAATATCGAAATATTTATTTATTTATTATTATTATTTATGCTCTTCAAATAATAAAATCCTTTTAATAAGCCTTAGATGACAATAGGGGAACTTTGACAAAAATGTTAAAATTACGTGATGGAAAGATGAAATGTCTAAAAGTCTTCATTTTTGATGAAAAATAAAATATAAAAGATATGTACAGAAATTAAACACCTTAAAGCAACGTTCAATTTTTTTTGAAATATCTAAAAGTTTATTTTTTGGTGATATTTATATAGGGTGAAATTTATGATGAGATTCACAAAAAAGATACAAAAATTTTCACTATAAACTTTTTGGTACATACCCTAAACATTTAGGAATATATACATGAACTTGAAGTTATATTTTGTTAGGGCTAGCTAGTGAATTGAAATAAAAAGTTGGGTCAGTTGGGTAAATAAACTATTTATATCTTATCAATTAGATTTTTTTTATTTTATATGTAATAAACTCGAGCCCTTTTATTTATGAAAAAAATAATTAGGTAATATTCATTTTTACTCCATCTAATCTACCAAGATCTAAATACTAGAATTTTGGTAGTTCGTGTGTTTCGAACTCTTCGCCACTATTATCATCCGGACTAATTGAATCTCACTATTTATTTTTTTAAAGTTATATTTAATTTTCAATTGTAATATTCAATCTACCAAGTTGTAATACCCGAAGCGATTTTTTTTCCACCAGGCACAAATAAAATACCAGTGTTATTCACTTGTTTGTAATGGATTAAACACTCAACAACACGATTTTTTATTTAAATGTGTCTAATTTAAAACAAAAGAAAATGAAGTAAGATAAATTCGAAAATAATTATCTCGACGTTTATCAGAAAGTTGTCTTCTCTTGTTGGACCATTCTTATATGGATACAAAAATATATATTATTCTTGTGTCATGATTGAACAAGAATATATACTTAACTAAAAACTAATTCACAAAAAAAAAAAAAAAAACTTATTAGTAAAAGCATGGAACACATAAAAATTAATATATACACACAAATCTAATTATCATTATAAATAAATGCATGATGGACATGTCCATATTTTATGGAGTAGTAATCCTTTAAAACAGGAAAATGCAGGTTTAATCTATATACGTGTTACGATATATTGGGAAAAATAAGTACTTTATATTTAAGGTGCTCAATATATTATTAATTCATTTGTGTGAAAAATGATAAGCCATTTTGGGTCATCATTATAGTACGATTATAAGATGATACAATACATTCTTTTATTCTGCTATTATTTGATTATAGTTGTATTTTGTTGACTAAAAACCATTACAATAGCACTTCGTATCATAAGTTGTGTTTATATTGGGCTATATAATTATTTAATAGCATTTATTATCACATTTTACATTAATTATGTATTATTCTGGTAGGACCGTGCGCCTGAACGTAGAGCTGACACGTGTCCCAAATTTTTTTATTTTATTATATTTAAAGAAAAACCGAGTGAAAGTTATAGTTCAAAACTTATTAAGGAATAATTCATAACTAATAAAAGGATAGTTCATAAATTATAATAGAATAGTTCATAGTACTAAATTTATAAAAGAGTGAAAATAATAGTTCAAAACTTATTAAGGGATAGTTCATCTATTATACTTACTAAAACAGAGCACGGGTTGATGAGGTGGCGCGCTGTGGACGCAAGATTAGATTAAAGAAGTATACAAAACAAAAGCACGTAAAAAAAACATATTTCACAATATTCTTTCTCATTTTTTTTCAAAACCCGCACAAGGTGCAGGTATTATACTAGTAACTTATAAAAGGATAGTTAATGAATATAATAGAATAGCTCATAGTGCAAAATTTATAAAGGATAGTGCATAACTTATAAAATGATAGTTCATGAATTAAAAATTGAATAGTTCATAACATATAAACGAATAATTTATAAATAATTTGATATAATATATTAAAAAGTAATAGTTCAAAGTTTATAAGAGAATAGTGCATAAATTATCACATGGTAGTTCAAATTTTTTTCATTCGGTTCTGAAAAAAAATAAAAAAATAAATTGGGACACGTGTCAATTCTACTTTCAGCCGCACGCCCCTATCCGAACTTATGAACCATACCTGAACATTGTCCGTTAATAGTAATAATGATTATTTCCAATTTTAGTTTTTTTAGCTTCCAGTGATTATATTATTAGTCTGAAAATTTCATTCAAATATTACTAAAATATTTAAATAACTATGAATAATAAATAGTAAACGATAAAATATTTTTTTTTTCCTAACTTTAGAAAAACTATAAAAACAATATTTGTATGATTATTAATAATAAATAGTAAACGATAAATTTTATCCCTATCTTCCGAAAAATATAAAAAGTTTTTTTTATAACAATATTAAAACTGAAAATTCTTGAACGTAATTAAATATGTTAAAATACAAGGACTTTCCTATAAAATTGTTAGTAAGATAGTTTTTACAAATTAAAATTCTTGACTATACTTTTAGTCTTATAAGTGTATATTAAAAGATAAAATGTATAATGTGTACATAATAATTAGGAATATTACGTACTCCTAAATAATGAAATAAACGTTGTATAAATGTACAACATATATATCTCATCAATATTTTACATGATATAAGTTGTTGAGCTACTCCCACTCTCTAAGTTATAACTTTATATTTTTTATAAAATAAAATTTTAGTTATTTATAAAAATAGTCCGTAGATCACAAAATCGTATAAATATACTACGGTTCCTGCTATTCGTACCACCTTATTCATGCTATATGTACCCATATTATGCCTACGCATTGCGTAGGCGTAGTAAGTTTTCCTTAATTTTTCGAAGCAAATGTATGTTATGGACTACGACACATACGCTCTACGACTAGGCATGGCGTATGCGCAGTATGGTTACGCATCCGCCAAACGTAGTCGTAGCCAATGAGTTTGTTGCTACAACACGCATTATGTACACGTACTCGGGGTATGAATAGCATGTTTCAGGTGATACGAATAGCAATCTCGATATACTAGTTGGTAGAGTAAGTAAAGTTTTTGAAAAATGAAATTAAAGATGTATGACTGACAAACAACATATGTCAGCATGCTCGTATCTTATAAAGCTTATATTCTGTCGATATATTAAAATTAAAATATATTTGGAAGACACAACTTTAATGTTATAGGGTTGTGTTCCTAATACGTAAATAGCAAAATAAAAATAAAAAAGGGCCCACTAGCTTACCTTATATCATATTGATTTGTATCCGATCGACTTGGAAATTGTTCAAATCTTTCCCTCTTTTAAGATACTTCCAATCTCGATCCATCTTCTTCTCATGCTTATTTATTAAAATAATAATAATAATTTTTATTATTATTTTAATATTCTACAACAATTGTGTCCCATTAATCGTCGTATATTGAGAAAAATGATCACTTGGGAAAGGCTCTTATCCTAAAAAGTCTAAAATAATTTGTAAAAAATTATGCATTATATATATATATATATATATATATTAGACCTAATTGATTGAGCATTATACATAAATTTAATAGTATTATTGTAATTAACCAATTGGCAAAAATAATCCATATTTTATATGTTATGTTTGTAATCTTTGAATGTGAAATACCTTATTATTATGACACTAAACTTATAAAACATGAGGTTTTACGCATTTATAATTATTTTTAAAAGAAAATTACCTAAACAATACCCAATTTTTTAGGCTAACTAAACTTTGGTACCCCGTCGTTAGGGCCGTGCAAAATCAGACAGGACCGGACCAGTTCCGGTCCGGTCTACGGTCCAGGTTTTTTGAAAATCAAGGTTACGGTCCGGTCCGGTTTTTGGACCATATAAAATCGTAACCCGGATTGGACCGTAAACTACAAATTTTCGGTCCGATCCGGTCCAGTTCGGTCCGATCCGGTTTTGGACCAGAAAAACTCACAAAAATTGCACAATTTAGTTACAAACCGGTCCGATCCAGTCCGGTCCAGTTCGGTCCGATCTAGTCCACTCCTATTTGGTTTTGGACCATAAAACCTCATCAAAATTGCACAATTTAGTTACAGACCGGTCCGATACGGTGCGTAATATTCAAAATTGCACAATTTATGTACAAACCGATCAAACCCGAAACCGGACCGGTCCGGTCCGGACCGTCTGCACAACCCTACCCGTCGTTTAAACTATCAGAACGGTACCTCACTTATTGAGTCTGATCAAAGATTAATACATGAATTACTGTTTACACATATGGTAACAAATTGATCGATGTTAAATATCAAGGGCAAAATTGTCTACCTACCTTAGTCATAAAGCTTATATTATTTCGAATTTTTTACACAGATATGTTAACTTACCATATAAACAGTAATTCAGGTACTAATCTCTTTGTTCGAACTCAATATGTGAGGTACCGTGTGATAGTTTAACCGACGGAATACTAAGTATAGTAAGTTTAAAAGATGGAGTATTGTTTAAGGCAATTTTTTTTAATTTTTATTTTGTAAGAAAAAACAAAATAAGGCGTTAAGTTTAACGGAGGGGATAGTTATGGGGATAAGAGCTGGTCCGCCGGAGTTATCACTATTCGATGTGCCTGAAACACACAACAAACGGCGATCTCATGTTGGAACTCGACGTTGCTATTTGCTTCGTCAGACGAGGCAAAGTGCAGGTTTGAGGTGGACATGGGGACCACTTCTCTGTACAAAGTGATTAAGTGGGCCCTTCTTTTCCAGCCCTCGCTAAATCACGCTGCTCAGGAGGAGGGCCCCACCTCACCTCTCTTGGACCACCACCAACCCTCTAGACTAGGATATATCAATCTTTTATTTTTGTATAATTATTTTTTATTACCAACGTGATTATATATTTATATATATCTCAGAAAAAAAGAGATTGCAAAAATATCAAGCTATACATATTAATGCAAAACAATGAAAAAATAATAAAAATAAATGTGATATATTGAAAACAATATTCCACCAAATTTGTAGCTTTGAAGTAGGTTTGGAAACAACTTCAAATATTCATTATATATATATAAAGTTAATATCTTTGATGTACTAAATTGTAGTGTGCATTAAAATAACACTTAAAATCAGTTTAATATCAAAGTTTAAATCTTTTTAATATACTAAATATCATATTTCAAGCGGATGATAAATGTACCGGCGAAAATTGCTATTAGTAACCTAAATTACGCACGCGAAATGCGTAGTTTCGTTTTTCAGTTCCGGAATCTAACTACGCTTGTGGCGTACGTAGTTGGAACCGAAGCAAAGTCGATAGGAGCGATTAAGTACGCTTATGAAGTTATATTTAAAAAAAGAAGAACGAGCTCCAACTACGTTAATGGAAAGCCTAGTTGAAGTGAATTTAAAAAAAAAAGTAAAAACTTCAACTTTGGTAGTCATTACCAAAGTTGGATTAAAAAAAATTCCAACTATACTTACCATTAGTGTAGTTGTGCAGTTATTTAAAAAAAAAAAAATTTCATCGGTTCCAACCGGCTCAGGACGACTCCAACTACGCTTGTCAAACGCGTAGTTTGAATCCAGATGTGAAAAGCGAAACTACACACTTTGCGTATGTAGTTGTGGTTACCAATAACGATTTTCGTTGGTATGTATGAAATTCCTGTATTTCAACTTAATATTCATTATGTATATCAAATTTACAAGATCTGCCACTCCAATATCCTATTCTGAATAGCAAATAGACCCAACGGTCCTAAAATATACGTGTATATTTTTTGTGGATATTTACTGTAATTTTCACTTTAATTTTATTTACAAATCGGGCACTACTAGTGAACTAGATGAAGATATTAGTAGGATTTGTCGAGAGGTAATGATTATTACAACACTACCCCACACTTCTTCTCTCTCCTCCATCCTCCCCTTTATTTAATCTCATCTCTGCATTCTCCCTCTGCAATTCGCATCAAACTCTCTCTTAATTTCTCTCCGATCAATCTTATACAGTGTACCATGGATCTCTCCGCCGCCCACCACTACCTCCATCACCATCGACAGGTAATTCCATCACAGCTCTCTGCAAACTCCGGCAACACAAAATTGAATTCATTTTCTGACTGATTGGTTAATTTTGCAGGAGATGTCGGATTCTCAGTCGCTCGACAGCATAATCGCGAGCTCAAAACAACAAATTCAAACAGAAATCACGCCACTGCAACAAGATCAGAAGAAACCCCGGCCACCGGAAAACGAGCCGCAGAAATGCCCAAGATGCGATTCAACGAACACAAAATTCTGTTACTATAATAATTACAGTCTTACCCAACCCCGTTACTTTTGCAAGTCATGTCGCCGTTACTGGACCAAAGGCGGTACTCTCCGTAACGTCCCCGTTGGCGGAGGTTGCCGGAAATCCAACAAACGTTCATCCTCCGTTACTTCCTCTCCAACTCCGTCACACAGTTCTTTTCTAATCAAACGGCCTCATAACCATGACGTCATGGTTACATCCTCGAACCCTAACACCGTCTTCTCTCTCCCCTCTTCGTACAACGGATTAGGGTTTGATATCAATTCATTGGGAATGGGAAATGCTAATGTCACTGACTGTGACGGAGTGTTAGGTCACGGTGGAGGGCTGTTTCAGAGCTTATGCTACGGTAACAATAATTTTCTCCCGACGTTTGAAGAAACGACGGCTGGTAATACAACCACCGCGACAACCACCGCTGTGACGGTGACGACGATGAAGCAGGAGGATGGAAGGGCATTATGGGGATTTCCATGGCAGGTGATGAATAATTACGGAGAAAGCGTTGGAGTTGGTAGTGATCTTGAGAATGTTAGAGGAAGCAATTGGAATGGGCTTATTGGTAATTCTGGTTGGCATGGTCTTCTTAATACACCTGCTTTAATGTAGTCATTAGGGTTTTAATCATTTAGTTTTAGCTATTTAAGTTAAGTAAATCTATAGGCAAATGAAAGATTTCAGTAATTTTCTGTAATTTTTTCTTTTTTGGGGGGTTGTTTTATTTTATTTTATTTTATGAGTGCATGTAAACAGAATGTTCTTGTTCACATGAATTATCATAATCTAATTACTATGTGTTTTTTCAATTACTTTATTAATTTTCAGTTAGTCATGAGGCTTATTTTAGTTAGTGAAGGTATTTATGTTTTGTATCTAAAGTAAGGAACAATTTTGGTAGTATTTGAATAAAGAATGTTTACTGATTTGGAGAAAAAGGCTGGACCAAAAATGGTCAATTAGTGCTAATTAGAGAACATTAACTATTGATTAAACCCATTCGAAATAAGACGGTTTCTTTTTTTGGTGGTAAGGAGAGACAGTGGTTTCCGGCGCATCTGGATGCGCTTTTATTAATTCGGAATAAGACGTTATCACTCCATTGAATTGAAATGTGAATTTTGAATAAAGAGTATTATGGTAATTAATCATCAATATGTTCAAAATTGGGGTTGATTTGGTATTTGTAGTGTGGTATTGCTTAGTGTGAAAGTATGAAACTTTGGCATAGATTTGAATCCATTTCATCATGTCAAAAAAGGATGGTCTATTTCAAGATTATATTTTCGGTTTCATTGATTCATATTGTCCAACACAAAATATGGAGAAAATATAGAGTAACCTAATAAATAAATAATATAACCACATACTTTAACATTGAAAATTTAACCTCTATTTATAACATAAATTAAAATTTTTATCTCTTTTCACTAAAACACAATTTTTTTTTTTTCCTTTCATAACTGAAACTTTCGAACTTCTTCAAATTCTTCCAAATTTAAGAGATCTCTCCGTTTTCAAGTTCTTGAGTCCAGTAAGAAAAATAATTAGTTCATTACTTTGATTCAAAAACACCATCAACAAATGGGGAATCAATCACTTTTAAACATATTAAACCTTTCAATTTAGGGTTTCGATCCAGTTATAATGTTTTTTTTTCATATTTGTTATGTAATTAGTTTAAATTTGTGTTAATTCTGATTTATATTTTTTAAACTTAAAACTAGTAAAATTATTAATATTCATACTGTTTTTTTATCGATTATTGAATTATTGAGTTGATAATCATTTTCATTTTTTTGTGTTTTACATTTGTTGACAATACTAGTTAGTTGAACTACTGTGAATTGATAACACTGTGTATAACATTGTTATATCGTTTTTATATATGTTATGAGAACATCAAAATCAATTACTTTTGTGTTTTTGTTGTTGTTGACAAAACAACTACTATTATCTGAGTGTGTATAATGTTGTTGACAACACATAACACAATTTTTGTTTGTATTTTTTTTGTTGTTGACAAACAAATGAACGGACACTCTATATTGCTATTATGAACTTGTTGACAACACATAATCACACTGTATTATAATTGTAGTATTGTTGAACACAGTTAAACACATTTTTTTTGCTATTGTAGTATGGTTGACAATACAAATACTACTCATTTTGTGTTTTTTTTGTGTTATTGACACCACACACTTGTTTGTGTAGTTGTTTTGTTGACACCACATGAACACCTTAGTTATTATTGTGTTTATGACGATACTTAAATACTCTAATTTCTTAATTTTGTTGATGTTGACAACGCTATAACACCGTATTCCTATTATTAATAATATGAGCTAAACAAACTATATTATTATTATTATTCTAGTAGTGTTGATGACACTAACTTTCGTGTTTTGAGTTTTTTCACCGTCAACACCTGAAAACATTATTCTGTTATACTTGTGTTGTTGACAATATTTAAAACCTTTAATTTTTAAATTTTACTACTGTTGACAAGACTTAAAATATTATTTTATTATTATAGTATTGTTGGTAGAACCAACAACTTAGAATTTTGCTTTATGTATGATTAATAATGACACTATTTATTTTATTATACGAGTTAAACTAGTTTATATACCGTAAATTCCACGTGTATTTCTTAAGAAATTATTTGAAATTTTCATATGATGATTAACCTCTAATATTACTTTTATATATAAAAAAAATTTGGTTGGATGGAGAGTCACTAGTCATTGGCGCATTGATCTCATTTTTATTAATAAGAAATCGGACTAAACACTAATCAATCAGGGAAAAGGTCCAACCCCTTACATAGCAAAAAAATACTAAGTCCACTATAGATGAATCAAGCATTAACAAGCTCAAACTCGTTTATAAGCAAGCCGAACCTAACTATTAATACATTTTTAAAATGTGTTCATATTCGATTCCTTTAGAAAGAAAACAAACTCAAGTTTTTTCTGAACCCGAATAATTTGGTCTAGATAACAACTCTACCTGTTATTGCAGCCGAATGAATGGACCAAGTGTTAGCGTAAATTAAGTTTGTTTTTTTATATTGATTTTTCGGACCTTTTAAATTTAGGCCGACCAATCCAAGACTAATGGGCGTTTTTCGGTCCAGGTCCGGTCCAATATACCGGTCCTGGACCGAAAAACATTGCAATCCTTACCAAACATTAGTATGAACTGTTAAACCGGCCCAAAAAAGTTCAAAGAAGAGGGCTCTTCAGGACTTCAACAAGCCTACAAATTTAGCATCATTCAACACCACAGCAAATCAACAGACATCTGCATCAAGAGTTCAGTAAAATTGACATATGAACCATCCTGAAACAAAAGAACAACCAATACAAAGATAACTATACAATCTATGAGTAAAAAATATGACAGTAAAACACTCGCTAGCAAGAAAAAACTGAGAAACCTTACAAGTGTATCTAGTTCTCAAATGGAACCTCAGACCATAGCGGCGCGAGCTAAGAGTTAGCTGCACCTGAATCACGAGAACGAACTATGGGCAAAGCAAAACAAATGTAAAGTCTCAATCAATGAGCATCTTCCATCAACAGAAGTGAATACACATCTAAACATCAGAATACCCTCTGATGAAGAGACATAAGCAAACCATGCCAACTGTTCTAACCTTAAAAAACATACATACATATAATTATACATAGATTTGCCCTTGTACACAAGACTATAATTTCAGTCAAGGACAATGGTCTTCTTTATAAGTAGAGCTTCTCATTCTTGGTTGAGTTCCTGCTACAATACATGAAAAGTGTAATATGTGAAATTTATGATCAGTTTGGAATCACTATCAAAGGCTATAGGATGTTAAGAGAGATACCTAATTCATTTTTGCGGTTTCTTCCAGAACTCGCCAATCTTTCTAAGTACATTGCCATTCTTCTTCTTGAATCTGTCGTCATCATCCTCGTCATCATCCAAGTAAGGTGAGTTAATCCTCATGGTGATAGGGCTATATCCATTTTTGTTATTATCAAGCGAACCTGTCCTTCGAACAACCCTCCCGTTCTCTACAGGTGAAGATAACATAGAAGCAGCAGCTTCAGCTGCCTTCCTCCACTGATCTGATTGCACCTTGAGCCTTCGTAGCTCGGCCTCCAGCTCGGCATTTGCTGCTTGTGCTGCCTCAAGCTGTTCTGCTGCACGAGCTGCTCTTTTTTTGCTATTCTCTGCTTCCTCCACTTTAGCCTCAAGTTTCACCATCGTGTCCTGATCAGCTTCCCGGTCTATCTCTAATTCTTCCACAGGATTTTCTTCAGATTTGGTACCTCTTTTGAGCATTTCATTCTCGTCTTTTATGTTCTTGAGCTCGGTCTCCTTATCAATTAGGTTCGTCTTCAGATTTGCTAACTCTTTTCCGAGCCTTTTCAATTCATCTTCCAGGTTGTCGTCTTGGTGATCTGACGAGGATCTCCTGATCTTCATGTTAAGGCATTCATTCTCCTCTGAAATGCCCTGCAGCTCATTTTCCTTGTCCATGAGATTTGCTTTTAGCTCTTCAATAGTAGATTTGGCCTGTTTCAGCTCGGCTTCCAGCTCAGCCTGTTTCGTGGTTGCTATCGAGCTAATTTGATCAGCCAACTCTTCAGCGTTTTTTATCCGTGCACTGCTCTGTGCTTTTTCATCGTGATGTCTGAATTCTGCAGCCTCCAGAGTCGATTTAAGTTCCCTCACCTGTGTTCTAAGATTCACAAGTTCACCCATTTCATTCTGATCACCTGCTAATACAATCTCAGATTTTTCGTCAAGACGAGCTTTGAGTTCATTGACTTGGCCTTCTAGGAGGGTGACACGTGCTCTTGAGTCCTCTAGCTCAGAAGCAACAGAATTGTAATCTTCAACGGATTTCATTCCATCATTTCTTAGAGTGTTTACAGTTTGTTTTGCTTCCTCCAATTGAACCAAAGTTTCCTGGACTAGCCCTTGAGCTAGAGCTTCAGATTCCTTGCAACTCCTTATCTCGTCCTTCATGTTCTCCAAAAGGTTAAGTGTTTCACCGAGGTTTACCTTCAGACTTTGAAGCTCAATGTCGGTTGACTCTCTTGTTCTGATGTCAGCATCTTCACACTTAGTTACCATTTCAAGCTGTTTCTTGAGGGTTTCGATCTCATCCAAGGCAGATGCAAGAGAAGATGCATCAACAGAGTGTTGCTTTCGGATAATATCAAGTTGACTCTCCCAAGCTTTATCTTTTTCCTCGGATATTCCCTTGAGCTCTGCAACATCAGTTTCTTTAAAAGCACACTGTTCAGCAAGCTGCTTTTGGGTCTCTTCAAGCTGTGAGGATATACCAGCTAGCTGCTGTTGTAGCTTTTCAGCATTCGCTTCAGCTTCTTCCTTGGATGCTTTAGTAGCAGATAGCTGCTCCTTAACCTTTTTCAGGTCATCTTGTAGCTCAGAAATCTGAGTTTCTAACTCGGTCACTCTACTCGGGCGTTTCTTCTGTCAAAACATTTTTACGGGGCAAAATAATTAAGACATGAAAAACAAGCGGTTAATATAGGATTGAAAGAAGTTAATAAGCACAACAAGCAATACATAGAGCCCATTTGGTATCAAATCCTGTTATCAGGTATGGGTTCGCGTATCACTCATACAGTCGAACCCATAAGGCTTTACCTAGTGCTTGGTACATCAGGATATGGAAATTTATTTGACATTGTGATATTAGTTTTTAAAGTCTTTAACATAACAATAATTCAAGGCATTTCTAATACATTGACATCTGCCTCTTTTTCAGGGTTCCCATCTTAAAACCCCATATTACTATATTAGTACATTGATACCTGGTATCTTGAGATCTAGCTATGGACACCAAATAGGCCCTTTTAATAATTCAAGGCATTTCTAATAACTGGCTCCTTTGAACAAATCCTTTTTTTTTTTTTTTTTTTTTTTTTTTTTTTTGCAAAATCTCATCACATTACAGTATGGTAGATAGAAATTGATATAAAAAAGGAGCAATCTTCCAAAGTTCAAGATGCAGTTTAGAACACAATAGACTATGTGATGCACATTCAACAAGGTCAGCAGGGAATACCTCTGGAACAACTAGGCTTCTTGGTGACTTGCGCTCAGGTATCTTAGGACTTCTAACCTTTGGAGTCCTGACAGCATTGGATTGAGGAGACGCAGGGCTGGATGATCCAAATCCAACAGGATTGAGGTTCAGTTGCCGTGCTATACGGGGTGATACCTTTTTTGGTGCTTCAGATGATTCATTTCTAATGCAAAGAAAAAAACAATAAAACAATATTTATGAACAACTCTTTGTGCTTTGCTAATCAACAAGCTTCAGATTCTAACTTTATATATCCTGCAACCATTGAACTGCAGTTTTTCAAATAGATAATTCAGTTGCGAAAACCAGACAGACAAAAATAGACACCTATAGACTAATAGTGACAGTAAAATCAAGTTATGAAACTATGTAGTAGTCACTTCACAAAGAACTAAGAATCAACAAAACATGGCTACACTAAATTCACTAAACTAAAGATTGGCTAGCATATGAATCATTGAAGGTCATTCTTCCACTCTCAACAGACCCATTCAAAAATTATAAAACAAAATGGATGAAAATAGCAACAAATATTACCTTGCTTTTGGAGTCTCCATAATGTAGGTTGAGAACCTGCAGTTTCCTTCTTGTTCAGGAAGCAGAAGTATTAAATACAGTAAGAAAGAAGCAAAACCAATTGCACACAAAATAAAGGAAATTTAATGCATTCTGGTTATACCTGTAAGGGGGAACCCTGAAAAAAGGCAGATATAATCACAAAGAAGACGGGTTTAAATTAAAAACAAAGGGTAGATAGAGGATGGCATCCAATGCAAAGTTTGCAAACTGCACATGGCTGAATTTATAGTCTAAGAGAAGTTAGACACCAAACAAATAAGATAAAATTGGGGGAAAATGAGCATTAAAATGAAGGAGGGAAATTTGGAAAAAGAGCATTAAATGTTTTGATGTGTACAAACAAAGAAGGTTGCAGTATTATTGAAAACACGAGGGGAGTAGGTACAAAATTCAGTCATCCAGCTGCCATTAACGGTACATCACATTCACACAATTTAAATATCTATTTTTTTAAAAAAAAAGATAATCAAATCACAGAAGAACTGAAGAAGAGTGAAATGTGGTGGCAATTTGGTAATAATTTGGATCTGTTAGGGTTAATTTCGTAACTTTATAATTTATAAACACCAGTTATGACCAAAGGCGAGTGTAGGTCCGCCATTAATGCCGAAATTTAAGGTGTATTGACAGTTGACAAGCAGAAACAGTTCACACAAATTTGAAAAACAATACTAAATCAAGACAGGGAAAATGAAGAGAAACTGTAAAACGACAAGAAAAGGAAGCAAAAAGAAATTCAAAAGTTTTCAGATAGAACTCCAAAAGGGGGAAATGCTTTTGAAAGTGCAAAATCGATTAAATTTCAACAAAGATCTAACAACTACTCGAGAAAACGAAGCGGAAACTGAATCAAAAAGGATTAACACCATGAACATGGCATCGTAGCTAAAAAATCCAGAGCGAGAGAGAGAGAGAAATGTGCGTTGTCTGACCTCAAAATACGGCAAGGATACAAGCATGAGAGAGCATGAAAACTTCGAGAAGTCTGATTAAGAGCATAAATCTGAAGCTTCCATTTGCATTTGTGTGCTTCCTTTTTGAATTTTGAGCTTACAGAAGAGAAGCCAAATTAGAAGCCATGATTTTCAACGGGAGAGCGACTGAACAGCGCGGAGCGGTTTGTCGTATCACCATTTTTATTATTTTATTTTTATTTTTTTATTTTGAAAGGTTATTTTATTTTTATTTTAGTATGGGATAGGAGTAATTGCATAAACTAATTTCAATTTTATTTAGTAGTGTTTGGAGTGGAATCCAAATGACATGATTAATTAGAAATTTTAACTTCATATAATAATTTAATTTTAAAATAAACAAGATATGGTATTTCAAAATATAAACTACTAAAGATTTTATTGTTTAAAAAAAGTTATAATTATATCATGCCAAATACTTTTTTTATTAAGGGTTTGTTTACTTTAGCTTATTTGTGTTTCATTTAGTTTATAAGCCCTAAGTTTAATTATTTAGATGTTTATTTAGAGATTTATTTATTTTTTTAGGGATTTATATGGGTTTATAAACCATTCAAAAATAAACTTTTTAGTATTTTTGTTTGCGTGAGTTTATTTTTGTTTAAAACCTGATTTTGATCTTGTGGTTTTCCATCTTGGTATTATTTGTTCATCTTAGAGTATTCAACGTTATTGTTCGGTTTTTTTAGGGGCATGAAAGTCTTTTGAAGTAAAATAAACCCAAAAAATAAACTCCAAGTAAACAACTTTATCTAGTTTATTTATATAAACCCATCAAGAAATAAACCTGAAAATAAACTATATATCCATGTAAACTCGTTTAGTTTATAAACCCGAAAATAAACTAATTTACAAGTAAACAGGCCCTAAGTGTCCGTTTGGTTAGAGTGGTGGAACGAAAACGGAATGAAATCGGATAAGGGTAAGGAAATGAAATAGAAATGATGGGATTACTTTCGAGTGTTACAAGACCTCTAAAAAAACATAGTTTTTTATTGACTCGAAATCACTCCGTTACCGAGAATGATTCTTAGCGCTTCGAAACAAGCAGTAAGTGTGTCCCTAAATTTTTTACGAAATTAACTTTAATGAATAATTTTTAAGAGTTTTAGGCTTACGGCCTTTTAAGAGTAACATTTGCTTTCTATAGAATTTCGTGTCCTTTTGATTGGAGCGGTAGAATAAAAAAGGGATCAGAATCAGAGAAGGATAACGAAAGAAAATGAAAACGATGAGATTACTTTAATGTGTTAATAAACCTCTAAACAAACATAGTTTTTTTATTGATTCGAAATCATTTCGTTATCGGGAATGATTTTTAGCGCTTCCAAACGAGCCCTTATACATTTAAGTATTATTAATATTAAACCTTATACAAATAAAATTGTGTCTATTTTTAAATATCATTTCTCTTTTCACATAAAACTCTTCTACCAATATTTTTGTACAAATTTTATTTATAATTTTTTAACATGTATAGTTTATTCCTAAAACCATATGTTTTGAACATAAGAAAGTAATTAAAGTTAAAAAATAATCATATAAAATTAAATATGATCATCGGTGAAGGAGCCAATTCAAAGTGCATGACTTTCGTGACATTCATTTATATCTTATACAACAATATCAATTGGTCAAAAGCACACCAAATTTCATATGATCACAATATCGTATCGTCTCTTCACACGTGGATACAAGTACCAAAGGCTTTACCATTATGAATTGTTTCTATCTTTGTCATAATAATAATAAAAATCATCTTGTCTCGTTCGTGTAAAGTTTAGCTCGTGTCCACCTCCTTAGCATCTCAAGTGCAGCCTTAGGTTGATCCATGGGAACCATGTGTCCAGCATCATACACCTAATTTCCCATAAAAATAACCTTAATTATAGTTAAAAACCAATGATTATAAACAAATTGTCTTCGATTGGGTCTATAATGAAATTTCCTAAGTTGTTTGGCCACCAAAATTCATCAAGGTATTAACATGTTTGCTTGTAGTTCAATTCCTAACTTACTAGGTATGTTGTCATTAGACATTAATCGAACCGTTAGCAGTTTCACATGCTAATGGTTCACGATTCATGTCGAATCCAATTTTTTAGAACAAATTCAATATGACATGGTTCAAACTCAGACCGAACCATATTTAATTTTACTTCATAAAGATCATAAAAAAAAAGAAAAAAAAAGGTCCATTTTCTATGTTGTGAGTACACAACCCTAACACACATCCCTCAAGTTTGAACTAAGACAAATGTAATTGTTGGATTCGGTTGACAATACGATAACTCTTTATACACATATCGGAACTATGTTATATGTGTATAGATAAATTTCGGTCGGTTAAATAATTTAGGATCTCACGTACACGTAAAAATAGATGCATTATGTGTTGAAAGTCCTACACATAAGTCCGGCCACGTTTTATCCTAACCACTTAGCTAATGTGAGTAGAACATAGGTTTTCTTTATCATCATCGTAAATGTCAACCGAGTCGGATGTTACCGTTTGACTTAGTTGACACTTGATAAAATGCCTTAAGGACAGTACTCCGACCAAACGAAACAATTGTTGATGGCTGCTAGGGTTGTGCATTATTGAACCGGGCCGAAAATTACGGTCGGGCGCATTTTTGGACCGTTATTATTGGATCCGGTTCCGTTCTACCCTTTTAGGTCCAATATGGGTTTGGACCGGAATGTTGTAAACCCGCATATTCTTTTCTAAAAATAAAACCGAATCCGGTCTAATACGGCCCAAAACGTATTGGACTGAACCGCGAACCGTGAGCGGTTTAGCATGCGAATTGGCTAGCGGTCCAGTTGCACAACCTAGTCTATGTAAGGTCTTAGTTAAGATTTAAGAAGATTCATATACCTTGAGAAAAGCAAGTGAACGATGGCTCTTGAGTTGGCCTGCATCGACACCATCGACTTCAAACGTAACATTAGCCGCTGATGCAAACGCTTCCTTCCCTGACCAATCCACTGCGTGCACCCACCTCCAGTTTCCTGCCCCAACACAAACCAATCAACACAACAAACTACATACAATTGTACCTTAAATTTGTGAATACTAGAATTGTATCAAATCTTATGTATACCAAGCCAGTTGCATATGAGATCATATTCTCCTGCATAAACCAGCAACTTGATTCCATCCTCCAAGAGCTCCGGGATCCCCGTCTCGAGATTCTTCATCCAATCGCTCTGCATTGCCGAGTAGACTGTCGAGCTACACGACACAAACTCGATGTCACCGACTCCTAGGGCTTCGCGGACCGTCTTCTTGTTAAGAAGCTTCTCCATTTGTGAGAAGTCATAGCACAAGTCTGTGTTGCACTTCTTCCTGAAATCATAGTACTACAAACCAAAAATGTACATGAAAACATCCTATTATATTATGGTCGTTAAATGAGATCAGTTACTCGGGCTCAACTAATAAGAAGTTCGGTTTAAGCTCATTCACTTTCTAAACGAGTCGTATCGTTCGGCTAAAACTCGGTAGTTTGGCTGAACTTACTCTATAGAAGTGTTATTAGCCAAACTACTTGAGCTCGACTCGTGCTCGTTCACTTTTAAACAAGTTGAATACAAACTTTTTCAAGTTTGTTTCAACTCGATTATAAATGAGCCAAGCTTTGAGTAGGTATATATTAGGTCAATTTAAGAAAGAAAACCAAATGCATGATTTTGTGTTCAAGATTCTTACGTTAAGATTGTCGCCTGCAATGTTCATGATCTTGTTGAAGATGTTGGTGCAAGCAGCGTACGCCGATAAGCAAGAGTTGTCATCATTATCGGTGCCTAGAGTGCAAGAAACTCACGTTAGAGTTCATTTTTGTACTATACTTATAAGATGAAAGTTTAGAAGAAAGATTACCACAAAGCTCAATGGCTTGTTCACAAGATGGTACCATCTGTGTCATTATTCGTCGATGATCGGATTCCTTGATCAATCCATTGCTCAAGGCATAGTCCGCGTATGCAGCATACTGAATCTCGGGGTCCGTTAGTCCATTGCCGATCGCAATTCCCTGCTCAAGCCATGGAATAAGATCATTCATCCATAACACATCAACCCGAAAAAGGATATAATCACATTTCATATTTTAGAGGTAACCGTATGAACAAGACTAATCCCCGAACCGGATATTAGTGACTCAACTCAACCGGATATTAGTGACTCGGCTCAAGCTTGTTTACTTTCTAAACTAGCTGATTACGATCACATTTGTATTAGGGTTTAATAATAGCCCAACTAGTGAGCTATTGAGATAGATGATAGTAGTTCTATTTGTATTAGGGTTTATCAAACAAATGTAATAGGGTTAAGTGGTTAACTATTGTATATATCCAAATCTGTAGGATGAACTAGTAAAAAAACCTTAAGGTTGATATGAATTCCTTGTTGAGCTTGGTTTCCATGGTGAACCCTAGAAGCAAAGGCAGGGATATAGTGACCAGCATAAGACTCGCCGGTGATGTAGAAGTCATTGTTTACATAATCAGGATGCTCCTTGAAGAATGCCTATAAGAAAGACAAGTAGTTATATTTTGATGATCAATGTTGTTATGTATGAAAATGACTAAAGAGATTAACCTGCAAGAAGTCATATAAGTCATTGCTAACGCTGAGTTCGTCGTGGCGGATGTCGTCGTCGTCGGTTGTGTAGCTGAAGCCTGTGCCGGTAGGCTGATCTACATAGATGAGATTTGATACCTGATATGTATTTCATTTCGGTTAAGTATAAGCAATCGAGGTTGTTATACGAGTCAAACGAGCTAAACTTAACTACTTTCATGTTCAGCCAACTCGTATACAATCGAGTTGAGAGTTTGAGACTAAGCCGATTCTAACTCATGTTCGGCTCGCGGGCCTTACACCGAGCTTGGCTCGAGCTCGTTTTGTTATTTTCTTCGAGTCGAGTTCAAGATCGTTTTTATTACATCTTTGTAAAGTTTGATTTCGACTCGAGCTTTACAAAATGTCCATACTCAACTTGTTTTGTAATCTGAACGAAACCCAATCCGAACTTTGATCGAGTAATTAACTCGGATCACATACAACTCTAGCTGAACTATCCGGTTCAACTAAATCGGATCTCGGGTACATAAATTATGAATGTAGGTTACCTTGTCCCAACCAAAATCATTCCAAGAGAGGGTTAAGTTAGGGGAGATGTGAAAAGGGCCATTCTCATAAAAGAGGGCAAGTTCACTGCTACAACCTGGACCTCCGGTTAACCAGATCACAACCGGATCGCTCTTGTTGTTTCTTGACTCGAAGAAAAAGTAGAACATCCTGCATGCAATCCACACAATAACATATAATGTAAGTCAACTTATGTTAGGTTACCTATCCTCTCTAAAATCAACTAAGTTACGTACAACTAATCCATATGTTAAAAGTCTTCTCTTTAAAGTATAAACCAACACAACTTTTCATACTTAGTCACTCCAATCATAATGGAGTAATATATACTTAGCAATTTCAATCCGATTCATACACTCATATCAAATGAGCCCTAAGAGTTCATTTGGTAAACTGCAGTCGTCGGATTAAATTAAAGAATCGAAATAGAAATAGAAATGATATAATCGATTCTTGAATCACGATGTTTGATTAAAGTTATGACCTAAAATACTATAGTTCCTTTCGTTGCGATTGAGTTTCAACCCAATAAACCACTCATAAACCCCTTAAGTTTACACCAGCATGTTTACAAAAATTGATAAATTTCAACCTCATAAACACGTAAACTCTTCAACCATGGTAGAACCAAACAAACCCTATATTTGGAAATATTTAAAAAGACAAATTGGAATAACTCAAATAAATCCATGGAAGAAAAAATAAATAAATTAAGAATCAAGGAAGGAAAAATATTGGAATTGAACATTATCTGAAATGGTTCATTTCGATACTTTCTGTTACCGAAAGCTGAAATCGATTTGAGTAACTCCAAAATCGATCGATTTGTGTTTCCGTGAGAATTGTATCAAACAAACCCTTAAAACAGCTCGTAGGTTAACTCGTCTCAAAATATTTGGGGAACTTTTCTACCCTAGTAGGTGCCTAAAAGTGAATTTTCAGATAAATTAATGAAAAATAATAGCTTTCAATATCAATCACTACATTAGGTATAAGCTATTAAGTATATCTAATCATAATAATGCACAATATTAATCAATCACTACATAATGCCACAGAAATATCTATCACACATTACTACAAATTAATATCGATCACTAGAATAATACTATTAACATCGATTAAATCCTCACATACAACAATTTACAATAAATGCATTAATCATTGAAACAACCAACTCCATTAATTTGCTCAAACGATAGAGAAGGTAAGGTATATGCATGATATGATTATGTAAACCCTAACTAAAAGCCCAGATCAACCCTTAAACATTGCAATTAACGAAATGAAAATGGATAATTGAAGAACTAATCATAATTCATAAAGGGCAAGATTCACTAACCTTGCATCTTTGGCATGTGAGAGTTTGTAATAGCCAGCATGGTGTCCCAAGTCTTGAACAGAAGTCCCAGAATCACTTTCCATTAGTAACCCATCAAGCTTCAACCGCTTCTCGACAAGCCCAGACGAGTCCGCGGCCCCTAACCCGCGGTTAACCGAATGCCCGGGGAAGAGATTGAGTTGCTTGATCATCCTATCAGCTTGGATCTTCGGATTGGCAGTTTTTGGCCACAAACCCATAGCATTTGATGATAAGGTTGTTGAGAGGCCGAGAAGAAGAAGCCAAAATGGTGAAAGAAAACGCGTTTTCGTTGTTGTCGTTGCTGCCATTGTTGCAAAGCTCGAAGAACTGAGTTCTTTGAGCTGAATAGAGATTGATTTTGGAGATGAAAGAGAGTGAGGTTTTGTTGTGAGGTTTTCTTTTGGCGGGGAAAAGAGAATGGTCCAACTGATGACTATGATATTTTTGTTTACTATAATATTATTTATTTATTTATGATATTTTGTTTATTTTATTTGCAGTAACATAACAATGTTGATGTGAATGATAGAAACTATTTGGGTTTCTTGTGAATTAGGAGAGAAAATATTATTTTTCTTACCACAAATTTCATATGGTTAGGTAGCCAGTTTCTTGTTGTGACCCGTAGAAAAGAAGAAGATTATTGTATTTTATTTTGAATTAAAGACTAATGATCGAAAGTTGCGTACGTAGATGTATTAAAAATCCAATCTTTAAGGTTAAATGGGATTTGATAAAATGTAATTATCAATACATTTTCGTTATACCTTTATCAAAAGTTTACTAGATCCACACCATGATGCGACTCTATAAAAAATGTGTGTTGTAACTTATAAGCGGTAAATGTGTGTAGGGTTGGTTTGAATCTGGTCCGATCCAACGGATCGGGATTTATGTGAAATCGGACCGTAAATCGGTTTAGGACTGGACTGTTATAGTCGATTTCGGTCCTGATATAGGCCGGTTCGACCATATTTCATTTGCGAGGAGGGCTCATGCATTGATTTGTAGGGACAAAATCGAATTGGGCCGATTTTAGCTGTGAACAAGGTAGGGTTTTAAATTACATATTTACTTTACGGTATGACCCGGTTCATGATTTTGTACGGTACTAGACCAAGACCAAGCCCTAAACAGGAATTGGAAAACAAAAATCGTGATCTGGAGCGCAACTTCGTCCTTCACAACCCTCAGACAACCAACCTTCAGTAAGCTAGTATTCATCTCCTCTCACCGAATAAAGTTGTGTTGCGGATGGATCAGGCAATACATGTGCAGGTGACAAGCAGACAACATCAATCCCATGCCTTTCCTTAAGAGTCGAAATAATCAAGCCCGGAGTGAGGTGAGTAAGCTCCGACACAAGACTAACCACATCAGAGCCAACCCAAACATGAATGTTGTCTCTACACCCAAACACAACATTGGATGTTGTCTCTACATCCAAACACAACATGGATAATAGACTTGTGAGCGAGTATGCATCTATGCATATAGAGTTTGGTTTTTCTCTTCTTTTTTTTTTCTTCTTGACTCGGAGCAATCTCAGTCTAACACTTTTAATAATATACCGAGCTATTAAACGTCTTATTCCCTCATACTTAATTTACAAAAGGAGAAATAAATGTATAACACTTTCGTATGTTACTACACTTAGGGTCTGTGCCTTGTCCTGATATCAGTTTATCCGATATTGATACCGTATCGATACCAAAAAATAAGAGTATCAGGTTAATAATACAAAAAGTTCTTACATATATAGAACAATTTTCTTTTACGTTATGTATAAGTAAATCGGTTATTGCGACTATTCATACTCCATTATCAGGGTGCTTTCACTCAAAATAGATCGATACACGACAACATTCTGATTGCCCAGGAAATCTTTCACAACTTCAAATCAAAGAAAGGCAAGGAAGGTTATGTGGCCATCAAACTCGACATGGAAAAAGCTTATGATAGGGTGGAATGGCCTTGTATCATTGCCATTCTCAAAAAACTTGGATTTGCAGAAAAATTTATAGGTTGGATAATAGAATGCATTTCAACAGCCTCCTACTCTATTTTAATCAATGACAACCCGACTAAGATCATTCACCCTACCAGAGGGCTTCGACAAGGTGACCCCTTATCCCCGTTAATTTTTAATCTTGTTGCAGAAGTACTAGCCAGAAATCTTGAAAAAGCAAGTAATGAGGATAAGAAAAACATTGGTTTTCCAATCACTAGAGCGGGAACTATTATCCCATTTTTAGCATTTGCGGATGACATCATTATATTTGTAAAAGGAACTAACCAGGCATGCAACAAGGTTCTGGATATTCTGACAAGATATTGTCAAGTCTCGGGACAAAAAGTAAACTACCATAAATCGGCTTTCCAAACATCGGGAAATCTAGATAATCAAGCAAAAAGAATGATTCAACAAAACACGGGTATCTCGCCGAGTAATAGTCTTGAAAAGTACCTGGGCTGCCCAATAATCAATGGACGGGTTAATAAATCTATTTTTGAAGACGTCATCGAAAGCTCTAGGAAACAACTAACCAAATGGAAAACATCCTCCTTATCCCAAGAAGGACGAACTGTACTCATTAAAGCCAATCTAAATGCCAAGCCTAATTACATAATGCAAAGTTTTATGCTTCCATCTTCCATACACAAAGAATTAGACCAAATTAATAGACAATTTTTCTGGAATAAAGGACCTAACTACCACCCTCTTATAAGTTGGGATAGAATCTGTAAACCAATAGATAAAGGGGGGTTGGGATAAGAAAAGCTGAAGATATGAATAAAGTGTTACAAATGAAACTTCTTTGGAAAATCATGGCAGAACCACACAATATTTGGGTTAAAATTATTGAGGAAAAATATCTAAAAGGGAGCCAGCTGTGGAAGTACAAGATGGGCAAAAATACGTCATGGCAATGGAATAGACTGATGAATCTACGCCCAGATTTCGAGCAAGGAATTAAATGGAATGTAGGCGATGGGAAAACTATAAGGATATGGAAGGATCGTTGGATTGAGGATTTCCCCCTAGAACAACTAGTACTAAATAAAGAATCAATAACTAATATTGAGGACACAGTAAGTACCCTCATTATAAACAAGAATTGGGACCAAGTGAAAGTAGAAAATCTGAAAAACCACTTGACTAGTCCAAACATTATCAATAGTATATTAAATCATCCACTTTCGATCAGCAACATCAAGGATAGACTCTATTGGGCTCCGAGTAAGGATGGTTGGTTCCGTACAAAGGATGCTCATTCTCTCCTGCATAAAAAGAACAACAACATAGGGCAACACGACATCTCATGGATATGGAACATAGATATCATGCCCAAGGTTAAAAATTTTAAGTGGAAACTAGCAATGGACGGTCTACCAACTAAGGAAAACCTTGAAAAACAAAAGGTTCCTACACCTATGTCATGTGTTCTTTGCCAGCACCCGTATGAAAGCGCAAAACATATTTTTTTCAACTGCCCATATACCATGGACAATATAGCTAATAACGAAACGAGAAGCTTCCTGAGAAACATTGATACGGCGAATAAGAAGTTAAGGGAAGTTTTGTCCTTTGTCAGAACAAAGCTTGAAGACGCTTCAGTTACCAGCTTGCTCGTCACCTGGTGGAATGTATGGTTCATGAGAAATAAGTGTATTTTTAACAATGATAAAATTACGAACATCTCACACTTAATCGAGTCTCAATTATCAGACTGGGAGAACTCAAAGGAAAAAAAAGTAAAAACAACTACTGGTAAGACAAGGAAAACTAGAAACATCAAATGGTCTGCGCCACTTTCAGGAGTGGTTAAACTCAACTTTGATGGATCAAAACGAAACGATGGCCAAAGTTCCTTTGGATATGTCTTAAGGGATCATAATGCCTCAGTCATCGCACTTGACTACGGAAAATGTGGTGACATTTTTGTCCTCCAAACTGAAGCATATGCGCTGAAAATGGGAATTATAAAAGCAAAACAACTTGGACTAAGGAAAATTGATATTGAAGGGGACAACCTTACAATTATTAATTCTGTGAAAAAAATCTGGAAGCCACCATGGGAATTGGATATTACCATCACGGATATTTCTACCTTACTCGCAGGCTTTAATCAGGTTCAAGTCAACCACATCTTCAGAGAGATCAACGGTGCTGCTACAAGCTAGCAACACTTGGTCAAGATGGTCATGGTGCTGGTTCTCCTGGTCGGGACAACATGGTGGATAGTTTGAGGGTCCCGACATCGTTCGATACTATCATCCGAAAGGATGCCATAGGATGACCAACGGTTATACGTTGACTACTCCTAATCTCTTACCCGATTTGTCAAAAAAAAAAAAAAAAAAAAAAAAAGACTCCATTATTATGAATCTCTCGTCACAAAATCACTTTCACTAAACTAAAAGAAACCAACAAGGACACAAAGATGTGGTGAAATGGCGGTCAATATCATCATCATTACTAAGGTCACTACTCACTGCACCAGATACACTTGAAATTTCATATTGCCAGAAAATTTCCCCCTTTTCCGTTTGCTCCCACATTCCACCTCTTCTCTTCCTAGCAGCGCCTCCTAAGTCTACAACAATGTCTCTAATTTCTCACTCCTTTCCTTTACCTTTCTCCCTTTTTCATCTTTTCCTCTTTCTGTTTTCAATTCAAAGCACTGCCGATTCAAGTCACAATCACCTGCCGTTGGGTTGAGACTTAAAGCTCCCTCCTTTATAAATGTTCTTGTGGTCTCACAAATGGCAGCTTTTCTCCTTAGTTTGAGCTCAGTTTGAAGATGGGTTTATGTTGTTGTGGGGAGATGGGTACAACACTTGCTCGATTACTGACATTTCTTCTTCTGGGCTTGTTTGTCTGTTCTGGTAATCATCTTCCACTTTTCCTTTTTCGAATTTTGCCCTAATTTGAACGTTATGAACTTATGATACTTGGGTACTGGTTTTCTGCCCTAATTTGAAGCTCTTTGTTGAGTATAGTGTAATTCTGATGTCTAATTCTTGTTTGTTTGTTGGAATTTGTTGGTTTCAATTCAGAATGAATTGGGTTTTCTTTGGAATTGAGTTTTCAGTTCTTGAAGTTATGTTGGCTGGAGTGAATTTGAGATTTAAAACTATAGTGAAAAATACTTTGTTCAGTAAAGCTAAGAACAATTTGCAGATGGAGGTGATTTAATGATATCAGGAGATCAAAGCTTTATCACCCTTGTACATGTAAAGTTACTAATGTAGGAAGATCCATTTGGCATAGTCTGTTGGTAGATGTATCAATGAACTTGTTCTTTTGCCTTTTGATAATTTTATGAAGAATTCAAGATTCATTCTTTCTCCACGGAAAAGAATGAATCTTTCCAAGGAGCAAATCTAGTTGTCATTTAAGATTTGACTCATCATTTTCCTACTAAATATCAGGTGATGCAATGAAGAGAGGAGTTGCGTATACCGGAAAACCCATTGAAAGAAATTTGAAGTCATCCTTGTCGGTTTCAACCACTCAACATGACATTACAACACCACTAACAACAGTTCCAACTACAAACTTCCCAAAAACCTCAGCTTCTCCAATTCTAAACCCTACTACAATCTCGGATTCACCAACTACTGTCCCATTCACGACCACCTCATCTCCCGTAAATCCTGGTGCTAGCTGGTGCATAGCTGTCCAAACTGCAGCCGACACTGCGTTACAGATTGCACTGGACTATGCTTGTGGTTATGGAAAGGCTGATTGCTCAGGTATACAGCCTGGTGGGAGTTGTTACTATCCTAACACGGTTCATGACCACGCTTCTTATGCATTCAACGACTATTACCAAAAGAACCCGGTTCCGAATAGCTGCAACTTTGCAGGGACTGCCATCGTCACGAGCACTAATCCAAGTATGTTTGTTTCTTCTTGTGTCTTCCTATGTTTTGATACATTCCATTAGCTCAGAGATAAAACAATGGCTGACTTTAATGCTAGATGCTATGATGATACTAGGATTTGCTTTCGAGTAGGATACCAATACTTTTACAAAAGCATAATCATGTGATGATCACTAGTTATATTAAAATGATCTATTAGTTCATTTTAAAGTTTTAGGACACACTATAGTCGTATTATAGATTACTTTATTTAGGTGGACCATAATTATAATTTTTGTTTTTAGATGAATGAACCATACTTATGTCTTGCCACAACATAGATAGCAACTAATGAAACATGCCATTAGAGGTGCTTCTTCACTTGTTTTGCCTGATATTTGACACTCTTAACAACCATCAGGTTTAGGGATGTCAATGTGTCGGGTAACGAGTGGATGAATCACTTCCGCCACCCATCCATTAACTTTAGTCGGTGCATCCACCGTCATATGTCTGGTGACCGGGTGGATTAACAATAGTATGGACTTATTATGCATTTATAAAGTATTTCCACATATGCAGTACAAAATTCTTATTTTTAAACAAACAATATTAATAGATAAGATATGAAAACTATTTATAATGTGTTCTTATAGCATAGACAACACCAAAACTTTCAGGGGATTGGTGAGGGACCTTTCACCCATCGTCTTCTCAAAAAATTACACTATTGAGCATGCCGCTAATGGCGCAGAACAAACAATTTCAACTTTTGAAGGCAATATAATACCTCTTCTGGTTCTTGAGAGTTCTGGCTAACTAATTATATATTTGATATAAACATGGAATTATTTAGTATTGAATTTAAAAGATTAGTGGCTCAATGGAATCTTTCTTCAGTTGTTTTGAATAAAGCAAAAGGAGGTTTATTTTTAAAAAAGGATTTGAACCACTAACCCACCTGTTTTAAAGTAAATAAATTGGGTTAGCATTAGCTTAAAGATGGGGCAATCTGATCTATATAAGATCAAAAGCAAAGAAATAATATTTTTTTTATCCATATAGTATATATCTTTTGGCCCTATCCTAGCAATGTTTTATGGTCTTGACAGTCAAAAGTTCCAATCCGAAGACTTTTGAAAAAATAAAAAGCTACCAAAGTTTCTACCTGAAACAAGCAGCAAGAATCTCGCTCTTAGGACTTCAATGCGAGAATCTCACAACACAGAACTTTGAGTAATCGTCGGTTTTGTATTTAGTTCAATATGACAAGTCTGACCTAAATGAATGCAGTAGTTCCTCCTTTTACAGCAACATATAACTGAAAAATGAGAAAGAGAACGGTAGGGTCTGTTCGGCAAGCCCGACAGATTAGTCTGCGGGATTATTAGAATCTATGCGTATTTGTTTACTTTTTTGGGTCAAAATAATCCCAAAATAATCCGAGTACAATAACCCCATAAAAAATGCATTCCGAATGGACCCATGATCGTTAAATGTTACAGATTGTTGCTTGTTTTGTATCAGTTTGTGTTGTTAAGTTGAAAGATGGGGAAATTCCTTTTCTTGTTTCTTTTATCTACTCTGTGACTTTGCTGTTCTTGTGGCCTTTGGTAATGAATTACAATGGAGCTAAGAAAGTTGCTTACTACAATGTTGGATTCACATAAGACTAACTTTCTTCATATTTTTTCATTTAAATTTAGAATGTTGCTTACTACAATGTTGCTTTGTGCTGCCATATCATTATAATTTCCGGCTTTCAGCCGGTCACTCTGAAGTCTGTGATACTATTTTACTCTTAATTTTCGGGTTTTACTGTGTTTTCAGGTTCAGAAACATGCCAGTTTCCCTCAACAAGGTAACTTTACTCAGCACTTACTTTCTCTCTTTAACGATGAGTGTAAGATCTAACCTTAAACTGTTACTACCCGAAACTCTTTCGCAGCACGAGTTCATCTGTTTTGGACACATCACATCAGAACCGGTCAACAATCTTCGGCACTGCGCCTTCTGGGCCATCTAGCTCTACAGCTGCGCCCCAAAACAAGGCGCGGCACATTTGGGCTGCATCAAACTTCCTATTATTATTCTTATGGAGAAACTACGTACAATTACCTTGACGCGAACAAGAGTCGCGGCATTTGGTGTAAAATAGGTAGCATAGATGAGTTTCGTTCGGTTCGGGTTTGGATTGGAGATGTGATAGAGAAGCTGGCTTGTAGTAGATGAAGTGTATGCATGCTCAACCTCTATGAATCAGTATTTGACTAATTACCTTGATTAACCAAACCAATCATTTTAATCAACTTTTAACACTGTAATTAAGATTTACTAAAGTTCATAAAAACTCGGCCCAAATGTCTCTCAGGCAGCCCAGCCCATATCTCCACTCAATCTTCTGATAAATATCAGTATTGAGACCAAAATTCATAATGCTGTCATATTTTACACACTTATAAAAGAAAAATTATAGTAAATTAACTTTAAAATAAGTTATCCTTTGTAAAATCACCTTAAAACCAATTTTCCATTTAATCGACCATCCAACCTTCCTGTTATAATTTAAAAATATCTAAATAATGTTAAAAATCATCAATTTTCTTTTTTATAATGGTTCCCGCAACTCTGTGAGCTCTTGTTAAATTATCCATTTATAAATTCAGATGAATTAAAAATAGGAACTCATTTGTATAAATAATATAATTAAAGTGAATTTATTTGGCAACACGAAAAATGACCAAAAGAAACAACAAATGCGCCTGACCCTTTGTGTCCGGACTTTGCCCTAACACACGCTCATTGCGCGTGCACCCCAACCTCATGCGCCTCAAGATGTGCAAGCTCCCCAGGCGGGTGCATACGGACTGCGCATGGGCCTCATGAGACGGATGCGTGATCCGCACCGCATTGAATGATTCGTCTGACCGAATATCAATTCTGTATATTTAACATAAAATCAAAAAATACTAACCCATTTAATTTACTTATCTTGGATTCTCGTGCTAATCCCCAACGGGAATAGTGTTCGGCCGGGACCATCTAACCTCATCTTCATCCCCATCCTCACGTGAGAAACGACGTTTATTTCATTTATTTTATATCGAAAATTTTCCGCTCCTTTAACACCCTCGGCAACGCCAACTTGAACTAGGATTGTCTTTTATGTGGAATTCTACAGACCTACGTTTTTGGTGGAAGTTGTAGGACCTATTTGACTATACATGGAAGTATGAAACTGAAATTGGCTGCCTCCTATCAGACCTCGCCGGTAAAACCGGAGCTCATTTTGTATTTTACTCCAAGTATCTCACACTCTCAAAGTGAACTCACTTCTCACCTTATAAGTGTTGTGACTCCAACTCCAAGTACTTGCAAATTTGTTTGTGTGTTTTTAGTGAAATCGAGTTGAGACACCAGACAAACTTGATGTTCCGAGAGGTCCTGAAAATGAAAGCGGATCATGATACAAAAGAATAATAAGTGTTTTTTAAGAGAACAAACCAAAAAAGCTCGAGGTAAGCATCGAAGTACAAGAAATACCTGAAACATTGAAGCTAATCAAACTAAGATGATCGTAGTTGAAGAGAGTACGCATACATCCTAAAAACAACTGTGGCACCTTTTTTGTTTTCCGGATGTCTTGCGTACTATCGGGAGAACATTTTCACTCGATTTTAATACCCAATTTGCAAAATTAATTTGTATACATAAAGGTGTAACATATGAGTGTTTTTAAAATTGGGTATTGAAATATGAATATGGGTATACAATTAATTTTAGATATTAAAAATGGGTATTAAAATCGTTTATGTTAGAACCTAATGTAAAAGTCGTTAATTTTCTAACTTGGGGAAGAGTCTCCGGAGCTGAGGATACTATTGGAAGAAAATTTATATTCGCTTCTACACAAATAAGCATTTACATCAAAGACTATGTCTTAAAAATAGAATCTTGTCAATGAAAAAACTACTTGAAAAAATTGAAAATTAAAGGTTGACTTACTTCATTAGGCATGACAGGGTTCATACTAGGAGATTGAAATGTTATTTTTCGACTCTATAGTGAATCTTTTTTTTTTTTTTTTTGACGAAGTCAATGTTAATATGCGAACTACTTCATTAGGCATATCAGGGTAGTCCCGACGCTACCTCCGATGGTTGAAAAAAATCCGTGTACTCATATATATCCAAATTGAAACACTCGACTTCCCCACAACGATCTGTATAACGATAATAAATTTTACGCCCTTATCCATGGTGATAGCCTTATATCGAACCACTTTTGTAAGTGAACACCTTCTTTTAAGAGGTTGGCTAGAATAAGCTTCATTTAATTTCATCCTCACTTTCTAGTGACCACCAAACAGGCCCTACATCTTGAATTGTCGGTTAAGATGTTGTTTAAGCTTGATCTTGATATGTTCACATTTAATACGACTATAAGTTTAATCAAATCATAATTTAACTCATATTAAAGAGTGATATTATTCGGTAAGACTGAAAATTACTAATTAGTCATTGTCCGATATTTTTTTATCCGGACGCATTCATAATGCGGATACGCTCAGACTTTATCATACTTGAACACATTCGACAAATGGATACTCTCATACGCACCCGCATTGTTTGCCCGGTTCGAGCCAGCAACAATCCAGTTTATAGGGCCATAGGGGTTGAAAAACTAGGAAGAGCTTCTAATTTTTTTATTTTTTTTATTTTTTGGTAAAAACATAGGGTGTATACAGCAAAAATTACTGTAAAAAACATCAGTAAACAAACAGTAGGAAGAAGACATTCTTCTTAAAAGGAGGCATCTTTACGCCCAAATCCTTGACTCCTTCTTCACAAAGGTCCACTTCCAAAACCCAGACGAGAAATCAATCCATGGAGAGTCACCGGAGTTCTTTTCACGGCCACCCTCCCCACCACCAGCACCACCACCACTCCAAGGTACAACGCCAATCTCCCTTCTAACTGTACACTCTGTTTCTCAATTTCACTACTCTGTTTTTCTAATTTCTTGAGTTGCAGAGCGTAGAAGACCTAAAACAGACGCTTCTATACACAGCAATGGAGTTAGAAACCACAAGACTCACAGCACAAGAAGAACTCAAACGAAGAGACGAGCAACTCGTCCTTTTAAACCAGCTCTTAAACAGAGCAATCAAGGAAAGAGACGAAGCATTAATGAAATCCCAAAAACTCCACCTTGAAAACCATCTTCTTCACCTCTTCCACCGCACTCACCACCCTTCACAGCCAAGACCCACCGTCGCCGGAGACCCAATTTCCGGGATCTCAAGCATCGACGACGAACAACAGCCCCCTGTTCATCTCTCACCTGAGTGTGACGAGAGCATCGCGTCTCCGGCGAAGGAGGAGGACGGGGCGCTGATGTTGCTGCCCAGAAAATCGTTACCGGAAAAGGGGAAGCTTTTGCAGGCGGTGATGAAAGCAGGCCCGTTGCTTCAGACTCTGTTATTGGCCGGACCGTTACCGGAGTGGAGACACCCTCCACCGCCGTTGGAGGCGTTTGAGATTCCGCCGGTGGGGATTGGTGGTTGTGAGAGTGGCGGTAGCAGTGGCGGTGATGGGTCGTCGCCGGCAAGGCCGTATAAGTTCCAAAGAATATAGCTTCATAGTCGTAGTCGTAGAGCGGTGTGAATCGACGGCGAAATTGGAGGTCTGCTTTAATTAGTTAGGCCGCGTTTGGGTTTGTCGTGATTGCAGGGAAGTGTAATTTTCGGAGATTGGCTTGCAATTGCAATTATTAGCTTTCTTTTTTCTTGCAAGATTCCAAATCATTGAAAGTAAAATGACGAAGTGAGTTGACATGATTAAGTCATGCTTGTTTTGTTTCAATCATGATTAACTATACAAATTTTAACGGTTTAAGGAATTAAAATATGTTTATTTGAAAACAATGATTTTTTTTTATTAAAAAATTAAATAAATAAACTCTGGAGGATCATTTATGCTTAATTTTATTTATCAGTACATATAGGGCTCGTTTGGAAGCACTGGGAATTATTTCCGGTAACGGAATGATTCCGAATCAATCAAAAACTACGTTTGGTTGGAGGTATTTTAACACATAAAAGTAATCTCATCCATCCCATTTTCTTTCTCTACCTTTATTCGATTCCATTCCGTTTCCATTATACCACTCCGGCCAAACGGACACTTAATCTAATAAAACAATTTTTTTTTTAATAATGAAAATGTAAGTGTTTTACATCCTTATCTTAGTAGCTAACTTGAAATCATTTTTGGGTGTGGACCGACCATTTCGGATGGATGATATTTATGTGGCCCTTAGTTGGTTGTAATTGTGTTTAAGGTATCCGAAGATATTTTTGATCCAAAACTTGTGTTAAAGAAATCTAAATTGATTTTCAAAAGCTCTCAAAACCTTCTACAACAATGTTTTAAAAATTCTAGTTTGGAAGTACCGGGAATCATTCCCGATAACGGAATGATTTCGAATCAATCAAAAATTACGTTTGGTTAGAGGTAGTTTAACACATAAAAGTAATCTCTTCTATTCCATTTTCTTTTTGTACCCTTGTTCGATTCCATTCCATTTCCATCCACCGCTCCAACCAAACGGACACTAATGTTTTCAACCCCTCAAAAGTCGAATCTATTATAATCTACAACTCCTACTGCATATTTTTCATACGAAGTTCCTAATATTCTAAAAATTCCCTTGGAAGATCAACTATAAACATATAATTAACCATCTGATAATTTTTTTCTTTCTTATTAGTTTCGTAATTGTCATGAAATACTCCTATTTTATTCAAATATCTCTGACATGATTTGGTTTGAGATTCATTTAGATTCTTTCTTCAAGACTGTTGGAGATAAAAATTTAAGAGGAACATAGTATGAGATTGAGATCGTGAATTTTATTTTTTTTAAAAGATTCATTTGTTTGAAAAAAAACAATCTTTCCAATACAAGATTTTTTTTATATCCAATTAACATCCTTTATAAAAAGTTGTTTGAGTAGGAAAAATATAAACCCTAGTTTATTCACCTTTTATGTAGCTAAATGTGTACACAAAAACATGTTTAACTAAACAAGACTATAAGTAAACTCTTTTACCAAAGGCTAAAAGGGCAAGTGGAATGTGAAGTCCAATCACTTTCACTATATGGACCTCTACTATCAACCTATCGTTCTTCCTATTCTCTTTGTTTTAGTTGGACTTTTATTATGGCTATTATTTATCTATTTACTTCTATATATGACCTCACAAAGAGGCTATAAAACTTAAAACTCATCTAAATTGTGTTTAAAATGGACTTTATTTATCGAAAATCTACCCTTCTTATTAAGTTATTTTTAATCACACCGCTGGTTTCGATTTTTAAACACGGTAAAGTTCAAGTTATATCAAAGTTTGGAAAGTTCAAGTTGCCACGTACTATAGGAAATACACTTAGTAAGAAAGTGTAATACCCGAGGTCTTCATGCGAAAACTTCTCAGGGTGAAAAGAAGGATTCTTGTTTAGATGAATACCAACTCATTCTATCGTGCACAACACAAGGCTCGTGATGCAATCCCTAGTGAACAAGTTTTAACCCCAAACCCTAAATAATTCAATTGCATTTTACCATATGGTTAATTTAGAGATGAAAATAATTTAATTAAATTCATTTCATAATAGATAAATTATGTGATATAGTACAATAGAAGACTTATGTACGTTTTCTTGGGTTCTCTTTTTGACAAGATATTCATTAACTTTAATCATAAGGCCTAATGGGGTAGGGAAAGACATATTGACACCAAACCCTCTATTTGCTTGGACACTCTCAACCTACCACCAACATCTAACACATGAATTACCCATCTTAATCATCCAACTTATGGTAAAATTTATGTTTTTACTTAGTTTATGTTCATGTAAGTTCATAACTATTCTCGAACATTTTAACGTATTCGTGTAGAATATAGAATAAGTATTCCGATTTATAAAACCCAATTTAAATCTCGTAGGTTCAATAATCAGATCAATGTTTAGATATATCATTTCCGCCTTTTATATATGTTGTGCTAAGATTCAATCCTAATCAATAAGAACGAACAAACATGATAACTAGTAATTAGTTTGCAACAAAACTATGCTAAATCAGGATTTTCACTATATTTTGTCTAATAAATATTTAGTCGATTTGAACCAATGTATAATGATTCAAAAATAATGATGTAGATGTAACTTTTTATAACTACCGATATTCAATCACTCTAGTAAGATCGAGAAGTGTCACACATTAAACCGATGATTGACTTAGTTTGGATTATAGCTAGGTATGCCAAATCCAATTTTTAGTACATGAAAAATGTTTATCTTGTTAATGAAAAACAAACAACAATATAAGAGCATCTTCATCCCAGAACTTCTGGGTTTCTTTAGTAATTAAAAATTTTAAAATAAAAATAAATGTCAAATTATGAGAAAGAACCGATGCAATTAGTGGAGAGAAGTTTCTCTGCAGAGATACTCATCTTGACAGGTTCCTGCCCACTTCACACAAATCAAGGAAATTTTTAATTTATTTTTTTTTTTTTGCCCAAATGTAGGGATGTAATAGGTTGTTGGGATATAATTATACGTTAAAGAAATTTTGATGAATTTTGGGATGGAAGAGAGAGATTCTTAAATAATTTTGTGAATAAAAGAAAAAAGAAAAATCAGACAGAAAATTTTTTGAGAAGTTCTGGGATGAAGATGCTCTAAGTGTTTTACAAAAGTTTAATTTGAACAAAGAACCCTAAGGCTAAGTATATTGATTACCTTTAAGAAACATGAAAGCAAGGTAAAAGATGAAAGTAGAGGGTTAGTTGTGGAGCAATGAAAACACTAAAATAGGTAAAAAGACAAAAGAGTTGTTAGATTAGCCAACTACTTATGGGGTCAAAGAGCCCACCCTCTTTTCATCTTGGATTTGTTTGGTTTCATTGAGATTATTTTGCACTATTATAATTTCAAACTAATTCAATAATATAAATTTAAATAGATGATAAAACATCTTCAAATAATTTCAAATATAGTGTCTATTTGGTTAAAGGGTAGACTGAAAACGTACTAAAATTATTTTTAAGAAACGAATATAATTATGTTATTTTTATAATTTTATGGGTTAAAAGTCCTCTAACATTACATTTTAGTGACCAAACGAACATAATTTTTTATTGATTTAAAATAATTCAGTATTCGAAAATAATTTGAAATGGGTCCTAATTTTTTCCAACTATCATATCAAAATTCGATATCTAAACAATGACTTTAAAGATATACGAGAATATATTTGATACAATATATAAATTGTGAAAGTATTTTATAAATATATAAGATAGAGAAAATTGCTTAAATAGTACCCATCTTTTAGGATAACTAAACTTTAGTACCTCATTGTTTAAACTATCAAAACGGTCCCTCACCTATTGAGTCTGACCAAAGATTAATATCTAAATCACTGTTCACACGTTAAGTAAAAGGGTTAAAACAGTTGCAATGATGCCTACATGACATACTTATTCAACAAGAAACAAAAGGGAAAGATCTAGGAGCAAAGTTGTTGTCTTAACTTAACGTGTGAAAAGTAATACATATATTAATCTTTGGTCGGACTCAATAATTGATGTAATGTTATGATAGTTTAAAGGAAAAGAAGTATATAAAAAGATTGAAAATGAGAGAGAGCAGTTGAATGGGAAAGAGACATATTTACATGCATCAACCTATCTTTTCAAGGCTAAAAGACTCGAGTCTTATTTTTCTTTTTAAACTAAAAATATAAGTCAAATCTTATACATGAATAAATATTAAATTCAAACACTAAGTACCTAATTTCCATAATACCAACAAAGTGGCATTTGGAAAATATAAACAAAGGGAACCAAATATTCCAAAATTTGAGGCTAAAGTCGATATTATTTTCAATGCTTTTGGATTTGCATGGAATTGGAATACAAGGCAAAAAATGCCAATCTAGCCGACAGAATAGAAAGCTGTTTACATTACTTGCTAGTAAGGTTGTTCCAACGGTCCGGCCACGGCCTGGTTCAATACAGTCCGTTCTGGACCGTTTTAATTTTATTTTTTTAAAAAAATTTAAAATATATTTTTTGAATGTATTAAATTCGGTCCGGTCCGGTCCGGTCCGGATTTGGACCGGATCAGATGCATTTTTAGTTAACAAAAAATATTAAAAGTGTAAAAAATCGGTCCGGACCAGAACATTACGGTCCATGACCAGACCGAACCGTAATATCTTGGACCAAACCGAACCGATCCGAATTTTACAATTACGGTCTAGAACCTGACCGGATTAGACCGTAATTCCATTCCGATTTTCTAGTATGGTCTGAATATGTGCGACCCTACTTGCTAGGCAACACTAGTTGCTGAATGAGAAGCCCGCTCGAATAAGTTAGTGGGTGGATTTCTTCAAACAAATATTTTTCTTCCTTAACTTCTATACAAGTCTATGGCATAACCCGTCAAAATCTCCTAATGAATGTACTAAATTTATTACTACTTTTTTTTTAATCTTTTTGATCATTAAAATGATCTTTTATTTTACGTCGTTTGATCTGGTAGTTTGGGGTACGCTTTGATACTATGAGCTTATTTGGGAAGAAGATTTGAATATGTTCGTGAGAAGGAGTCACGGACAAGTGATCGAAATTTGAAGGCTCAAAAAGAAGAGTCTAAATCAAAGGTTTCCACCGGTGGTTCTTGAGAGTTGTACTTTGCACTGCTTCTACATTCGTATTCTCGTTATTCTTCCTCACTTTGCTTGTCTGACACTTCGTTTGGTGCTCCTCCATCGACTCGTTGTGTTTTAAAATTTTATTTTCCTTTTTGCTTGTTAGGTTCTATCATGACGGTTAGCCCGCCTGCCAATTTATTTTAGTCATTCGATCAATTAAGCGATATGTCGTCTAATGCATCAAACCAATTTCCTTTATAAAAAAGAGAAAATTTAGCTATTAGGGCAGTTTTTGTTTATTGGATACTAACTAGGCCCCTAGCTAATTTCAATATAAAAATAAAGATAAATTAAAAACAAAAGGCTGAATTATAGGAAGAAGTTATGGCAGTTAACATAATCTCATTAATTAAAAACTGCCTTAATTCAAAAAACCAATTAAGGAAAAATGGAAACTGTATATAGAGATTTGCAGAATCTTTTCCAAATCATATCAACGGAAACTAGATCCCAATAATTCAGAACAAAGCGTCTTCTTCCCACATCCATATCGTCTCCTATGATTTTCGTCAACCAACTTTCGCCATCGCCGCCCATCAACCCAAAAACTTCAAAGATCATCGGCTTCTTCTTCTTCGACTCTTCATCGTTTCTTATTCCCCCTACTTCGCACCTGAAAATAATATATTATGTACATAATTTTGTACAATGATGTACATATCACATACACAAATTACAATGCACATACATATACACATAAACATAAAATGTAACCAGTCACCAAACAAATGTCTACATTAAACAAAATAGTTAACATACATACTCAATGTGTACAATACTCTATCCAAAAATTATGTACATATTCATAAGCCATACATATATTAATTTAATAATGTATCATCGAATGTGTACATACTACATGCGTACACATTATGTCATACAATATATGTAACACATATACATATTATTTATATGTTTCAAACACATACATATATTAATGTATCATCGAATGTGTACACAATGTTACTTTCTTCAACCTGATACCGTTAATTACAGACAGTCATCGTCTATCCAGAATATGGCTTACCATTTACACAGTTTAAACACTACAAGTAAGTTGATTCATCATATATGTACATTAATTGTTTCTGATATAACGCTTTAATTTTAGATGAATGATTCGTCCGCCATTGACGCATATAAGAAGCTTCGAAAATCCAGAAAATATATATACACACATAAGGCTTACCGAATTACGAGTGTTGTGATGATGATGATGCAACCAAAACCAAAATACAGATGCAGTAGAAGTTCACAAACGCACAAAGTTTTTCCCCGAAAATGGCGAAAACCTTCGTTCTCTGAATTCGTTGAAAATGGAGAACTGTATCTCGTAAAAAACAGATCCTAATTATGGATGATCGTGGCTGCTATTTTTTCTCAAACCGTTATTTCTTTTAATTTCAATAATTAATTTTGAAAATAAATATGGTTTAATTGGAGAGAGAAAGATATGGGATCTTTATTTTAGTTATTTTTAAATCTTTTATTTTAATACTCAAGGGGCCTAGTTTGTTAATGATAACTCAAAACTACCTACTTTGTACACAAGTATGCAAAAGGTGCCTACTTAACCATTTTACCCTATAGAAAAGCACTAGTTGTTGTGAAATCTATTTTTATTTTCATTTGTTTTGTCAAACCTAAATGAGAATAAATTTATAGTTAGGGTTTTGTTAAAAATTCTGATTCTTTTCAAATGTGTGTAATGTGTCGTGACATATTTGATTTTATAATGTATTATAATATAATAAATTTATGGGATATCTTGTAATATATTAACTTTTATGTGTAATGTATGGTTATATATTAACTTTCATGTGTAAATTTATAACAATTATCAAACATCAACGTTATATTAGCTACATAACTTGTATTAATTATCTTAAAAAATTGTGTTTAAAATATATATGGTATCGTTTTTTAATGTACAACAACTTGTAATATATTAATTTTATGTGGTAAATTAATAATATTTATAACAAATATCAAAAGCATCATCAAATTAATACATTAATTATATTACTTGTTTTTCAATAAAAAGATTAACACATGCAATCAAAGATCTGAATATGATAAGCACATTGGCGGAGCCAGAAAATTCTCGTTAAAGGGGCACAATTTTTTTTATAAGATATATTGCATATTAAGTTTAAAATTTAACAATAAAATCTATAAATTAATTAAATAAATAAAATTTTACTTAAATTTTGTACTATAAATTAGAACTTTTAATTTATTTATTTTACTTAGATAAAATTTAAAAATATTTCATATATTTAGTTTGTTTTATAAATATATTGTCAAATAAATTGGATAGTAGTTGATGAACTATTGTAATAAAAGTTATATTAATTTTATTGTATTAGTTAAGAGTTAATAAAATAATAAATATCACTTAATTTCTCCATCTACATATACTGTAATTTACTTAAAATAAAAATAAAATGGACTTTTTGGTGTCCCCGGTACTTGAACCTTGAACTCTAAGTACCTCATTCCCTTCCTCTACCAAATGAGCTAGTAGAAAAATGTGTATTGTATTTTGTTTAAGGATGGTTTTTTCCTTTTTTTTCCTCCTTCCTTAGACTTCCTTAGGCAAAACGAGGTTGCAAGCCGGGACACCATACCCCCGTTACCCTCCTAGATCTGCCCCTGTTTGGTGATGATATGCACGTATGAAAACGTTTGGTAATGATATGCACGAACTATTTTAGAATAGTACTACTCACATGCACATACACGGGCATATATGGATGCACTACTAACTAGAGGGTGCATATTTCACTAATTAAAAAACCAACCTTCTTCAACCATGACCACGAATACCTTCAAAGACACAATTACAACGTCGGTAATGGAGTTAGACGGATACTTCTTCAAACACCGATAATTGATTCATACAAGGTTTAAACATCGATAATAATCTTGTAATTTCGGTAAGCATAATAATACGTATACGAAAGGAAAGAGTATTCATTATAACTACCTTCTTTTATAAATTAATGCTATATATCATAGCCGTCCATCGAGTTTATATATATATATATATATATATATATATTAATTCAAGTGAGGAGAGGGCTTGTAGATAGAAATTAGGAGTGATGTAAGTGTAAGCCATTGGATAAATTTTAAATAAAGGGTTCTCACACGCTTATTATTAAAGACATTTTTGTAAATTGACTTAAAATTTGGAACCACAAAAATAACCACAAAAAATAAAAATAAACTCATCACAAAAAGTTAAAAGTGTCATATTCATTTATCTACAAGCCTTCTTATCACTGGAACTGACCTCTATATATATATAAAAGACTTGGCACTTGGGTCTTGGTCAGATCAATTAACCATTTTTGGTTAACCGATTGTTTCCTGACAACTTCCTTTATCTATCTTTAGCCGATGATTTAACTGCCTCCGTAAAGCAATATATTAATCAAAGAATTGGTACTTGGGGACCTTGGTGACCTTAGGTTTGATATTGTCCCTGGGTGGCGGTTCAAGCGTTTCGTCGAGAAGGGAACGTGAATTTGTGATCGATTCCTAACGGCTCTATTGCAATCTAAATTGAGGTATCCATGGTTGTTCCAAAGGCTTCCTACTTCTTGACTTCATTCGAAGATGAACATCTTTACTCGTTGCTTCATGTTGGATGGATCATCCTGCTTTCCCTTGAAGATCTCTTTGCGTGCAGAGTTTTATGATGTATTTTTGTGTGTTTTTTTTCCTCCTTTGTTGTGGTACTTCATGACGGTTAGTTTGTCTACCGATCTTTTCCAGCCTTTCGATCTATTAGACGGCACGTCGTCCAATGATTCGAACTGCTTTCCGTTTTTTAAAAAAATGTAAGTTTTATTGTATCCTATTGAGATGTGTGGGAATATCCGACATCGACAATATGATAATACGTGAACCTAACATATAAACCCTATGACTATTCCTCTTGATGACAATTAGTTTTAGGATGAAACCCAATAAGACTTATGTGTAGATTCACTTTGACGTACATCCCCTCCACGTCTTAGACTCGCCGGATATAAAAGATAATTTAACATGGTATCAACCAATTGATTTTAGGATGGAATCCCGAAATCTTGTGTGTAGGTTTACTTAACGTGCATCCCCTCCACTTCTTATACCCGTCGAATATAAAAAAATAGATTAACATATCCTTAACACTTATTTGCTTGATACCCAACAACAATAGATATGAGAGCAAATATCACTTAAACAAGTCAAATGATGGTTCGAATCAATTCTCCAAGCTCATAACCAATATATATCTTATGGTCAACCAATACAAAGAATACGAAACTAATCCAAAATAAACCAATCCGATACCATAATAATTTATGATGAACAAAATAATAGAACCAATTAGTATAAATAAGTCAAATGATGGTTCGAATCAATTTCCGTTATTAATAAAGAAACCCGAATAATGTTTTTTTTAGAGGAGATTGATTAAATAAAGTATTTTTTGTATCTTATTAATAATCAATTAAATTAGTAAAAATTTGTGTAAAGGTAGGATACTTTTTGACAGTATTCGAACTCTGGGCGAGTTGCCCCTCCATCCCACCCTTATATCAGTTGAACTAATTAAACTTTGTGTATTATTTTGATAATACACAATTTTAATACACAATTTTAAATGCTTACTTTATTTACATATTACAAAACCTACCTACTATATATACAAAAATACGTTACTTACCTACTTTATAGTAAGAATATGCATATAAAATTATTGATATTCAACTATACCAAGAGAAGCTAATATTGGTCAAATCTGCAGGTTTGACCTCCCAAGGAACCTTCAAACAAAGATGTGACATCTCATGCATAGTTCAAACTTCAAACCAAAGTCCTGCCTTAGCACTTGGTTTCCATAACAGGCTTCTTACGACTTACGATTGGACAAGAGCTTACCACCATGATAAGAGGGACATGTTTGTGTTTGATTTGTTTGTTGGGGTAAAATTTTGAATTAATTAGGAAAATAGGACCCCTTAAAAGTATCTTTTGTAAACTAGACCTCTATATAAAAGAAAGAAAAAGTAGTTATGAAAACTAGAAAATAGGGCAATAATTTCTTTAGTTTAAATGATGGTGATTAGATGTTTACTTTTGGTTTAATTATCTTTTTTACATATTTATCTTTTATTTTTGGTTAATGTAGCTAGTTTGATGAAATTTCCAAGTCCATGAATGTTTAATTTTTTTGGGTGACATTGTTTTCGTTACCCAAATATGAATTATAGTATTTTTTTCATTATTGGTTATATGTTTATTGTTTTTGTGGTATGTTTCTTATTATTGAGTATGCTTAAAGTGATATTTTTGGGTATGTTTTATGGTTATCCAAACTGTGTTACAAGGACCAAATGTCATTTGGTATTGATATTTGTGTACAATATCGATTTGTGTAAATTTTGGTTATGACAAATTCAAATTGGGTATGCTTTTATACATTTATTGGCTTTGTAGTATATTTCTTAGTATTAAGTATATTTAAAGTGATGTCGTGGGTATGTTTTATGGTTACCCAAAATGTGTTATAATGATTAAATGTCAAGCGAATTTTTGGGTAATGACCAAATGCCATTTGATATTGACGTTTGTGTACAATATCGAGTTTTGAAAATTTTAGGTATGACAAATTTAAATTGGGTATGGATTTTGTATTAAGTAATGTTTAAATTGGGTATAAATATAAAATATTATCCAATTTAAGGATATTGTTTTATTTTGATATTTGATTTATTGGGTATGTTGTTTTCGAGTAAGTTTTTGTACTTTGAGAAATTTATTTTTTGGTATGATTGTGACATTAATTGGGTAAGCCGATTTTTGGGTAAGCGGATTTTTGGATAAGCGGATTATTTCTGGGTAAAGTGCTGCGTTCTTTTGGCCCCAAATTTCCCCCAAATGTCAATCAAAAGGTCACAATCAACACTCACATCAGCCATCACTTATTAGTCATCACTTTTGTCAACTTTTTGTCCTATTTATGAATTAGTCTAGTAAAGTAGGAGCCCTATTTTTCAATTTGTAATTGGTAGGATCCTAAATTTCAACTCTATAGTGTAAAAGGCCCTAAGTGCCAATTCAACCTAAAATTTTTTAAAGGCGGATAATAGATATACCCGCGAAAATCGCTATTGGTAATTTAAACTACGCACGCAAAACGCGTAGTTTCGTTTTTCAGCTCCGAAATCTATTTACGCATGTGGCGTGCGTAGTTGGAGCCGATGCGATGCCGACATGAGCCGATTAACTACGCTTATGGTAAGCGTAGTTGAAGTTGAATTCAAAAAAAACTCCAACTACTCTATTGGCAAGCGTAGTTGGAGTGAAAAAAAAAAAGTTACCAATTAAAGGAAAAAAGCTCTCTTCTGGGTGACTACCACGCCGGAAACTTCCCTCCTGGAGTCGGCCCCCGCCGGCCTCCACCCCCCTCCCGTTGGCTCCCCGCCATCCTGGGAGGAGCGAAACGAACCAAGCAGCTCTCGATTAAGATCTCCGACCTCTCCAACCGATCCAAAACCCCATCCAAACTTGGCTCGCCCTCCTCCCCGCTAAGCCCTTTCGACCCGGTGCCGGAAGATCTTATCCGGTCTAACAATCTCAGAATTTCCAAACAGGTCGCCCTTACCGCCTCGCTGAATGAATTCCCACCCCTCCCCACTAGCCAAACTAAAAACTGTCCCAGTCCGGGCGCTAACCTCCCTGTACCGGAGGTTGTGGCTCGGGTTGATGAAAATGGCTCCACCAGCATTGCCTTCCCATCCCCGCTTGGTACCGATCAACCCCCTCCCAACCCCCTCCCGACAATCGGCACGCAAAACACTGGCCTGCTTTGCCTGCCAAACACTTCATCTCCCCCTCCGCCCCAAAACCCTAACGCTAACCCTTCAGATCCCCCCTCTCTCACCTCCTCTGGACCCACACCCCCCCCTCTCACCTTCCCCAGACATAATTAATTGCCCCCCTCCTATTGGCGCCCCATGTGCTACCTTTAAGGATATCCTTTCGACTGGATCCGCTTGGAACCACGTGCCACTTGCCTTCACTCCTGGTTTCGAAGACGGCGTCATTCAATTCTCTGAGGACGACATAGCCGTGCCTGTCTCCCGCTGGTCCCACACGCTCATTGGCTTCCCTTTGGGCTCCCCTATTGCGTACAACAAGATGATCTCTTTTGCTGGTTCTGCTTGGAACTCCATTTCCAATCCGAAAATCCTGCGGAACGAACATGGCATCTTCGTTCTCCACTTCTCTTCTGAAGAAGATCTCCTCTCCATCCTCTCGGGGAGCCCATGGCTTATCAATGGATCCTCCACCCTCCTCCTCAAGCGGTGGGTTCACGGAATGGATCTAAGCTACTCAAGTCTCTCCTCCATTCCGGTATGGGCTACACTCTCGAACCTCGACTATAGATTCTGGTATGCCCATATGTTGGCTAAGATAGGCTCTGCTATTGGTATCCCTCTCCTCGCTGATCAATGCTCCGCTAACCACAACCGGCTTGGCCATGCCCGAATCCTGGTTGAAATCTCTGCATCCAAGCCGCTACTCCGAGAAATCACTTTCCTTGGTCCGGAGGATGAGGTCATTACCCAGAAGATCACATTTGATTGGCTGCCGGAACATTGCTCCAAGTGCCTCGTCTTCGGGCATAGATGCAGGCCTGGGGTCCCCAAGAGCCCTCCGGACTTGTCTTGCGCTGAGGGCTTTCGACTGGTTCACAATAAAAAGTCCAAACCATTACCTCCAATTCTACCTACTCCAGACAAATCGCGCCGGATTTTGCCCTCCTCGTCGAACCATTTCACCAAAAAGCCGGCACTCAAACAAACAACCAACCCCATCTCTATGGGTGAGACTAGCGTTAACCCATCCACAGCCACATTTCAACCCCCCCAACCAATCAATCCCCGAAAACCGACTCTATCAGGGACACAGTGTGCCCCAGCACTACCCACCCAACCCCCCCAGCACTACCCACCCAACCCCAGTATTGACCCCCCGTCACCTCAGGCCCCCTTCATTGTGAAAACATCAAGGATGTTATCACCTCTCCCACCCATATCCATGTCGATTAACATTGGCTCCTGGAACATCCGGGGTCTTAACCATCCCTCCAAGCAAAAGGCTATTTGCGACCTGGTTAAGAAGCACCGGTTGGATGTCATTGCGATACTCGAAACTAAAATCCTGGCGGACAAGATGTCCTCCCTCCCCATCCTCCCTCATTGGTCCTCAACTTCTAATATCTCCCCGAACGCTAGATGCCGCATTTGGCTTTGGTGGGATCCCCTTGCCCTCAACCTTACCACCTCCTTTATAACTGATCAACTCATTCACTGTTCTATCACTCCAATCACCTTACCCAACACCCCCAACTTCGAGTGTACCCTCGTCTTCGCCCACAACAGCCCTCTTGATCGTAGCTCTCTTTGGCCTAACCTCACCACTATTAGGCTTCTCATTGCCAATAAGCCTTGGGCGATCTTAGGGGACTTCAACACCACCTTATGCCCGTCCGAACGGCTCTCGGATAGACCCTCTCCTGCTCTCCAGCAGTCCAACGAGCTCTCCGAGTGCTTCCGGACTAACGACCTTTCTGACCACATCTTCTCTAGGTTCTCCTTCACATGGAATAACAAGCAGACCGACTCTCGTATCTGAAGCAAGCTCGACAGGGTTGTGATCAACGACTCGTGGCCTAACTATTTCCCTATGTCTTCTGTTCACTTCGACACCCCATACCTGTCGGATCACTCGCCGGCTATCCTTTCCCTCACCGCCAAAGCTGCTCAGGCCCACCGGCAGTTTAGATTTAATAATTGTTGGGCGTCCCACGAGAATTTCCAAGCCACAGTCGGCCTCCATTGGGCTCCAATCCTTGCTCAGCGCAGTGCTTGCAAGATGGACCATTTGTACTACAACCTTAAGAAACTCAAGCCTGCTCTCAAAAAATTTCCCAGCCTCTCCATGGAGACCCTCTGCACGTCTATTGAGAACCTCAAGGCTTCGCTTGAAAGCATCCACTCCAGGCTCATCGCTACTCCCCTTGATCAGCAGCTTCTTGAGGCCGAGCACACCACTCTTGCCTCTCTCCGATCTCACCAGAATAGCCTGCATGCTACCCTCGGTCAGCTATCCAAAGAAGCTTGGATCAACCACGGCGACCAATGCACGTCCTTTTTCTTCAAAAAGATTGCCGGTCGTCGAGCCGCTAATGACGTGAGGGGCCTTTGTGATCCCGAGAATCTCGCTTCGGGGCCCATCTTTGATCGGGATAAAATATCGCCTATCCTTATTAATCACTTTTCCAAGATACTAAATCCCACAATTTTAGCCAACCCCCACAATCTTTTCCCTAACTGCCCGCTTAGCTCCTTAACCGTTGCTGATCTGGACATTATCAACGCTGAGTTCACCATGGAAAGCGTCAAAACTGCCCTCTTCAACATGAGCGACCTCAAGGCCCCTGGCCCTGACGGTTTCAACGCTCTTTTCTATAAGGCGTCGTGGCCCACTACTGGCGGTATCTTCACCAATGCTGTTCTCGAGTTCCTTCACTCTGGTTTCATGCCGCGGCATGTCAATCATACTGCTATTACCCTCATTCCAAAAAAGCCAAACCCCTCACTTCCTGGTGACTTCCGCCCCATCTCTTGTTGTAACACTACATACAAAGTTATTGCAAAGCTGCTGGCCGACAGGCTCAATGCTACCCTCCCATCCATTGTGGGCAGATATCAGGGGGCGTTCGTAAAAGGAAGAGCAATCAAACACAACATCCTTCTATGCCAAGAGATCCTCAAAAAATACAATAGACGCCACATCTCGCCTAGATGCACTCTGAAGCTTGACATCACCAAGGCTTTCGATATGATCGATCACAGGTTCATTCTGAACTGCCTGGGCCGTTTTGGATTTCCCACCTGGTTCATCAGGCTTGTCGACGCCTGTATCTCCACTGCATCCTTCTCTATCAACATCCATGGCTCTCTGGTGGGTTATTTCCCTAGCTCGAGAGGGCTTCGGCAAGGATGTCCTCTCTCCCCCCTCTCTTCGTCCTTGCTATGGAGGTACTGTCTTCCATGCTCAACATCAACACACAAAACCCCGACTTCAACATCCACCCTAAATGCGCTCACCCCCGGATCACCCACCTTTGCTTCGCCGATGACTTATTGTTGTTTTGTCGTGGTGATGGCCCCTCTATCAGTATTCTCAAGCGCACCCTCGACCACTTCGGATCCTACTCCGGACTCACCATCAACTTCTCTAAGTCATCTATTTTCCTTGGCGGGCTCTCGGACTCTGATTGTGACCATCTCATCTCTTCTTGTGGGCTCCTTCGGGGCTCCCTACCCTTTGTCTATCTCGGTATCCCTGTTGGTAGTAAGCGGCTCTGCAGCTCCGAGTTCTCTCCCTTGATCACAAAAATCACTAATAAGATCTCCTCCTGGAGTGCCCGCCATCTGAGCTATGCTGGCAGGAAGCAGCTTATTAGTTCCATCCTCATGTCGCTCCACCAATACTGGTGTCACACCCTCCTCATCCCCACTTCCATTATGATCAAAATCCGGAGCCTGCTGAGGTCCTTTCTTTGGGCTGGGAACGCCTCCAGTTCGCGCGCACTTATTTCCTGGAACACTGTTTGCATGCCTAAATCTAATGGTGGCCTTGGTTTCAAAGAGGCCCTCTCATGGAACAAAGCATGTCTAGCTAAGCTCTTGTTTGAACTGCATGATAGCTCCTGCAACTCTGACCGCAGCCTCTGGAGTGAGTGGGTATCCCACAACATTCTCAAGGGCCAGCCCATCTGGACTTGTTCGGCCAACTTCAACTATAGCTACTCCTGGTGCCAGCTCCTTAAAGTGAGGGATGAGATCCTTACCAAGATGACTGGTAACCAATTCATCACCCTTACCACCTCCAACTCCAACAAATTCTCCATTGCTGCGGCCTTCAATCTCTGTTGGTTCCCGCCGGCACCATCACAACCTTACCAGTACGGCATTATCTGGTCCACTCCCTGCCCACCCAAATGTAAAGCCATCGCCTGGATTGCAAGCCACCACCGCCTCCCGACCCTGTCTAAGTTGAATGACTGGAACATTGTCACTGATAATACCTGCCGAACTTGCAACCTTTCCCCGGAGGATGAGCCTCACTTGCTTCTCCACTGCTCCTACGCCTAATCTGTCCTGAACATCATCTCTGCTTGGCTACGGATTCCCCATCCTCTCCCCTACAGCGACTGCATCTCGACTTGGCTTCGTTCCGTCCCTCTGATCAAAGACGATCTTATCATCAATGTGCGAGTTTCTACGATGATCAGCTACATATATCTCATTTGGAAGGCTCGTAACGATCTAATCTACAACAACAAAAGTACTCATCCCACCGTCTGCGCTCACAACATCATCAATTTGACTAAAACACACTTCTCTCTCAAGTGGAAGAACCGTTCTAGGCACTCTCTTAGCTGGGCAAGGATTCTTGGCTTGAAATTTCATCATCCTTAATTCGTTTCTCTCTCTCTTCTTATGTTTTATGCTTTTCTGTTCTTTGTTTTTGATCTTGCCCTAGTCTCATGTTCTTGTACTAAGCTAGTTGCTTTGTAACCCCTTCTTTTGGATATATATACATAAATTTCAAAAAAAAAAAAAAAAACTTTAACTTTGGTTCCATTACCAAAGTTGAATTAAAAAAACCCCAAGTACGCTTACCAATAGCGTAGTTGAAATTAATTTTAAAAAAATCTTCATCGGCTCCAATCGGCGCAAGATGGCTCTCCAACTACGCTTGTTAAAAGCGTAGTTTGGACCCAGATGCGAAAAAGCTAAACTACGCACTTCGTGTGCGTAGTTATGACTACAAATAGCGTTTTTTGTCAACATTTCGCATCTTGGAATAAGGAGATGAAATCAGGCCGGTTATTGACATCTTTAAAAATTTTCAATTTTCTGTGTTAATTTGAACATCATAATAAATCTAAAAATTATATGGTTGACTTTTTCGAATTATATTTAAAATAATTTTACGGAACATATGTACCCTTTGTGACCTTGTCCATCTACAAGCTAACGTTTTGAGAATTTTTTTCATTAGTTATTATTAATAGTTATATTGTATGTCTGCATAGCTTTGAATGAATAACTTTTTTTTATTCCTCAAAATGTCAGCAAAATAGCAAATGTTAACTTATATATGTATTATAGTAGAGTATATTTCAAAGGAATATAAAATTCAAGGTACAATCCGAAATCAAAAAGTAGACATAATCCGAAAAAGTATAAATTATAAGACACTATTCATAATGTCTCTAAAAATAGTATTAATTATATAAAATTTGGTGTTTTAATTATATATGGTGTTCTGACTGGAGTCCACGAGTCCAACACTAGGGCCGACTTCAAAAGAACGATAGTATAGTTAGTGACAATGAGTTGGTAAAAACATAATGAAAGATAAACGATAATATAGTCATACCTTATATACTAGACTCGTAATTTTTCAATTTTGAAAATGAGACAACAATATCATCTCAGCAAATGAAGTAGTAAAACTAGTTGTAATTTTAAATCCACTTTTGGCTACCCAATAAACACACCACTTAATTAACTATATTACTAATAAATCATCCTCCTTATATACTAAGGGCCCGTTTATTTCTAACTCCGAAAACGGAAACGGAAACGGAAACGGAAACGGAATGGAAACGAATTTAGTCCATATCTATATCCTTATTCATGAAATTCTATGAAATCATTTCTTATGTTGAAGTCAAAATGCACTTGATTCTCCACATTTTGTTACCTATATGGGTATTAAAAGTAATCAAACTATACTCCAACTACTTCAAACCACAAGGAATGATTCCAAAAATTTTCATGAACAAGGTTATACGTATAGACTAGATTCGTTTCCATTATGTTTCCGATTTCGGAGTTAAAACCAAACGGAACTAAATTCGAAACATTTTCAAAGTTTACATAACTCGCACTAATTTATCTGGTGGGAGATAATCTAGTTACTTCTTTTTTAAATTTCCTGCAAAGAATTTCAAAAAACACATTAATTTCACCAACTGCCCAACCACACAATAACTCATCCTTGCAATTCTTGCAAACCCATCAAAGCAAACCAACTTCCCCATAGTGAAACAAGAGTATTTACTGCAAAATTGTAAATGCACCCAACTAACTCAATTCTTCATCCAACTCACTCTATTTACTTCACTCTCCAAATTCTACCCTTTTAAAAACCCTTCATGTCCAACCAAACCCTAATCAACAAGAACAAACAAAAATGAAGATTCAAGAACCAATCTTTCTATGGCTGTCTGTTCTTGCCTTCCTCTCTCAAACCCTTCTCCTTCCTCTCGTCGACGCTTCGAGTCAACTTCAAAACCAGAAGAACTACTACCCTCCTGGCCATGACCCTCATCCCTCACCTTCACATGGTAACTTCTTTTGATATATACATTTATTTGTCTTTTTTTGTTTAGAAGTTTTTATAAGTGTGATTTTATGTAATTATGTTTGAATTTAGGGCAAGGAAGCTTAACACCACCGTCATCTCATCATGGAGGTTCAGGAGGATGCGGTTGCAGCCCAACTCCGCCAGCTCATCACGGTGGCGGTGGTGGCGGCGGGTACTATCACTCTCCTCCTCCGTCAACTCCGGTTTACATCCCACCACCTACTCCGACGGTTACTCCGGTCACTCCGATCATCCCTTCTCCTCCTGTCCCCACTGATCCTGGCTCCGGTACCGGCTCCGGCACCGGCCCTTTCCCATGCACGTAAGTTTCTGCATGTTATATTTTTTTCATTTACGCATTATATTACGTACAACACAACTATATATATGTTTCCCTCTATTTTGTGTATATATATATATATATATATATATATATATATATATATATATATATATATATATATATATATATATATATATATATATATATATATTTCCCTCTATTTTGTAGTGTTGTAAGTAAATATATATATATATAGCTACCAAAAAAAATATATATATATTTTGCCCTCTATTTTGTAGTTTCTGGATGTTATATTTTTTTCATTTACGCATTATATTTACGTACAACACAACTATATATATATATATATATTCCTACCAAAAAATATATATATTTATTTTTTCCTCTATTTTGTAGCTACTGGGGATCACATCCAGGGCTAATATGGGGAGTATTGGGGTGGTGGGGAACACTCGGCGGCGTCTTCGGCGTCGCGACTCTCCCCGGCGTAAGTACGGACCCAACAAGCTTTACGCTGCAGCATGCATTGACTAACCCTAGGACCGACGGCTACAGTACACTTTACAAAGAAGCCGCGGCTTCTTTCCTCAACTCAGTGGCGGCTCCTAAGAAATTCCGGTTCACTACAAGCCAAGTTAGGGCTTCCTTCGTCTCGGCTCTCGGCTCCGACAAAGCCGCCGCTTCTCAGGCTCGGGTTTTCCGATTGGCTAATGAAGGCCGGCTCAAGCTTGATTAGGTTTGGATTGTTCGTGTGTTCGAGTTTATTCACTACGAGGGTTATGGTTGATTAGTTAGTTTAATTATGAGATTAATTAATGTTGGGTTTTGTTAAGATTTATGTTTTATTATTACTATTGTAATGGGTCAGTAATCATTCAAGAATGAAAAGTAGTATTATCTGAATTTATTTTAGATTACTTGTTCTATATTTGTCTTTATACACATTTTAATCCAACCTTTTTATATGTCATTTTAAAATGACAAAATCCTAAAATAAAAGTATTTATTCATGAATCTAATGTTTCATTAGCAAAAAGTTGTAATGTTACGTTTTCAATTGAATGTTAGTGTTGAATTAAAACCACGACAAATATTCTTTGTACAATAGCACATTTATAGGATGACACGTGGCAGAGTCAAAACTTAATTTTAGGGGGAAATCACGTATATTATTTTGTATATTGATTCAAAAAATTCAAATTTATTTGTATAAATTTGAAAATTGAATAAGTTTATCATACGGATTTGTTGTATATATTTTTATTTATCTAATAATCAGACGGATTATGTATTTATTCTAAAACTATGTTTAAATAAAATAAATTTATAGTAGAATAATTATAATTTTATAATTATATTTAGTTACTTAAATCATTCAAAAATTTTTTAATTAGGATTAAACTTCATTTAGTGAATAGATAGTATGCTCATTTACTTAATTAATATTTTTTAAAGATGTTTTTTTTTTTAAAAAGTTAATTTGTATTGAGAAAAGATAGGATTTACAAGGGGGAGAGCAAGCAGGATCAAGTACAGGAGATACATGGGCAGTACATGTAGGAGGGAATTAATCAAACAAAATTAAGACTTAGCATTCTAGCATAGTTAAGCGAGGAGGGGGACCTATCTTTCCAGTTTGTCTCAAAGTGGATCTTGGTGGTCCTGATGATCATACCAGCACAATCCACAGCTCGGGTGAAGTGGTTATTGAACAACATGCTATTCCTGGCCTTCCAGATGTGGTAAATATATGATAAGATGGAGGAGATCCGAATACAGTCTAATAGCTTGGGCTTGGGGGCAGTGCAGGAGCTGAGCCAAGTCCAGATGCAGCCAAGGTAGGGGGCAGGGAATGGAGTGAGGGTCCATCTGGAGATGATGTCGAGCACGAGGGAGTTGTAGCTGCAGTGATTCCATAGGTGAGTATCAGTTTCAATGGAACAGGTACATAGCTTGCAGGTATCATTTGTAGTGAGATTCCAGCTTTTAAAGATGTTGTTACGGTATAAAGTAATATCCATTGCTTCATTCATAAAATCATACAAAAATATAAGAAAAATGTTGCTTGCAAGATTTGAACATGAATTATAGGGGAAAACACAATAACTAACGACTCCTTGTCTCAATTAGACTTGGGTCTTAAACATAAACCGGCAAAATTCAAACCGCGATTTAAGTTTAACCTAAACCGCCTGTTTGATGGCGGTTTGTAAAATAAAAAATAAAAAACCTCAAACCGGCAGTTTATGTTTGGCCGAAGGCCAAACCTAAACCTAAACCGTAAACCTACGGTTTGGTCAAACCGACAAACCAAAACCGCCGGTTTGGGCCGGTTTGAAAACCGTCGGTTTGCCCAAACTGGACTCATGACTAGTCTCAATTGAGTCATTGAGTCAATATACTTCTATACCTGCATAAACAAACTAACACCGACTTCAACAAGGAAAAGTCGACGCACCCTACCCCCGTTTTCCTCCGCAAGGCACATGTAAGGTAACTAAAATAATTCAATTAAATAAATCTCATAAGTTTCAACGTGTGATCTTAATTTGTAAATTTAATCAAGAATTACGATACATCGGTAACATTCAATCATTTAGAATATTTTGTGCTACAATTTGATTTTATTGTGATTATGGATACAAGAGTATGTAATCTATGAATTTATTGATAACCCTAATACAGGTTTAAAATTTTGAGAAATTTTAATTGAGAACTACGATATAGTATTGGTTGGTGTTCATATTTTTGGTAGATTCTGTAGTAAAATTTGATAGATTATGGTTTTAGTAGATTAATTATCCCAACACTAGAAACATAAAATTTGATACATTCTTGGTATATGGTACACATAAATATACAATTTTAAAATCTACGAATATGTCGTGCAACAAATTGCTTGTGCAGTTGAATTAGCTTGCCCAAAGTATGATGTTCGTCCCACACCGATTAAGTCACCCTTATCTTCTCGTGATAGAGTATATATCTATGTATCTAGTATATATCTATGTATCTGTGTATGTATATACGGTTCCGTTAAAGAGAAGACTTTCAGATAGGAATAAGGAGCGTTGTCAGCCATTAGATAAAATCTAAATAAAGGGAAATTCTCAAAATAAATTAATTATATTATGGAGGCCTCATTTTATTCGTTTCAAGTCTGATTCGTTCGATTCTCTCTGACGTTCAATTTCGTCCTCAATCGTTTGATTTCGTCATCCATCGTTCAATTTGCTTTCAAACGTTCAATTCAGCTTTCAATCGTTCGACTTCGCTTCCAATCGATCGATTTTGCCCTAAATTATTTGATTTCGCTTTCAGTCCCCCGATTTTGTCCTAAAATCGTTCGATTTTACCCTATTTTGTTTGATTCATCATCTTTGAAGTGTTGAATTTTGTTGGGCTAAATCAATTTCTCTTGGAAGTGATTAACAGAGGTTCGACTAGCTAATTACTTGTTTGTTGGTTCAATTGGGAGAAGATCTGACAAAGCTTAGAGCTTTGTATCAACATCGCGGCAGGGTCATGTGAGAGGCCGGATTTTTAAGCACACATATTAAGAATAATGTAAAACAACTTTGATAAGTTTGATTGAGAAAATACATATAAACATATATGATGAGTTGGTCTAATAGCTCTAATTGAACTATCTATATGCTCATTTTATTGTTCACGCAAATTGTTCGACAAAATGTCTCATAGAAAAATAGTTTATAATATTTGCATGAACAATGACATAGAAAAATATAAACACCGATGAATAAAGACATGAACATTGACATATAAAATTATGAACACCGATGACTTATCTCTAAGTTTTACACATACATAACATATTATGATCATCTTTTAACGTTTTGTGATGATTTTTTTTTTATTTTTTGTGGTTATATATTGTAAATGAACATCTATACATTATAAAATGAACACAAAAGAATAAATGAACATGCACTTTGATGAATAAAAACACTATGAACACCGACGAAAAATAACATGAACAACGATATATAAAAATATGAACACCGAGGGCTTACAATGACGTAAGGATATTTTTCCAAATTTAAGTCAATTTACAAAATGCTATTAATGATGAGCGTGTGAAAGCCCTTGATTTAAAAATATCCAATGCCTCACAACCCTCCTAATTCCTCTCTACAAACTCTCTCATCACTTGATATATATATATATATATATATATATATTCACGGTTGCAAAATACTAAAAAGATCACGAATATCTTGTGTAATAACATCAATAAGAATAAGATGATACTTTTTATTAAAAAAAATCACGGGAGTAATTTTTAAAGACGGGTTTTAACATGCCATAACATTAATGCCGGGTACAAAACAATTTCTAGATTAATTTATTACAGAAAATCTATTTAGACCAAATTAACTAAGTAAACCTTTTTGAGATTTCTCTAGTAAATAGGTTCATGATATAAATATGTTTAGTAAATGTGCCCCTAATCAAACGTCTTACCTTTCAGCTTCAATTTAATGAAAGTGGTAAAAATTGAAGGGGTACACAAACTTAATGAAAATAGAACTAAAAATCGTCCATATGTATATCTCTATTCATGAAATTTTATGGAATGATTCCTTGTGATTTAATGCAAAATGCACTTGATTCCCCACATTTTGTTACCCTATAGGGTATCAAAAGTAATCAAACTCTACTTCAATTACTTCAAACCACAAGGAATGATTCCAAAAACTTTCATGAACAAGGATATACGTATGAACTAGATTCGCTTCCATTCCGTTTCCGATTCCGGAGTTAAAACCAAACGGGCCCTGAATGTTGATCCGTAAGTAATATTCAACAACGAATCTAACAACCATCAAAATTTCCCTTATACATTCTATTTTAAAGTCGTATATTTTATTTACTGAAGCGTCTGTCACGCAGCTGCGGATCTTACAAATAGTCCCTGAAGTAGGTTGCTTTAGAATCTCGGATGATTTGGGCATGCCGGTGCTCCAACAATGAGTCAAGCAAGCAGATTACAACTTCATCTTTTCTAGGGCAAGCGAGAGGCTTGTGGATTGGAAAAGCACGTTGGTGACGGGCTCTCCATTCGGTTCTGAGAAGATGTTTGGATTAGAAATGATCCGCTTATGAGTCTTGCTTTGAATGTTGTTGATTATTTGTATCTGAACGCAAGGGTTCGTGAATAACCGGGAAAAAATTACAAGCTTATTTTAATTTGTTTAAAAGAGACAATAATAAAACCATTGATTGAATATGTAATAAGTGATCATAATACAAATACTATCAATAAGGGTGTAAGCAAATGTGAAATCACATTGATTATTGTACTAGAAGTTGACATCTTAGAACATGAAAGCCAATATTAATGTCTTTTTATCATAAAGAAGAGGTAGCAATCTTATCAACTCAACCAACAAGTGATAGTACAATTTGAATTTAAATATCATAAATGAGCAAAAGGAAGCCTAACAAGGGATATAACTATTATAGAAATAATGACTTTCAAATTGAAACTTTTGACCAATATCACTATTTTCTCAACTACAAATAAGCAGAATAAGTAAAGGAGTAAATGAGGGTAAGAGTAGATGATGAGTGTCAGAATTAGGTCATAAATGAGAAGAGCAATTGACCAAAGCTATTACTCATTTACTCATACTTACCACATCAATGAAGCTCAAAGTAATGAAGTTGCTTCAACTTATATGCACATGTATGTATGAGTTGTTTCTCTGTTACTTTGGCTAAGCTTTGGTGTACATTCATTGGTTCTCATTCAATGCACACTATTCATGTGACATTGTCCTAGCTCGACGGTAAAACGTCGAGTTAGTTTTCACTATCTCGTTTTAGTTTTGGACAGGAACGATCCAGATCTAAAATTTCAAGTTCAATCCTCGGTCCTATATCGGTCTAAAATATGTTTGGTCCAAAATCTGGTACGGGTCTTTTAAAATAAAATAATGAATTATCGGGATTGTTATTTATCCAAACAACGTCAATCATTGCAAACACAATTCGAGTACGAGTCTCGGACGGATCCGAGTGCGCCTCCGAGAAAGGGCAACATTGTCACTTTACGCCAAAATTTGAATGTTTGAGCAACGGTCATAATTCTAAATGTTGGAGTCTCAGGTGAATTTTGAGTGCGCACCCAAGTGCGTCCTACATTGTCACTTTCCGCCAAAATGCATGATGAGCTTCCCCAACACCGCTGTTTTTCTATGGTTTCAAAACGCCGGGCGCATGGGACGTGCACTGGCGTTACGTTTGGGAGACGCATCCTTATTGCGCTTAGGATCAGCCATCGCCTTCTTCTTGTGTTGCGGTTGTAAATAATTTCACTCCTTATTTATATCTAAAAAATGATATTATATTATAAAAAATAATACACTTTGTTCACTTTTAGGTGATAAATCCGGTTTTATTAAATTTTTTGTTCATTATTATTATTGTTGGTTTAGATGGATGGACACGTTAGAAAATAAATTAGTTTATATTCAAAAATCAAATTAACTTACAATAAAATTATCTATGCTCACTGACAAATATATTTAATGGATATAAGATGGAAAAAAAATTATTTTCATTAAAAATGAGTAATTTTGAAAAAATAAGAACCTATGAACATGGGTTTAGTTATGTAACATGATTAATATCAAACCACTTTTACTAAAATCAAAATGGAAATACATACTCCATTATTTTATGGGTAACTCATTTTTGTGTTCCAAATAAGACCCAAGTCAAAGGACATTAACTGGAAGCTTCTAGTGTATAGAGTAGCTTTCCTGGTCAAACAAGCAAAGAGCATTCAAGTTCTAAGAAGCAAAGGATCGTTCAGTTATAACCAGAAAATGTTTACATTTGACTAGGACTTTGAATTGACCCGACCCGAAACAAGGGAATTTGGTGGGACCAAATCCGACCAGGTCAGTCCCCGGTCCAAGTAAATTTGGGGTTCGGGTTTAAGAGTTGATTTAGTCCAGGTCGGGTTCATTATAGACCAGGGACTGACCTGTAACTCTTAGGCAAGTTTAAGACAGTCTGGTTTGATCCTGCAACTCTTAGTTCGACAGTAGACGAAAATTGAAGTTCAGCTGTACATAAACATGATTAAAATGCAAAAGAAATTAAACACAACAAATAAAGTGCAAGAACAAATCCAAGAATGATTGACTTCAGAACAAATTTGATACTGTCTTAGTTTAGTGCATCTCAGTGATCTCACTGTGTGAAACTTCAAGCTGTGATGCTTATATGTTATCCATTAGCAATCCCAACTTGTTTAAAGACATCCAGTTTCCTGTAATTTCTACTTAGAGTCTCATATGATCAGGATTTACTTCTAGAGTACCTAAACAAAAACAAACTCAGCATAATCACCTTGTACAAAGGTTCCAGATCAAAATCAATCTTCTTCCTGTATTCTGCAATCTGCACTGAAAATATGGCAAGTTTCTGACTGCAGTTTTCATCGGAGGGTTCGGATATCATTTTTATCAAGCAAACATCAAAATAGAAGGACAAAAATGTTTGTGTAAGAAAAGATCAAGCTTCAAAAACACAGTTAGATATGTGATTGAAAAGCTTGGAATGAGAAATCGAATGATTTCAGAATTGAGTCATTCATTTTTGGCCAAAATTAACTAAGTAAGCATTTTTAAGATTTCTCTCTAGTAACCCGACCTTGGTATAAATATGTTTAGTAAATGCGTAGAGATTTAATGAAAGTGGTAAAAATTGAAGGGTACACAAACCTAATGGAAATAGAAAGGGGCCTATTTGGCCAAATTCTTTCTTAATTTTTTTTATTCTAACCTGAATAGGAATGTGTAGAGATTTGAGTAAACAATTTCAGAAAACATATACTTGCTGTCTTGTATAACAGAAGAATCATTCAAGTACACCATTGATCCACGAGGAGACTAATTGTACCTCAACTAGATATACATTATAAACTACATCCATCATGATTCTCTTTGCGAGTTAGCTGCAAACAAACAGTCTCTATGCCCTTGCTAACTGCGTTTTCAATGGAACAGATGACATCAAGATCCGACACCAGTGTGATCCATTGACTCATTTCATGTGTGATTCAAACCACTGAAACATCTCTTTAGATGGCAAGCTTGTCATCTCATGATAAGCAAAAGCAAGATTGAGCTCTTCCTCAACATGACGCGTTAAGATCTTTCCGTACGGGAAAGGGATCTTACTTTCCTTGAGAGCTTTAACCCAAGGAGTTTTCCTACCATCTTTGGTCATATAACCATTGAAATCAATGATACCCTTTTCACTTAACAACTCAAACAACTTATTAGAAATCGTTAGATTCAGGCCCGGAATTCTATCAGCCAAGAACCTCGGAGTTAAACGAAACTCCATACACTTAACCTCCTTAGCATCAACTCCTTTGTTCTTTAACAGCTCAACATATTTCGGTATTACCTGGTTCCTACTCGAATCTTTCGGCATGTGCACGAAAAGAGTAGGAGGGTAATCCAATCTAATATCAATCTTATCAAACAAACCCTCAGAAATCATTATAACAATGCTACTAAACCTCAAAGTATCATCATTGGCAAGAATTGACACAAAGTATCCACCCGATGAAGCTCCCATTGCGACTAACGGAACACTAGACAACTCATTCTTCTTGATCCACCATTGAATAGCATCTCTAACAGCAATCCTTTCTTTCCCAAATGTCCAGCATTCCCCAACACTAGAAATGGCAAGAACAGCAAAGTTATGTGCAAGAGCATTGAGAACAATTAGCCTCTCTTCAGGCAAACCGACACATCTAGGGCAACGATTCGACTTATCCCAAAAATTACCAGCCTTGCCATTGCAGCCATGGGCGAGGAACAGAACTGCCCTAGGTGGCGATTCGGGTAATTGCCAAATCAATTCAGTTCCATTGAGAATATGCACAGTTGGACGCAATGATAGTGAAGTAATAACAGGGGTAGATCCAACACTAGAAAAGCTGTAACCGAGTAAATTAAGCGAATTGTTCTCCCAGGTAGAGAAGAAAGCAACAGTGATGATTAATGCGAGAAGTATAACTATGACTGGGAAAGGAAATCTGAAGCTCGAAGAGATTTCCCGTTGTTTGAAAGGGTTTCGTCCTAATCCTAACATGCTTTTGTAGTTGTTGGATCAAGAAAAGCAGAAGAATTTCAATTGGATAGGAAGGATTTCGAAATTGGGGAAAATGGTACCTGAATCTGAAGGTAATTTTGCAATCTAAAAGGTGAAAGGAAGCCCTCCTGGGAAGAAAGACACCTGATCTTCTACCTGAACCTCCCAATCTAAGCGAAGTAGAATTCTATTGAGTGTTGACTTTATGAAGAAGCTAGTCTGCAATCTATGATGATTGTTTGGTTGTGGTATGTTTTCTTTAAGAAAGGGAAATATTAGTTAGAACCTAATAGGAGTAAGATGCAAAAGGTTGACATATATTTACTTAACTGTAACATTAAAAAGTCTAATTACTTAATTGTAACATCAAGGTCCGGAGTGTTTTAATACAAAATTATATCGTTAAGATTGTTGATATGATTTGAATGTCACACTTTGTATACTCAGTCAAGGGTTGAAGTTCCTCTTGCCGGGGGGGTCTGAGAGGCGAAGTCGTCCGTCATATGTTTGGACCTTATTGTTTGGCTCAATTTTATACTTGACGATTAAGTATTATCTAAGGCTTTGTTACTTTATATATCGTAAAGTTTCTTCCACCTCCGGTTACATGTAATTCGAAATTTCTCAATAAAATAAGTGACGTAGTCATTATTGGATGGACCAATATAAATCCGTGTGTCGTTTTTCTTATTTGTTGAATTTTATTTTTTCTTATAACTTCGCACAACAAAGGGTATTATCAATACGAGAGTAATGAGATGAACAACATTATTTTTTTACCATTTTTTTGTTGATTTCGCTACCACGGAGTTTGCTTAGAATTTAAGTAAGTTTACAATTATTATCTCCGCCGGTGCTAAGTTTTTAAAATAGACGTAGTTATTATTGGATGAACCAAGTCATTCTCATGTCCCGAGGCCTAAAATTGTGGTTTACAATCCGATGAATCTGGACTTTGGAAGAGCACAATCGTTGAAAGTTTACAGTACAACTGAAATCTCATCTTTGTTTTCCACGACGAGGAGATGATCAATAATCAACATGCTATATTAGTTTCATACATCAGGATGATCTAATTTAAGAGAGAAAAACTATGTTGTTGAATAAATAAGAGAATCACTTCCAATCATCGAGGAAAAATCAAGGAATGTGAGAATCCTAGGATGACATTCATCCTACAAATAAAATATAAAATAAAAAATAGGTCAAATCTTTGTCCAGTCTCATCCAGCTTCACCTAACAGCAACGAAGAAGAGTACCTGAATTACGGATCATTGACGACGCTCTCGGGTTAGGAGCTGATATGTCTAGGGCTGTATCACGAAAAGCGGCTGCCGAAGAACAATGTAACATTTAATAAGCAAAGAAGGCAAAGAAGATGATGTTGTCATACAACAAAGACTGATTGCAGGGTTTGATAGCTCACGTACCGTATCAAAACTCACAGGCTTTGTATCCTCGACTAGGATTTCAACTACCGTCCCTGATTGATCGGCCTGTACACAAAGTATGCCATGAAAGGTAAAACAAGAGGCAAACAGATCTTAAGGTAGATACTGCAAGCTAACATAGATATGGATATTAACAGATTTATGGTATCATGAACCCGGAAAGGATATTATTCTTATATCAAATGCAGTAGATTATTGTCGAAGATATCATGAACCCACTTGAGCATCATAAAAACATTCAGGGCCCGTTTGGTTTTAACTCTGGAAACGGAAAGGAATGGAAACGAATCTAGTCCACATACGTATACCTTTGTTCATGAAATTCTTTGGAATCATTCCTTGTGCTTTGAAGCAATTGTAGTACAATTTGATTAGTTTTGATACCCTATAGGGAAACAAAATGAAAGGAAACGAAATGGAGGGAAACAAATGCATTCTACATGAACCCCGAGGAATGATTCCAAAAAATTTCATGAACAATGTATACAATGAACTATATTCATTTCCATTCCGTTTCCGGAGTTACAACCAAACGGGGGCTCAATATATAATATAGGAGAGGCCAGTCACCAAATATCATTGCACAGCTGATAAACTTTCCAGATAATACCTATAAATTATTTAGGTGATTTCGTCAAAGTTCAAATCAAATTTTCCTAGTAGGGAGCATAGCTCATCAACCTGCATTATATATTTATATTCCTTTGTATTGTTACACCAAGTAATACAACATTCAAAACACAAATTTCTCATTTACCATATTCTTATAAAAGTGCATGCTTCATTATCACTGAACTCTTATAACCAGATCTGGAACCCGGAGGGCAAGAATAAAGAGATGAACTTACTTCAATTTCATTCATCAATTTCATGGCTTCAACAATACACACTACTTGCCCTTTCTGCACTTTGTCTCCCACCTAAAGAAGAAGAAAGAAAAAACATGTTTAGCATATGGTTACTAAAGGCGTCAATAAAAGATCCGAGACAAACCCAAAGACTGGCTACTGGCACCTAGATAAGATTAGATGGAAAAAAACTAGAAAGAACTACCTTTACAAATGGAGGAGCAGTGGGTGCTGGACTACGATAAAATGTCCCTGCCATAGGACTCTTGAGTGGTGGTATCGATGACTTAGCCGGCTTGGGAGCCGATGAAGAAGAAGCTGGTGAGGATGCCACAGGAGCAGGTGCAGAAACAGGTGCAGCATATTGTGGTGCTACTGAGGGTACAGGTGGTGGTTGCATAAAATTTAGAGGAGCAGCAGATAATGTTGGAGCAATAGCCTCCTTTTTACGAATGATAATTTCACAATCTAATTGCTTCATTTGCAGCTCGACAATATCTTTTGAATCCACTAACCTACAAGTTCAGTCAAGAACAGCCGGAACTTCTCAGTTATATAAGCATGGAGGAAATATATAGACAAGACAAAAAAGGATGGACGCATAGGCTTACTTAATAAGACTTGACACTTGAGATACAAACTCAGATATAGACTCCTCGGAAGCCAATGCCACAGAAGTAGAGTCATTGTCCTGCTTCTCATCCTTGGGCTCATTGGTGGTTGCTCTGGACTTGGTTACAGGAGCAGAAGGAACTTCTACAGAATCATCAACAACCTACACACAACAAATGACAGTAGAAGGATCTGAATGAACTGTGAGAATTTGGAAAAGAGATTCAAGTGTACAATATCGGTTGGTGCTAACCTTATTCAATTGGGCTTTGGCCTTGGCCTGGACATTGCAGCTAATGCCAGAGGTACGCTACACAAGGATTTTGCAGATCAAATCAAGGTCATTGCAATCAGATTAGAGCTATTCATTATTACTTAAATCAAGCTATAAAATTGCAGATCATACAATGTAGAACGAAAGCAGAGCAAAATGTAATAATTGTCCTAAAGCTAATTGCCTTAAACAAATAAGCATGCCATATAATTAGAAGATTCCCAAGTACTATCCACAAATTGACTCATTTTATCACGTATAGAAAGTCTTAAATCAAGCTAAAAACTTGCACATCACACAATGTAGAAGGAAGGACAAAAATTAGTGTTATTCCTAAAACCCTATCGAATCGAAACCAATTGGCTCGAAAAAAGTGCACTACTTGGCATCAAAAGACAACAACTGGATTCAATTGGTGTCAGATCCGAAACTGAATTCAATTAACAGAAGCATTCGAATGGAAATGAAGATAAAGAGAGAATGAGAGACTTACCGATGAGAGAAATCGAAACTGGGGCTTGGAGGATAGAGGGAAAGAGACATTGGAATGCAGAGGGGTAACGGAGGAGGGTTTGGCTTCGGCAACTGCGGCCAAAGTTGAGGCTGTGGCAACATTGACGTTAATCGCCATTGCCGATAATCCTCCTCCTAGCAAAACCTTGCAGGAACCCAACCCGAGGGTAACGAGAGGACGAATACTTGGAAGTTGAAGCCGTGACGAAATATTTGAGTCCTCAAATCGGGTTAGGGTCAAAGTCGGTATCTGCAAAATTGAAATTTGGGTTTGCCAAACGTGGCCTTACAACTGTACTGATCTGATCTCCTGAACAGCTCATACTTACCACTTTGATCAACGAAACAGAGCCATTATTGACTTTTTTTGAAAAAAATCAAAATAGATATCTCGAAATAGAAATACATTGAAAACAATTGTAAGTATATTTCTATGTCATTCTTCATTTATAAAGTTTTATGTATTTTATTTCAATATAAAATGTATTTTTATTTTTCAATTTGGTTCCTCCGTATTAAAATTAATCAAATTATAGACTATTATTAAATAAAAATATTTCTTATCACATGTCATTTTCTCGTATATTCTGTGTCACGTGTTTTTTTTTTAATATAATTTTTATTTTTATAATATAAACATTTATATATAGGAATTGGTTCGAGTGAGAACCAATTTTACATACAGAGGTGAGAACTTATAATTTTCATTGGATTCAAAAAAATATCAACACCTATGATGTACTGTATTTTTTTGAATTATGTCTTCTAATATTATCCTATCTTATGAGATATTACAAAACATAACTCATTACCTTCATCATTAATTTCAATATTACAAAACATAACTCATTACCGGGGACAAACACGAGAGAAGAGAAAGATGGACATGTTAACTGGTTGTTCATGGACTTCTGCATTGTTTGTTCACGAACGTATGTACTAATAGCTTGTTAAATGCGCCGGCGAACACGGGAGAGGAATAACAAGAGAGAGAAAGGTGGACGTATGCATTGTTTGTTTATGGACGTGTGCACTCTATGTTAATGGATGTGTGTGTTAACAACTTGTTACCAGCACCGACGAGAGAGGAAGGACATAAGAGAAGAGAAAAATGGATGTGTGCATTGTCTATGTAACATCGTGTTTTTCCAAGTCTCCGTCCCCACGATGACTGAGACCCGCGGTCGCGGCATGATTAAGTTGTAGGTGCGAGTAAACCACATATCGGGCGTGATCCGCTTTACCTTCTTTCCTTTCTTAGAAGATCCGATATTTTTCTTTGGCCGTCCTTCCCTATCTTCTGAACCTAATTCTATATCATGTCCCTTTCCCCAACCTTGCCGCCATTTTCTCCTTCACGTACCTCCCTTTTCCTCTCCTCCCTCTACTCTAAACTCTATCCTCACACGAATTTTTCTCTCCTTCTCCTCCCGTCGATGCCCGCCTCTTCCTCAGACACCAGCAGGCGCAACAACAGATGGCGCCAGATCTGGCCGTTGACTTTTTTATCATGGCCGGCTGATGACAACAACCTTCTCTTCTACTTGCCTGCAGCAGGAAACAGGTAATCGTTCTTCCTTCCCTTGTTTCGAATCCTTCAACCGAACAGTTTTGACCCTCCTATTACTCCTCCTCTTTGTGTTTGAGACGCCACAACATTGCAGACCGTCGATAAGGACCATGGTTATATAGATTCGAGATTTGAATCCGCGATTGACAACGTAGCGGAACTGCGCATCACGATCGACATCAACGGCGAGTGCGCAAGGATGAAGCCGCGGGTGCGCCCAGGAGCCCTGAACCGCGGGGGCGGACCCTAATGAGCCACGGGTGCGGCCAGCTTGAGTCAGTACTGGTCCGTCCGCTGGCGCGCCTTGTTTTCCTGTCTTCCCTCCTCGACCGCGCCTCCTATCTTCCGCGGCCCAATCTTACCTCCAGTGAGTTCCCTTGTTCGACATGTTATTTCTTTTCGATTGTGGTTATTAGTTATAGAGTATTATCATGTTAATTTGGAACCTAGCTGATCTAGTGTGAATGTCATCTAGTGGTTGTGAGTTCGTTTGTGGTTGAACGCCTTAGGATGTTGTGGGAGCTTTGTGAGATCTTAGAGTTGAGTTATATTGTGGTGATCTTGTGTTGATCTTGAGACTAGGATTTTGGGACATCTTAGCATAGCGTTATACAGTAGCGAGCGGACGTTTGAGACTATAAGTAGTGATCTTCTAGCATGTTGAGATATGATCTTGTGGAGATCATTGAGACTAGAAGTCTTAGACTTCCAGCATTGAGGATAGTAGTTGATTTGAGTTCCTTGCTTGATCATGCATAGAGTACGTTCCTGCCGGAAGCCGAGAGTGGTTATGAGCTAGGATTATCTTGAGACAAGTAAGTCTCTTGGACTTACTTAGCTGCCTTCTATGTGTTATCATAGTTATGACAGTGGTATGCGTTTATTTATTGCTATAACGATAAACCGGACTAGGACTACCTTATATAATAATTGCCCCAAGTGTATTATAATCGGGCAGTGACCACTTGTCCAATTCTACAAGAGATTGGATGTGCTCTTGCGACCAGGCCCATAGGTAACAAATAAATGCGTATGATCTATTCTTGTCGGTAATGAAAACAGGGATGAGTTTTTGGAGATTCTTGTGTCACAAAAGAAGCTGAATTAATAATGGAAATAATTAAATGAAAGATAATAACCGGATGTTGTGCGAGGATGGTTTGTGTTTTATGTTACCTTATGTATGTTTGTGCTATTATGGTTATTCTGATATATGGAATGTTAGTTAACGGTTTATCCGTCATTGTAGATGTCTTGCGGGTTAAGAGTTGTAGAGAGATCTGGAGTGGATGGTCAACCGAGTCCACGTACTTATATAGATGGGAAGGGAGAGTCTTTCTGTTTCCACATGCATCTTTTGTTATTGTTATGTTTGTAAGGCCGACCCATGTATACATTCATCATTTCAACCTTAATTAATTTCACTTTGTATCACTACGTTTGTGCCTTGTTGTAAGATTCAGTAATGTTGTTGTCAAAACTGAGGTCGAGACCCATTGTGAGGTTTTAACCAATAGCTCCCCGAGTTGTAAGAATTTGGGATGTTACAGTTTGTTCATAGATGTGTGTATAAACAACTGATTACCGGCATCAGCGAACACGAGAGAATAGAAAGATGGACTTGTGCACTGTTCATGGATGTGTGTACTAACAACTTGATATTGGTGTCAGCGAACACGAGAAAGATATGCACGAGTGAAGAGAAAGATGGATGTATGCACTCTTTGATTTTTCATGGAAAAAAAAAAATCACCAGCGGCCGCCGACTTGCTACGACACGGAATTTTACGTGGAAACTACGTTGATTTTGTTCCGGTCTAGGAATGTTTCTCTACGCCGACGACATCTGGTTGCATCAACCATCTTGCGTCAATGCGAGTGACCTTTGTATGGTTGTAATATGAGACAAGCTACTCGGCTCGTTTGTGGTTGAACGCCTTAGGATGTTGTGGGAGCTTTGTGAGATCTTAGAGTTGAGTTATATTGTGGTGATCTTGTGTTGATCTTGAGACTAGGATTTTGGGACATCTTAGCATAGCATTATACAGTAGCGAGCGGACGTTTGAGACTAGAAGTAGTGATCTTCTAGCATGTTGAGATATGATCTTGTGGAGATCATTGAGACTAGAAGTCTTAGACTTCTAGCATTGAGGATAGTAGTTGATTTGAGTTCCTTGCTTGATCATGCATAGAGTACATTCCTGCCGGAAGCCGAGAGTGGTTATGAGCTAGGATTATCTTGAGACAAGTAAGTCTCTTGGACTTACTTAGCTGCCTTCTATGTGTTATCATAGTTATGACAGTGGTATGCGTTTATTTATTGCTATAACGATAAACCGGACTAGGACTACCTTATATAATAATTGCCCCAACTGTATTATAATCGGACAATGACCACTTGTCCAATTCTACAGGAGATTGGGATGTGCTCTTGCGACCAGGCCCATAGGTAACAAATAAATGCGTATGATCTATTCTTGTCGGTAATGAAAACAGGGATGAGTTTTTGGAGATTCTTGTGTCACAAAAGAAGCTGAATTAGTAATGGAAATAATTAAATGAAAGATAATAACCGGATGTTGTGCGAGGATGGTTTGTGTTTTATGTTGCCTTATGTATGTTTGTGCTATTATGGTTATTCTGATATATGGAATGTTAGTTAACGGTTTATCCGTCATTGTAGATGTCTTGCGGGTTAAGAGTTGTAGAGAGATCTGGAGTGGATGGTCAACCGAGTCCATGTTCTTATATAGATGGGAAGGGAGAGTCTTTTCGTTTCCACATGCATCTTTTGTTATTGTTATGTTTGTAAGGTTGACTCATGTATACATTCATCATTTCAACCTTAATTAATTTCACTTTGTATCACTACGTTTGTGCCTTGTTGTAAGATTCGGTAATGTTGTTGTCAAAACTGAGGTCGAGACCCATTGTGAGGTTTTAACCAGTAGCTCCCCGAGTTGTAAGAATTTGGGATGTTACAGTTTGTTCATAGATGTGTGTATAAACAACTGATTACCGGCATCAGCGAACACGAGAGAACAGAAAGATGGACTCGTGCACTGTTCATGGATGTGTGTACTAACAACTTGATATTGGTGTCAGCGAACACGAGAAAGATATGCACGAGTGAAGAGAAAGATGGATGTATGCACTCTTTGATTTTTCATGGAAAAAAAAATTCACCAGCGGCCGCCGACTTGCTACGACACGGAATTTTACGTGGAAACTACGTTGATTTTGTTCCGGTCTAGGAATGTTTCTCTACGCCGACGACATCTGGTTGCGTCAGCCATCTTGCGTCAATGCGAGTGACCTTTGTATGGTTGTAATATGAGACAAGCTACTCGGCTCGTTTATAAATGAGTCGAGTTTGAGCATGTCAATGATTGGTTTGTTCGGTTAAAATAACACTATATCAATATTATTTTAACCGAGCTCGTTCATTGTCTAAACGAGCGTAATATAAAAACATTTTAAAGCTCGAATTAAATTTAGACTCGGGTCACTTTCATCCGTGAACTTTAGGGATTTCAATATTTTTTTTTACTATAATCTCTTAGAAGTGTGTTATATAATTCTAAATTTTTATGCTAAAAACTACGCAAAACTTTAAAATTATTAAAATTATTAAATTCTTTACATATAATTTATAATAAAATTTTATTAATTATATTAGGTCTTTACATTTTACACGTTTTAGAAAATATATTAATTTATCGATAATTAATTAGAATACTTGTTGAAGATAATAAGTTCACACATCGAAAATGTTTCAAGCCTAATATATAAGTTCGGTGGAATACTCTTTCTATTGTTTAGGATGAAAGTTTGTTAGGTTTATGTGTTTGGTTTGAGCCTAATGCGTATGTGCGTTCGTATGCACACAACTCTATTCTACTGTTCGTCTGTATCAGACTTTGAAATGGTACGGAACGGTTAGCCTCAATTTGACTCACGATAATAAGTTCTTTTATCAAAGTTACGAAAATTCTCAACCTAGTATATAAGTTCGATGAATCGGACTTTCACCATAATGGTTCGATCCCTAATGAAGTGATCCAAGATTTCTTCGATCTAACAAATGGAAAAATAATAAAATTATAGATTCAACAAATTAGTTTAAAATATCTACCACATGATCTCACGTTACTTGTGTGGAATATATATACATACACATACCCCTCTTCAGTCTTCATCTCCGATCATACAAACTGAAACAATGGCGTCATCTGCCGGCGATCACAGTTTCTTCATTCTCTCTTCCTCATCCTCCATCATCGCATCAACCTTCTTCATTTCCATCATCTTCCTCCTTATCCTCTACACATTCTTCAAAGCCACCATAAACAATCGCCACCGCAACAGCAAGCCACCGCCGATCACCACCCGTCTACCACCTGGACAAATGGGGCTCCTACCGTGGATAGGAGAGACGGTGGAGTTTTTCAAGGCCAGTCAACGCAACCGTCTTTACGAAGACTTCATTGCTCCGAGAATCGCCAAGCACCGGTCCTCCACCTTCAAGACGCGGTTGATGGGCTCGCCGACGGTGATCGTCAACGGCGACCATGCTAACCGGTTCTTTCTTTCAAATGAGTTTAAGCTCGTTGTTAGTGCCTGGCCTGCCACGTCTGTCGAGCTCATGGGTCCTTCGTCTATTATGGAGAAGCAAGGCGATCCCCACCGCCTTGCCCGTGGTATTGTCATGGCTTGCTTCGGCGCCACCGGGCTTCAGTCGCTTGCTCCTAAGGTCTCTACGGCCGTCAAGGGCTTCTTGCAAACCCATTGGTCCGGTCAGAAGGTAATTTATTTTATTTTTTTTATAGATGCTTTATGCTTAATTCACATTTTTTAGTCAAAATGTGGTTATGTAAAATTTAGTCAACAATATATATATATATATATATAATGGAACTAGTACATAAAAGATGGACTTTTTTTATATATATATATATCATATTTTATAATATATTATATTTAAAAAAGTTCGTTGGAGATAATAAGTTTTTAAAAAGGATGGAACCTCGTCGGATATATGTGTTGGGTTTGGACATCACGCGCATGTGCGCTCGTATGCACACGACCCCGCTCTACCGGACTTGTGTATGAGTGTCAACTCGGTTTATACTCTAGTTGCATTTGCATACTAAGTCGGTAGACTACTCCTACTATCAATTAATTTTAGGATGAAACATCACCTGTATCGACTTTGACATACTACATCTTTAACTATTTTAGATAAAATCATCTTATAATGTACTTTGTCAAATTAAAATAAAATGACATCATACTTATTGTATAAATACAAATTCATTAGTTAACGTAAATGTAAACTTTCAACTAGGGTATAGATGAAGATCAAAGATTAGATTATTATTTTAATATCTTATATGAGTAGAAACAAACTCAAAATATAACTTTCTTCCCTCAAAGTTATCTCTGATCCCAAACAAACCCTAATTTATAAGTCATCTCGATAACTTTTGAGAAGAAAAATATACTAAATTAAATTTAAAAAATGGAGATTTGTTTCAAGTTTCAACGAGATGATCGATATATATATTTTTAAGTTTACAGGATGAGTAAAAATTACTTAAACTAGTTTAGTGCCCGCACCTTGTGCGGGATTGTGTAAGTAAATATTATATTTTCACTTTCATACATTATATATTTGATATCAATTTATAGTAAAAAAATATTTTTATTAATTAATATGACTAACATATGAGAATTAATTTTTTTTTAAATAAATAAAAGAACATAATTAAAATTCTATTACAAAGATTATTATTCGACTATTATATTTATACCTTAATATATTATTACTTTTACTTAGATTTAGATAGAGGAGCAAAATTTGATTTAGTTTTAAATTAAAAAATGTGTCAAATCTTGGTAGATATGTAGATTTATTTTTTTAATTATTTATTTAAATAAAATTGATGTGGCATGATGACTGTTTACAAATTCTAATAAAAAATTTTCTCATAAAATAATTAATGGCAAATCTGTAAATACGTTGTGGCAAATCTGTAAATAAATTGGAAAAAAGCTTACGTGGACGGCCTTAGAGGTTGACACGTGGACAAAATGGGTGCTGCTTTAGTAATATATATAGATGCGACATTTTACGTGATCTAAACAGAACATAAGTTTATTCAAGTCGGCGAAGAGGGTAATATTCAATGTTGTTTGCGAGTGTCTTTTGGAGATGGAAGCCAAGAAGGAAACACTAACGTTATTCGAGAAGGTTCTAGAAGGTGTTTTCGCGGTAAAGTTGGATATACCAGGAACAAGATTTTATAGAGCGAAGAAAGCAAGGAGGGAGATCGAGAAAGTGGTGATGAATGCTATAAGGAAGAAAAGAGAGGAGCTTGAGAGAAGAGGAGTGAGTGAAGATGCAATGACGTCGTCTTCTTTGATGGGGAGATTGGTGGTTGCGATGCTTAGAGGCGAGATAAAGGAGGAAGAGGTGCTTGATAATGCGATTTTACTTGTGTTTGCGGCTATTGATACAACATCGTTTGCTATGGCTATGAGTTTCAAGATGCTTGCTTTACATCCCCAGTGTTATTCTCTTTTACTGCAAGGTAAGCAAGGATGCATTTGGCATGTCAAAATTTAGGGAATTATTGTGGTCAAGATTTTTTTAGAGTTTTTTGACCAAAAATTTTCATCCTTCAACACTTGAATTATCTAGTAATGGGAATTATAATCCCTAAAATAACTTGTCAAATGTACCGAACGGGCCCTAAACCCTTAAAATGTTATACTAACTATGTATAGAACATGAGAAGATATTGGAGAGTAGGAAGAAAAGAGGAGGGGAAGATGTATCGGTGGAGGATGTGAAGGAAATGAAATATACGTGGCAAGTAGTGAGAGAGACGTTGCGGATACATCCACCTATATTCGGATCATTTAGAAAGACAATTACCGATGTCGAGTTTGATGGCTTCCTGATTCCTAAAGGTTGGAAGGTATGTACATTACCACTTTTGATCTTTATTTTATGAATTGACATATACCGCCGTATTAAAAAAATAGTTTAAATAAGAATTATTATAAGACTTAATAAATAGGGTTTTTTTTTGTTACCTTCTCGATTTTTATTTTTAGGTATTTGATTAAACGACCCTATTTTCTCTAACAGGGTTTTTAATATATGAACCCTATGTTGATTCAAAATTTTAAACCTAGTTAAATATGAAGAATTTATTACTAACTAGTGTAACAAAAACATAATCTTTGATTTAGAAACCATTAGATCCATCTTTGAAGCATAAGTGAAGGTAGGATATTTTCATTATTTTGGGGCTAAATGATATACTTGTAATCTTATACTTAGTACAATTTTTTTTTGCGGAGGAAAGAGATGAAGAAAAAAAAAAAAAAGAGATTTTAGCCTAAATAAATTTTATAATATTTTTAATTGAAGTTCATCTCTTTCATTCCTTTGCCGGACGAAATGAAGGGTCCGTTTGTTTCCAACTCCAGAAACGGAATGGAAACGAATTTAGTCCATATCTATATCTTTATTCATGAAATTGTATGAATCATTGCTTGTGGTTTAAGGCAAAATGGATTTGATTCCCCACATTTTGTTACCCTATAGGGTATCAAAAGTAATCAAACCACAAGGAATGATTCCAAAAACTTTCATGAATAAGGGTATACGTATGAAATTGAATCGTTTCTATTCCGTTTCCGATTCCGGAGTTAAAACCAAACGGACCCTAAAGATATTATTTCACCCCCTTTTAATCCCAAGTCCCCTTAATTTTATTACTAACTAAATGCAACTCATGAAGGATGAAAAAAAACAAATTTAATTCTACCCTTAATTTTCTAAACAACCCCAAATAATCAAAGTATCAAACGGGTCCTATATATAGTGTGGTTCAAGTTTTTGTCCAAACTGGACCTATACCGGTTCAGATTTGTACAGAATTTGGACCGGAAGTTTATTGTTGGATCGGACTCTCAGTCAAAATTTTAAAAGGTTCTTTTGGATTTAAAAAAAAACCCAAAATAAATATAAAAATTTTGATTTAGGATCATATTCGAATATTCAGTTCAGATCCGGTTTAACAACAAATTTGCGGTCAAAATTCACTCAATTTTAGAAAGATGTACGGTCCTGCCTATATATGTTCGTGATAGAATTCTTGCATGATCTCTCTATGTGTACAAGGTGTTATGGACTACGTATGGAACCCACAAAAGTGAGAAATACTTTAAGAATCCAGAGATGTTCGATCCGACAAGATTCGAGGAGACATTGCCGCCGCCATATGTCTATGTTCCATTTGGAGGCGGTCCGAGGTTATGTGCAGGCTACCAACTTTCTAAGCTTAACATCCTCGTATTCATACACTACGTTGTCACCCAATATGATTGGTCACTACTTCATCCTCATGAATCCATCACTGTAAATCCACTTCCATTTCCTTCTCAAGGAATGCCCATCACAATTTCTCCCAAATAGATCACGTGACTATTAGTTCTTCGGATACCCGATCATGTTATAACCGAATATCCGTTACTCATTTGTAATAAGGTGAAATTATATAGTGTTTTATATACTTATGGTTCAACAATCTTGATCTTTGTCATTAAACTCCTTGATCCAACGATCGATATTATAAGAAAGAGTTTGTCCATAAGATGGTGATTCTATACGTTATTTAGTGTTGTTGGAGTTTACGACTTAATGGTACTGAATGATACGTGTTGTAGCTCTTAGAGCTTAGGTGTTAAAGTTTTCTTGATTGTGTTTTTCATTTGATGGAAAATAAAGTTTTATTAAACTTGAATAACATGACATTTATCAAAGATGATAAAGGGAGATTCAGTTAAAAAAGTTGAACTTCGCTACGGAATTATGGATATATAAAACGTAAGTCGGTAAGATATGAATGATTCGTTAATATATTATGAACTAAATGTTGAAATTTTTGATTTGGAAAAAAATAAATAAAGAAGAGATTATTTTTCTAAAAAAACGTGAAAAAATGGTAGGTGTTACCATTTTGGTTTGAATTTTTTATATTAACAATTTTTTTAAATAATTAAGTTCACATATTTACACAATTAGTTCATTTATTTTTTGTACTAATTCTCAAATAATGATTATAGAACATAACTTTTATTATAATATTTGTTAGTTTAAAATTTTTATACTATTAGTTTAAATAGTAGTATGTTAGTTCAAACATTTTGTTTTATTATTTCATACTTTATTTTTAAAAAAATTTATACTATTTTTTGCACTATTTGTTAGTTTAAAGTTTTTATACTTTATTGTAGTTTTTAGTTCAAACATTTTGTCTTATACTATTAATTTAAATAGTAGTATGTTAGTTCAAAGAAAATATTTAAACGGACGATTTTGTGAGAAATAGTCTAATTTACGGGTGATTTTCTGTAATTTACTCTCTTTGCTTCTTTACCGTTGATCCGCACCATGTGTACTGTAGTCCAGTTTCCTGTAATTCACAAAGGATAGATTTTGATCCTTATCTCGACTCTCACACACACACAAGCTCCGACGCTCTGCAATGGCTACCTTGACAACCCACAGCGTCTACTACCTACACAACCCGGTTCGCTCCAATTTCTTCACTCTCCGGCGGCAGCGCGTGGGCGTGAAGCTCCGAAACACCCAGAGAGTGGTGGCAATGAGCTCGGATTTACTAAATGGTTTGGGCGGAAGAGACCCTTTTCCTGCTGAAATTGCGAGCAGTTTTGGCGAGAAAGTTATTGGGGATATGGACACTGAACACAAAAAACTCATACCCAGAACCCCTGTTCTTTCTCTCGCTCAACAAGATTGCTCGCCTATTTCTCCTTCTCTACCTCCCATTTCTCTTGATGATGCTCAGTCCATGCTCTTGAAGGTTGATACTTTTTTGAATTTTTATAGGGTTTCTTCAATTGGATTGTTGATGTTTATGTGAAATTTCAATTTGATTGTTGGGCTCTTTCACTGTTAGGGTTTATTTATGAAATTGGATAATTCTCAGCTCATCAATATCTACAACTATCTCAATTAGATTATCTTGCTTTCTGTGTTTATAATCTTATTATTCTGTATTGAAATTGAATTCAGAACTGTTATGCAGACACTGTTTAGTTAGTCAGTACTTCAAGTAACCCTAGAGCTTTCTGAACTGTGAAAAATCTAAATCTCCAATTGATGTTTCCAAATCATTTATGAATCTTACTGCTATCGAGTTCTCACTGATCAGAAGATTTGCTGCTTTGGAGAGCAAAGGTTAAAGAAAGACAAATGTTTTTCTAGGATTTTTTTTTGTCTGTCGAAGAGAGCTTAAAATGATGTTTTGGAAGTGTTCTTGTTGCTGAAATATTTCCTCTCCATTTTTTCAAATCCTCTTTACCATGCTGCAGGTTGTCGGGTGGAGATTGTTAGATCACGAAGACGGTCTTAAACTGCAATGTATGTGGAAGGTAAAAGACACCCAATCCGGAGTTGAACTTATTACTAGAATTACTAAGGTGGCTGAAGCTGCTGGTCATTTTCCGAGCCTTCACCTTGAAGAGCCTAATCAAGTTATAGCAGAATTATGGACGCCTTCTATTGGTACGCCGAATATTGTCCCTTATAAAAATTTCCCCAACAAAAGGATTCGAGTATTGGCTAAAACCGCGTAAAACATATAAATGCTATTGCTAGCTTGATGATTTTTGTTCATATTATGCTGATTGAGATACTGTGAACAATTTTGAATCAGTTTGCCTCCTTTTTCTCTATTGAAAAACTAAATTTTCCTTCTGAATTGCAGGGGGTTTGAGTATGAATGACTTCATCCTAGCTGCTAAAATTGATGAGATAAAAATAACAGATCTTGTTCCGCGGAAGAGAGTCTGGGCATAGTTTGTTGTAAACTGATTTAAAGACTTATTCTTGATCTCGGATCTGGGGTTAGTTTCTGTTTCCTGTTGCATATATGTTACAATTGTATTTAGTTACACTTTCTTGTCATATTTCTCATTTTTGTAACAATTTTGTTTGATTATAAGGAATTATTGTGGTACCTTCCTCTTCCACAAGTATAGAACAAACCTTGATAGTCAAGTTACATTCTGCTCTATTGGATTCTTGGGTCCTCGTCGTCCTCCCTTAGAAATGTTGGTATAACTTGAATATGCATCTGTTACATTTAGGAGGATTTAAGTGTTTGGTAAAGATTTGTTGGTATGACTTGAATATTATCTTGCACGCTTCGTGTGCCAGAGGGAAGACTGTCAAGATTCGTGACTTCGTGTGCAGGTTACGTAAGATTGGGCACGTGATTGTACCGCAAATCCTAATCCAACTAGGTTTAGGGCTTGCCCTCCTCGTCTCTTTCGCCTATTTTATCTCTCCCGGTCTCTTACTCCCTTCTCGTTAAAATACTCTGCCAAACACACCCTTAATGCCGCGATTTGAACCTATATTTCTTTGTAGTACTCTCACCATCAACAGCATTATTTCAATAAGGTTCATGAACACATACAATCATGCATGACCAAAATATATGCAATCAAACACATTAAAACTCCTTGTCTATATACACACAATCAGTATTCTACTACTTATACCATAATCCCGAAAACGCAACAATCTTCCTCTACATTCGCCTTCTTGCTTCGGCTTCAGCCTGCAACATAATCCATTTAAGAATCAGAAACCCTCCTTAAACCTTCAACTAAGAACTCATACTTAAAGTGATAAAAAAAAAACATCTTACAGCTCGGACAACTCGCTCAAACGCTTCAGATCCGTACTCGTCTATATATCTCTCAACAGACTTCCTCGCGTCTAAAGACATCATTTGAAGAACCTTCCTTTGATTCTCGGGGTAGTTGGACGGAATAAAACCTCCGATCTTGATGTACTTGCGCGCGTAATTCTCGTATATGTAAGCTGCACCATTGAACACAGGAAGCACCAACCACAAGCACAGTAGTAGCTTCATGTATCCCCAGATTGGAAACCTGCAACTCATTCATAGTTTTTAATTACATAGAATTTTTTTAATTTTTCTATAATATATACATAATAATAGAGAAAAAACTTGATTACCATTGAAGAACTTTCCAGAAGGAGAGCTCAAAGAGAGTGAGTAAAGAGTATATAATCCAATATGTCAGCCATTGTTGATCATCCAATGTTGTAGGACTCTCTATAGCCCTCATTGATGAATATCTGTTTAAATTTTCATTTCTCAAATCATTTAAACATATATACATACACACTTTCTCATTTTTATTTATTATTTTTTTTGCATTACAAGTGAAGTGATTATATTCATCGACCATGTACTTACAGAGGATAGAGAAGCATCACGGCAGGCCTGTTTAAAAGGAAAAAAATTAAAACATGAATCTCACATTTAAATTACTATTTTTATACCCAACGAGACTCTTATAAGAGACGAAACTCTTATAAGAGACGAGATAATCGGGTTTGTTTGGGCTCTGTTCGAGCTCGTTCATTTTATAAACGAGCCAAATATAAACATATTTTAAAACTTATATAAAATCTAGGCTCAGTTTATAATGCTCGACTCGTTTGGCTAAAGCAAACACTAGGAGTGTTATATTAGCCGAACTACCCGAACTCAACTCAAAAAAAGCTCGGCTCACAATCTCGTTCACTTTCTAATTAGAAAAATGCTAATTGTTATTTCGTTTGAAGAGAAAAATGGAAGAAGGACAATACCCAATCATTGCATCCAAATGCCAAGCAATTATTGCAAGAAACCCCATTTTTTGTTGTAAAAAACTTGAATTTTGCAAGAGTTTGTTCTCCTTTCTTCAAACCGGAAACATTTGCAGCTCAAAACGATTATTTTTCTGTGAACTTGAATGTTGGAAGAAAGATGACTCAAATATAAAGTATTTATTTGTATTAGTACTTATAATAGCATTTGGTGATATCTCTTAGGACTCAAGTAAAGAATGTATTCTAACTTGGATCAAATAGGTAAACCAGAATTGTTACCCAACGAAAGGAATCAATTCCAGTGCTTAAAATGCCACTACAAAAGGTTCAAAAGGGATTGAAAGACAAATTTATAGCTGATAGATTTTTCTAAGTGGAAATATTGACAAGTATGATAAAACTAGAAGTATAATAGAATAGTTCATAGTGCAAAACTTATAAAAGAGATATCACCAAATGCTGTGTGACTAACACGTGTACCAATTTTTTTTTTTTCAGAAACAAATGAAAATAATAGTTCAAAACTTATAAAGGATACTTTATAGTTCGTGAATTATAATAAAATAGTTCATAGTGCAAAACTTATAAAAGATAGTGCATACCTTATAAAATGATAGTTTATGAATTATAATTGAATAATTCATAACATATAAACGATTAATTTATAAATAATTTGATATAATATATTAAAAAGTAATAGTTCATGAGTTATATGAAAATAATTCAAAGTTTATAAGAGAATAGTGCAAAATTTATAAACAGTAGTTCAAAAATATTTTCATTCGTTTCTGAAAAAAAAAATTAAAAAAATAAAAAATTGGGACATGTGTCAGCCGCACAACCGTAGCGGAAAAAGTAAACCGTACCTTTACATTAAAAGTAATAACATAGTATAAATATTACATTTTAACTATATTTAGTTATTTTTTTTGTGAAATACTACAGTACCACAATCCGATTTTACATTAGTATCTCTATTGAAAAGTTATTAAGTTGTGATTTTATGCTAACGAACAAAACTAGGCAATAACCTCATGCAAACAGAAGTTCAAAAGAGACTACAATGAGACAGTAATCTTAATTTGCTAATATGTATGAACACTTACACTGTGTACAAGAATGTTCAATACTCACAAAAGAGAGTAACACAAGTCAAATTGATAGTTTGTGGTTCGAACTAGTCCATTTTCCATGGATTTGTGATCAAAACAATGACTTCTCGCCGTTTTCGGTTATGGAGAAGAATCTTAGTTCAAATTGAATGAATGGCAGTAAGCATTCGGAGAGAGGTTCATATCATCTGATTGTAGAGACAGAAGCGTGACTGCTTGGAGGATTGTTGTCTTTCTCCGGCTTACTTCTCAGGGTTCGGAACCGGATCCCGAAGCAACGGAAAACAGCGTAATGCAACTGCAAATACCAAAGAAAAAGAGGGGCAATGTGTAACAATTGAAAAGGCAGGAAACAAGGCTAAATGCATTTCATCTAAACAAATCCGTCAAAGGGCTTTCGCAACACTAGCCGGTATAGCCCTCATGCATGAGTTTGGACTCGAAAACATACATTTAGGACCCATTTGCTTTCAACTCTGGAAACGAATCTAGACCACTTAAATGTCACTGTTCGTTCATAAAATTATAACATGTTTTCTATTTTCAATGAAAAATGTGTTTCCTTTCTCCCATTTTATTTTCCATAAGGTATCAAAATTAATTAAATTTTACTCCAATTTCTTTAAACAACAATGAGTGATTCCAAAACTTTTCATGAAGAAAGATATACATGGACTAGACTAGTATTCATTCAGTTTTCAGAGAAGCACCGAAACGGGGTAAATTAGCTCTCGATCATCTGCACATGTTGCTCAGCAGGTAATTTTGGAAAGAAAGTATTGGCTCAAGCTCAGCGGCGAAAGCTGAATATAGTTATTTAACAACCTGTCACGGATTATAAGAAGAATTACCTTAGCTTTCTTTCTTTGTTCAAGTTTGATGGCTATCTCTTCCAGACTTGTGATTATATCACTAAAAGTGGGCCTTTTACACGACTTCTCATTCCAGCATTGCTCAATCAACCTGTAGGTAAAATCATTCAGTCACAAATCCTCTCAATTGAGGCGATCTACAATATAACTTTGTAGAACTACTACTACATGTAGTGAATTGCAGGAGCTGCAGAAGCATTCGTGTGAGAATTGAGTAAGAAGCCTACATGTACTGAATTGCATGACACTGACATGACTTACTCTTTTAAGCCGTAAGGGTAGTTCTTCTCAAGAGCCATGAAAGGCGGACGGTCTCCAGCACAATATGCTTTAGGGACATCTCTCTCCAACATTGATGAAAACGGTGGGCAGCCTTCAATCATCTGAGCATAAGTCATACATAAAATTGGCGACAAAGTTTCCATTAAGCAACTAAACAATGATGTGTCTTTAATGAGGATAACAATGGAACACATCAAACAAAAAATGCTTTAGCTACAGGCAGTAAGAATCTAAAATCCATTATTCCTTTTTTGATAGAAAAGTTAAAATATTTCATTGTCCAAGAACCAAGTAACAATAGTTGTTCAACACAGTCAAACTACCATAGAATTTCTACCATTCCAGTCATGCATACAAAGGGATTCTAAGCGTGATTGCAAAAAAAACAGAGAGAAAAATATGACATTGAATATTTTCTCAATCTCATTGCATTTATCTACTCTAACACCTCCTTCACTTGACAGTCCTTCAAAAAGCACGAATAACTATAGATGTTGGGATTGATTAGCTACAATATTTTCCTTATGTAATATGTTGGGATTGATTAGCTACTAATCCTACCATGTTTACAACGGCAATAACTATAGATGCACTCATGCACCAGAACATTTACGAATCAAAACTTATGGGGTGGACGCATATTGACTTCATTATAAGAAAACGGCCCTTTCGTGTTGACAATTAGAAAAGAAATCACATAAGTTTGTGACATTTTAAGCAGCCAAAAGTTTCGGAAACGAGCATTGCTGGTAACTAAAGACCATCTCATACATTGAAAGCAAATAACTATATATCTTACATGAACAAGAACATAGAAAGACCATTGAGAGAGAAAGAACTTACTTCTTGTAAAATCAAGGCAAATGAAAACACATCAACTTTTGTATCATATTCTTCACTATTAAAAACCTCCGGAGCCATGTATCTCCCTGCAAGAAAGGTGATCATCTTAGCAAGCCAAACACTAGCCGGGACAATGAGTACACAAGTCCACCAACAGGCAACAGCTCTTATTCATCTTAAACATCAAATTTCTATAGAGGAAAAAACTAATTATCATAGTCAATAATATATTTGCAGTAACCAGTACAGAATTATGGTATAAAATAGCTACCATAGTAACTACACTCGAACTTACTGAGGTCGCCATTCCTTTAATCAGAATGAACACATGAATTAGATAGCATAAGGATTGAGAGGAGGCTACAGTGAAATAGAAAGCACTTACAAGAAAAGTCCTGGAATGCCATACTTCTATCCCCTTTAACAGACTTTGCAACTCTCTGCAGCTTACTGAGGCCAAAGTCTGCAACTTTCAAATGTCCAGAATCATCCCTCAGAATATTGCTGCCACATGTACAATTAAGAAGATTGTGAAATTCTGGACCTCTAAATGCACCATTCTCGAGTACATAATTTGAATTTAAGTAAAGGTGACACGTACGCAGGTTCAAGATCACGATGAATTATTGCTTCAGGTTTATGCTGATGTAAATAATTTAACCCCCTGTGACACAATATGCATTCAGATTAACCAAACATAATCACATCATTGTCTAAATTAGATTGAAAGAAACATAACCTGAAAAATATAATTAAATGACAGAAAGGAGCTGCAGTAAGATTAGGTAAAAAACTGACAACCAAACTAGATAAGTAGATATCTGCATTGGAGACAATTCTGGAAACTGATATACCTTCCATATCTTCACATTCATATGCAGCAAGAAAAAAATTCATAAATGGAACAGAATGAAAAAGCAGTGAGCTGAATGTAAAATACCTGGCTATATCAAGTGCAAACTTCACAGCAACTGATGGTTTCAATGCACCTTTTCGTTCCAAGAAGGCACGTAAATCTCCCTAGAGATGTAGTGTTTACCAATTAGATGCATAACTAAGGGAACAAATAAACTTTTGTAACTCAATCCGATGCATGTTTAAGGAAACAGATGGACTTTCGTACTGCCCCAGGTCCCCAATAATAAGGTATTTAGAAAAAGCAGATACAGTCTACACACAGTTATACCAAATTGACAACTGGCACTATTTTGTGACAAATATCAACTTCCTAGGGAACCAAATGCGTCATACTACTTGTAGATTATAATACCTACGTGATTTACTTCCACTTCCCAGTAAGTTACTTCTTATGAGTTCTACTTTCCATGTTGAACCAAACGAGCACTGACAACAAAACCCTAAAACTCTATCCTAATTAATAGGTCAAGATAATTAAATTAGGAACTAAATGAACTTTATCCTAAAGTATCAAGTAGTGCATGATAACCTAGATAATATAAATAAAGTCCTAAATATAAATATATAACTATATATTCCTAACCATGCGTCTCTCCCTCTTAATCTCAGCCTGGTGTATCAACAACTGTATCATCACATCCCATAGGACAAGCTCAAACCTAGATAAACTTCTTGGAAGTGTGCAATTAGTTTCCAAGGCGCGTCCTTCTGTGCAGTAGGGGAATTTGTGTTCACTCTAATGACATTGAGAGGCCTTTTCAAATTATGTTCTGTTGTCTTCTTCCTCTCTTCCATCAGACAAATCAATCAATATTAACTCTTTACATTTGTGTACCCCTGAGTAAAATTCTTCTGGTGTGAGTTGATTACTAGTGTTGTTGTCTGCTGGCTTTTCGGGCTTTCCTCCGGTCTTCACCATCAGGTTTTCTGGAGCTGACAATGTCAGACTTGTTGTTGGCTTTGGGGCTGGGCGTGCTGATGAAGGTTGCAAGTTTGAAAGTCCTTAAGAAACCCTTTGCTTTCGCTCTAATGCCTGATCCAAAATAATGGCATTTCCAAGATTTCCTGGTTGTTGCAATAGTGCCTGAAACTGACTTTGATACTCTTTGGCCAACCCTGTTTGCTTGAGATTTGATAATTCTCCATGCTGCTTTCCAGAGTCCATGCTCCCTCTGTTGTTGTTAACACCTCTTCTTTTTTGGGCCTTTTCTATTAAGGAAGTTAAAAGCTCATTCATTTGCCCTTCTGGTGCCTTCTGACGTGTATCCATCTCCATCATAAAAGCTTTCTAGTGCGGCTGCTAAATTTTTAGTGCCACCCATGCAGATCTAGCTCTTATACTAAGTTGTCACGATCCCCAAAAGTAGTATCGAATCTCAGATTAGACGCAAATTGGTGGATAGGTAAAAAGTGGATTGATGGTAGATGGATAGCTGAAAGTAGCCTTGTCCTTGACAAACCCTTTCTAGGTTTAAATTTCGAACACATCAACTTTTGATAATAATGTTGCTTCCTTTCTAATGATATAAGGAAGCCTTTATAGGCTAACAACAAAACACTAAAATTTTGTTCTAATAACCAGGCAAGATAATCAAATTAGGAACAAAAGAAATGATATCCTAAAATAGAAAGTAGAATATAATAACCTAGATGATATAAATGAAATCCTAAATATTATAACTACATCCTAACTGTGTGTCTCTCAATCTTAATCTCGGTCAGGTGTATCATCAACCGTATCAATGGATTTGCCCAACATATATTTGCAGAAACATCTCGTGATAGTCAATAGGAAGGATCTCATCAACTCAGCACAACAATCTGTTTTTTGTATGGCTACAGGGGTTTGCAGTGGAAGATAAGTGGACTAGGTGAAAAGAGGAAAGAAGAGAGAGTGAAGATCCAATACTATGTATTTGTGATGTAAGCCAATGCATGATAGTATGATACATGTCAATATCCTAACCACTGAGTAGTGAGTCAATCTATTCCTTTCCAACTCCATATTTGATCTCTAATTTCCTGCTACGTGACTGGCAATATAGGGCATTATTTTGAAACATAGATATAACATAAAAAGCCAACATATAATAGAAGATATATACAGAAGAGTAAAGAACTCATATGCACGTCATATTTTTTTGCTAAAATTGTCATCCTAAGAAGATAAGGCCATTTAATGAAGATTTGTAAACTAAATTCCCCACCTGGATTTGATGCCAACTAATCAGAAGATAATTCAAAAGATCACTTTTATAAGCCAATAGCTTTTACCCAAACAGAATTATCTACAGGAACTTGTGTTGTCGGGTCTTTGGAGGCTAGAGTTAGACTTATGTATTTAGCAAATTAAGGTGATTTGGATGGAATTAGAGAAGTGTTGGATTCTTGTGTCGGTATTAATTTCGGAGACATTGATAAGAGGACTGCTCTTCACATCACTTTGATGGTCTTGATTGATACAGATAGTAAGAAACCCTATTTGGTTGCCATAGTTTCCAAAGTATCGGAGCATCCTTTGCAATTATCACTCCTGTACTATGTACCACAAGCAAATAGTATTGTACATAATTAGCATTTTTATAGAGAGAATTCATATGATTCAGCAACACTTAGAGAGAAACAAGTAATGCTAACAATATGTTACTAATGAACGAATTACAGAAAACATTGTTTATCACTTGATTAAAAAATGTTCAGAGAAAAAGGAGAACCTTAGGCAAGTACTCTGTGATGATCATCATTGGGCTACTTTGTGTCACAGCTCCTAAAAATTGTACTACATTTGGATGCCGTAACTGTTGAAGTAATGCTAACTCATCCCTAAAAGCTTCTCTGAATACATAGCAGATTTAACAATTAGTGGGACTAGATACTGAGCAGATGGAACAACCAAAACTTCATACACTGCAAACGGAAATATTTTTAATCTCATTTATCTTGAAAGATGTAGCACAAGTAAAAAAATTAATACCCATCTAATACCAAAACACTGTGATTAATACCAGTCCATGTAACTTCAAAACAGTTAACTTTCTCTAAAACAAGCAATATCCAATTAATTTAATTTTCTAAATACATCATATAAAGTGTAAGAGCCCCCTTAATATTATTCTTAATGTCTATCAAGAGGAAATAATTATTACAGTTTATTAACTCAATTTGATACCCGTAACTACGTTTCATGTTTACTAGTGTAACTATAAAAATAAATAACTTTTTATCTAGATAAGATTATTTCGCTTATTCTATATGGTTTATTATTGATCTCTTTCTTAGTTTTGGTTGTGCGTTTTACTACCAATAGTTTTAGGCTTTTAGCCATACACTAAATGTTCCTCTCATTTTTTCGTTCTCCCCCTTCTCTACCAATATCTTTCCTGGTGTCTTGTGTCAATGTTTGCCTGCCTGTTATTTTCTGCTGCTTATTCCCCAATCCCCATAGCCCTCTGCCTCCATCCCTCCCCTTCCATCCTTTTCTTTCCCTTGATTTCTATCTGACTTTTTTCATTATTAAACTTGCATATAAAACAGTTCATCATACTAACATTTGTCGTGACTTTTAAGAATTTTGCATGCCCTCCCTTGAAATAGATATGATTAGTTAATTACTACATGCCAATTGCCAAGTACGGTAGTTTTTGGCACGAAATAGGTATGAGAACAATTATATTAAACTCTAGGACACGTAGTATAAGATAAAAATAACACTTCATCGAATGTGCAACACAGATATAAATACCAACTTACATTTTCTCCTCGTCCATGATAACATGATCAGCTAGTATTTTCACGGCAACTTGAATGCCACGCCATGACGCAACACAAAATGTCCCCTGGTATTCAATAGTAAGACAAATAAGTCTAATATATTACATAGATAATGGTGTGATGCTGATCCTCGAATTTAGGGGTTATAAGGCATGCCATGAATGGGGATGTCAGTCAATCGTGTGGTTAATAGATGAAAGGGGCATAAAGAAATGGACATAAGCATTCATTATTCATAGGTTTATACATTCAATGGAAGAAAGATAAGAAGAGGTGCAACGTTTCCGCTCAAAATACTTAACCCACTAAGCAATTAAGAAGCACTTGTTTCCCGGATGTACAAAGAAAGAACAAGCTTAAAAATAAAATTAGTACTCACCTTTGTTATGTGAAAGCTGTTTGAGAAATCAAGCTCCTTGGGACCAATCTCATACTCAGGGACATCACGATCATTCTGAACATGCATTGGAGCCGTCTGCAACATCAAAAGAATGATGAACATACACCAATATATAATAAAGACAAAACGTCATCATAGAAACTACAAAAGAAATGCAACATTAAACATAGCATCAGCCAGATAAGATACATACAGGAGGTTTTGCGCCGTAGCTCTCCAAAAGCTTTATCACATCCTTGTTTTTATAATATATAGCATCTGCAAGGGGCTGATTGAGATAAGCACAAACCATAACGAAATCAGAATCAGATTTTGCAATAGAATGGTATCACAAGCAGGTGATACTAAAATAAAGCTGCAAATACAAACTCAAGCAGTTCATCCTGAAATCATGAAAAAGTTTTACCAGATGATCAAGATTCCTAATAGCTAATAGCTAATTAAGTTGGGGTTAAAGAAATTCAATGAACAGAACAGACAGATACTTATCAAGATTCCTAATATTTGATTCAAGTAAATAAAGTAGTAAGTTCAACTACCGTGCTACCCCAACGATCTTGAGGATCAACCTCAGCGCCTCGTCGGAGCAAGAACTGAACAATGTCGTATTGTCCTTGGCAAGAAGCGACGTGAAGAGCAGTCCTCTCATCAATGTCTCTAAAATTAATACTCACGCCAGAATCCAAGACTTCTCTGATTCCGTCTATATCACCTTCATTTGCTAAATACATAAGCCTGACTCCAACCTCCATCTCCGCCACCGCTCCACCACCGTAATCCATACATTCACCGTCATCAGACCGATCCGAAGGAGCCAGAGACGACTGTTTCCCTGGAAAAAACCTCACCGGCGACCTCACCTCCGGAGTTCGCCGCGGTGACGGAATTCTCCCAGGCGACTTCAATTCCACATATCTCCTAGGCGACTTCATACACGCCGTGGATTCAGCGATTCAAAGCTCTGATAGTCTTCGTCTTCGTCGCGTGCGTCGGAGGGTTCAAGAGAAGATGTGAGAACCAGACAGGGGATTTTGTACGCGGGACAAGGGTTTACAGATTTTGGACGATCAAAGAATATATTATTTCTCTAGAATATATTTTTTGTCATTGACTCATATAAATATGAATTAAATATTCTTACTAAAAATAAAAAGATACGAATTAAATATTTGATTCGCGGCAAAAAGTAGTGAAGATTTCCTATTTGCTAATACGTGGCATTGCAACATTTGTTTTTATTAAAAAACAAAAAAAATACTTTTTCCTTTACACTAAAGGACAAATTCTCATTGAGATATCATTGAAAATAAAAATGAGGAATGTTTTTTTACAAAACTACCCTTGTTTTGGCATCCTAGTTTTTCAAGAATCTTGATTTTCTTCCTTTTTTTTCCAAAAAATATCATTTCCATCAAAAGAAATATATATTATTCAGATGATAATAATGAAGGCTAAGGCTTTTTTTTTCTCTCAAAAAAATATATATAATTATTGTAATAGATAAAGAAAATAAAAGGATACAAATTTGTATTATAATGTCTATATTTATTCCTTTAAGATTTACACATTTAATAAGGTTAAGAAAATTGCTTATTTTTTTAAATGTGTGATTTTTTAATATTTATATTAGTGTATGAACATTTTTATATGTGATTTTTTTCCGAGAGTCGGAGAAATCTCATCTGAATATTTAGCGGGTAAAATTGAATACGGACAACTTGTTTTTAAAGAAAGTACGTTTTTTGTGTGAGGGTGTTTATAATTTTAAAAGGTTAAGTCTTTTTTTTCGTAGAAATTAGTATGTACGGTTTTGAAAAATTTACCGAGTTATCGTCAAGCGAATTATGTTGGAGAAAATTAGAGAAAATATGTTTTTAATCCCTATGTAGAAATTAAATCATTCTTATTGTGTAGATATATTTAAGATTTTTGTGTAAATAACAAAATAAACTAAATGCTGATATACAATCTCTAAATAAGATATTATCCATAAATAAAAAATTTTCTATTAACTACCCTACACAAAATTAATATTATGTTCATTATTAATTTATTACTGTTCTTGTACAAAAATATTCTTAATTCATGCAAATTATATTCTCTTAGGCCACTTTTTGTATGTAAATAAACATGTCATTTTTCCTAAAAACAATAAATGAAGTACATTAATTACAACAAAATATATAAGTGAAAGAATTATAACTCGCATTTTACATAAACTTACCCAAGGAAGCATTTACGTCAAATAACTTAACGCTTGCCGATACACATTTTTAGATGGGTGAATTTCCTATGTGACATTATGTAACTAATATTGTTTAGTATATATTCTCAATGATAAAAGTATTAATCCGTTATGTTATATGAATTATTCCCCATGTAAAATGTTTATAAATTGTTACTCTTTTCATTAAAAAAATTGCGATTCCCCGCCCAAAAATTTCATTAGTAGTTACAAAAATGTGCGGCAAAATATACAATTGATAGGCGAAAAATACCCAATAAAAAAAAGGGGTTGAATTGGCATATTGGGCCTTCTACACAATAAAGTTGGAATATAGAGTACTCCTAAAATTAAGTTGAAAAAATAGGCTCCTATTTTGGAGGCTATTTTTTCATAGTACAAAAATGACTAAAAAGGAGCTGATTGATGACTGCTGTGCAGAAATTGGTTTTTATTGATGACATATTTGATTGACATTTTTGGAGGAAATTGTTGGCCCAGATTGGTTTCCTGTAATTTTTTTTGGGTATGTACGTAGTTATTACCCAAAATGCATACAAATTCGCATACTCAGGTTTGATATGATTGTGTAAGTGTTTTGTAAGATATTGATATGTTTGGGTAAGTGGTTTGTTTGTATGGTTGTCAATGTAGTAATTTTTTTGGGTATGTACGTAGTTATTACACAAAATACATACAAATCTACATACTCAGGTTTGATATGATTGGGTAAGTGTTTTGTAAGATATTGATATGTTTGGGTAAGTGGTTTGTTTGTATGGTTGTCAGTGTTGTACATCAAACATGATAAGTGCATATCCCAATATTGAAATCGAAATTTTGGATAATCAAACATAAATCGTAATACAACATACAAAAAAGATGACACATCTAACATACCCAAAAAAATAACAACTCAGTTTTGTTAACCAAAAGTGTGTTAACATTCTCACATAACTCAAAAAAACATTACTCAAAAAACATTACTCAAAAAACATACACAACTGAAAAAAACATTTGGTGCTTGGTGGCTCTCGAGGGAGAAGACGAACGAGGAGCTTGGTGGTTGCTGGCTCCAATCTTGTGCTCACACATTACTCAAAAAACATACACAGCTCACACATTACTCAAAGTGCTCATACATACCCAAAATGCTCACACATTACTCATTTCAAAGCAATACCCAAAAAACGCAGTAAATACATTCAGGGAGTAATCAATTACTCAGTCCATACCCAAGAAACATACCCAAAGTGCTCACACATTACTCAAAGTGCTCATACATACCCAAAGTGCTCATACATATTACGTACCCAAAGGCTCATACATACCCAAAGTGCTCATACATACCCAAAGTGCTCACTCATTTGATGGTACTCAAGGGTAGTACGACTTACCAATTCCTCATCAATGGCAGACTCGAACACTTTAGCCTCCTCACAAACTGTAGCCTCACCGGAATCGTCGGCCATCCTACATTCTTCTGTCTCAATGACGGCATGAGTAAACCCTAGACTGAAAGAGGGTCGTCATTCTTCAAACTTTGTATTTTTTATGGTTAGGTTTCCAAGCGTTCTTCAACCTTGTGAGTTTCGAGAAGGACAGAGTGTTGGGTTTTTAGATGTGTAAAAGCGGAATTTCAGGAAACAATTTCCTAACCATCTAAACAAGGATCGCATGCATAATAGATTAGATAAGGGGGAAAAGGAATACCTTTTGATGCGTGTTCAATAACTCCTTCAAGGATATGTAGAGTCCCAAGTGTAACTCCTCTAGTTGGTCCACCCGATATTGAACAAGAATCGTCTTAACCTTCGATTGCTAGAACAAAGGATGAAGCTTTTAAGAGAGGGATCGAAGAGGAAGAAGTGTATACACGGCTGAATGTTTTCTTACGTCAAATCCTCTAATCGATCGAATATATATAATTAGGGTTGGGCTTTTTAACTATTAAAAAGCCGACCTTAAAATATAAGATATATGTTCAGTAATTAATAAATAAATAATCTCTTATCTATCATTAATTACCAACTCCAAAATATATTTTGTACTCCTACAAAATATATCCTTTTCCACCATATACTCCTATATGGTAATTCTCTCATTAATTGATTCAGTTCTCCTACTCGTTATGGTGTGACCTCGTAGGACCCGATAACACTAGCAATACATTTTATCATATAAATGTACCGATCATGGTTAGCTTCTAGCAAAACGCCATGACCCCTAATATTATCGGATTATATATATAACTATATTTTTAATGTCCTATCTCATCATCGGTAATTGCACCTTGGATAAAGGACACAATTCCTTCACAGAGAGGCAGTTTCAGGGGAGGAAGAAGAGGGTGAATGTTGTTCAGAGGGGAGGAAGAAGAGAGCGACAATTTCAGGGGAGAAAGAAGAACACAACGACGGTTTTCAGGGGGAGGAAGAAGAAGAGGCCGACGGTTTTCAGGAGAGGGAAAAGAAGAGACGGTCAGGGGAGGAAGAAGAAGAGGGCGACGGTAACAGAGAAGGAGAAGAAGAGGGCGATGGTGGTTCAGAGGTAAGGAAGGTCGCTGGTGGTTCAGAGGCAAGGAAGGAGGAGGCAAAGAAGGAGAATAGTACCGTGGTGGTTGAAATCTTTCAAGCGGGATATTAAACCCTAATTCGTTTTTTTTTTTTTTTAATAAAAGTGAACATCTAATCAGTAGAAGACGCAATATCCTACTTTCTAGTTTACAAACCTATTTTATCTTATTAGTCTATAGAGGCCCATTTTACAAAATTTCAATTTTAAGGGTCCTATTTCCCCAATTTCTTCAAAAAAAGGCAGACTTATAAAAAAAAATGCTGTAGGTTATATTGGGAAAATACTATAAAGTTAGGGTAGTTTATTGGAAATTTAGAAAAGAGTTTAATTGAGGTTTGACAATATATCCCAAGTGGACACAGCTCACAAAACACGATTGGCAAATCATAATTTGCGATGTTGGAAATCGACTGCCTTGCACTAATAGGCTATATTAGTCAAAATTATAATTGTTTTTTCGAATTTATGTCTTAGTCTATAGAATTATAGCATTATTATAGGTTAAAAATGTTAGTTGATATTATATTTATATTAGTTGTACTTTCAAACGCTTTATTATGTTTTTTTTTATTATTTATAACTAAAGAAAAAGTTTGACTTGAATTGGGTTTGATTATTACATAAATCATTATTTAAGACTATTAAAAAAACAATATTAATATAAAATGGGTTAAGTTAAAATCAATTTATAATAATATTATGTGGTCATACAAATTTAAATATCCAGTGTGTTATTTTTTTTATAACACACTGATATCTTTGAAATGGTATTTATATTTTATGATAGGAAACTACTTATATGTTTATTGTGTAGTTCTTAATTGTTCAATTTAATATATTTATTAGTACATTAGTATTTTATTAATATAAAAATGTTTTACGATTGTAAGTTGTAACCACATTCACATATGATAGTTTTTTACGTATAAGAAGTGGAGATTTTTATTTGCAATAAAATAAATATTCGGTTTTTATAAAGAAACAAAAACAAATCCTTACTACTTTAAAAGAAGAGTTGGTGGATTGCTATAGTAGATTTTTATTCCCTTATTGCCCTTCTTAATGAGTCAGCCCTTCTTAATGAGTCATAGCTTTAACTGACGTGTCTTTCTTCCCATCGTCCACGTTTTACTTAACCTCTCCCTATGAACCCTAAACCGACTATAGAGCTCCTCAACTCTTCTATCTACACCAGTCTCGCTTTCGGCTTCTTCCACCGTCCATCTTCGTCTCTCGTTCATTCTTTCTCGGGTTTATCAATTTCGGTCTCAGGTATGCCCTTAATCTTCATCATCTCTCTTCTTCGTTCTTCTGATTTAGGTTTTTCTTCTGATTTAGGTTTAAAAAGGTTCGCACCGAGCACCTCCGGGAAGCAATTGACGCCGGCTCAGTCACCATGGATCAGCCCTTTACCCCGCCGGAGTCAACCCTTTCTCCAGCAGGAAGCACGCCGAAGTGGATCTTCAAGTGGCCGTTCCCTCCGCCGACGCCTGCGAAGCAATCATGGCAGCACTGAGAAGCAGACAACGAAGAAGGAGATAACGGAAGATTCAGAGGGAAGGGTTAGATCTCGCGCTTTCGATGCCGTCATCAGATCCTTCAAAGAAAACCGGCGACCCGCCCTTATCCCCTTCTCTCCTTCCTGATCCATACTACCTCCAAGTGTCTCCCTGCTGGCCTGCGTACGATACCGATGACGGCGGTTTTTGTCTTCCCTACGTCTTCCCACAGATACAACTGCCCTCAATCTTCTCCACGTGTTGTTTGTGTGTTGTATCTGAACATGTAACCGCTGAGTCATTAATCACAGACGTATGGGAGTTTCCAAGATGTTTGAGTTAAATGCGTTCGGATGACGCTTTGATTTGTACTCCGAGTTTTAATCTTACACTGGTACTGACTCCTCTCTGATTTTTTTTAGGTTTTTCAATCTTTGGCTTTGGTCAAGTTTGTATACGGAAGGTGAGCGGTGCAGAGGATGAAGACACCGACGCTCAGGTTTCTCTAGACGTCAAACTCGAGGAGGTCGTTGTCTCAACAAGCGAAGGTAGACGTTGTTCTCCCTCCTCCGTCCATCTGCTTCTTTTGCTTCCTCATACATATTCATTGTCATTTTTTAAATTAGTTTATGCATGCCGTTAAATAATCTCTAGGAGTTTCCAAAATGGAGTTTTTTTTCTCAATTTTCATCATTTAGATCTTTGTTTAATGTGGTTATTATTCCCGGTTTATGATTGTTCTTGCTTCTTTTGCTTTTTACGGAATCAAGCTTTGTTGAGACTTGGCTGAAACTCCGGGCTGCAAAACCGCATCTAACCAATTACCGGTAGTGTGCTAGGGGAGAAAGAGTTTGCTTATGATTTTTTCCCTGTTTAGTTTATTGTTTTTTTATCGTTATTATGATATTATGATTGTTCAAACATTCCAGTTGAATACTCATGGTGGTTTGCAATCATGTTCTCAGTGCTCTATATTATGATCATTAGGGCATGGGATCTGCAGAAAATACTTGGAGAGAAGGCTTTGGTTGAGAGGGCTTGTGTATACATTAGGTTGTATTGAAGTTAATGAAACACTGCTCTGAGTTCTACCCCATAATGTATCCACCAGCTACAGTTGGCCAAAAGAAAAGGATGTTTCATGTGTTTGTTGAAGGATTGACATGGGAGACCCACAAGGATACCATGAAGACTTACTTTATGCAATTTGAGACATCTTGAAAGTTGTTGTCATCACCGATAAGTCCATTGGAAGATCCAAAGGTTATGGATTCGAATGTCAATTTTCAACTGTTTTTGTGAAACTTGGATTGAGTATTCAATGTTTACGTAATTGGTAAGATTTAGTAAATTGTTCAGTCCTAGAAAGTTGCTTTGATGAACATTTGCTTGCCTGGTAATGTGTTGAAGGCTTCACACCTTACATACTACTCCAATTTCTTTTGCTGCTTGACTTAAACTGATTTGAGGGAGATAACTACAATGTATGGTTATACATTGTACCTCATGGAATTAGAAGTGTGATGAATTACATAAAGAACAAATATGAGAACCCTTTTGTGATCATTACTAAGAATGGTAATCCTCTTAACTAATGTTACTTTTATAGACCTCATAAGATCATATAATCTTTGACCATATTTACAGGAATGGATAATGGCAACAAACCATTGAACCCAATAAAGGAAGCTCTTAAAGATGAGAAGAGGATTAAGTATCACCATGACTATCAATAAAACCTGTCAGCTGCAATCAAGTATATTAATCTAATCCTCTGCTCTTAATTAATACTCCTAATCAAATAAATTTCAAATTTCCGCATAATTGATTTTTAAAAATGCATTTGCAGGGAAGATGGGTGTAATGTGAATCCCTTAACTTCCACACTTACGAGGTTGCTTGTCCGTTCAACAAAACCTGTCAGCTGCAATCAAATGAAGAGGACAGTATCACCATGACTATCAACAACACCAAATGAATTTACTGTCAAGACCATTATATTATTGCTTGACACAATAGGTGCCCCATTCCGCGCAGTTATCAAGCAATTCAAGGCAACCCTGAGAATTGCTCGGTTGAACCGCAAAAAAGCCGCAAACCGGAAAAAAACCCGCAAAAAAGCAACAAAACCGCAAAAAAACCCGCAAAACCGCAAACCGAACCGCAATTGAAAAGGTTTTTAATAATGAGATTCATTATTAAAAACCTTTTCAATCAGGAATTCATAAAATGACACATTTTCAAACTTCACACGCCTCAACAACAATGGAAGTGGCTACAATCTCGGGTCAGCATAACATTCCTCATCGATGAACAATGAGAATATAGACGGTTATGGCCAAGAGGCAAGAAGGTCAATGTCACATCAAGTGGTGGTGTTTATATGATATAGTATTGTGTAAAAAAAATCACCTAACCTTGTGATCTAACAAAGTACCATTTTTGAAAATGATTTTTTCTTTTCATTCTAATTTTTTTTAAAATGTTTCCTTTTTTAATTTTACTAAATATTAAATTTACAGCTTCAACAAATAATCTTATAACAGTTCAGTACTTCAACGATGGTTAACATCTCCACACCTACATAAACGCTGCCACTACAGATGGTCACCAAGATCAGCTAAAAAGGAAGCTTTTCGACGGCGACATCAACAACTCTATAGCGCATCTACGACAACCCAATAGTTACTCAGTTACCTTATGATGTTCAACAATCAATTACGTAAATCTTTCTTCACCTGTTTATGTTTTATGTGCAATAAGTTGTCTTGCATTAAGTTAACAATGTTAGTGTACGGGAACTTCATTCAAGCGCGTGCTCCGCACGCGCTCCAGCCTAGTTTATAAAGATGGTTAACATTACAAGAGACGTAAATACTCCTTCTTAGTGTATGTTACATGACTTTAGTGTCCGCCGTGTTGACTGATCGGAACTGTGGGTGATTGTTGTTGTTGTTGGAGCGGCGACGAGGAAGAAATTCAGCTTCATTGTGACGGTTCTAATAGTTGAGAGCTTGCGGTATTGACCGGTGGTATGGGACTGGGTTTGTTGCTGACCTTGTCGAGAGAAATGACCACTTTTTGGCCGTAAGCGGAGGGATGACGATTACGAGATCAATAGTGTTGGCGATTAGAGTCACGAGGTCCATTGTTGCCATTGCCATTGTAGTTGGTGTGACTGGAGTAGTTAGCGGTGGGCAGTGGGCTTGGTAGTAACCCGTTAGAGGCAGATGCATTGAGGGCTACAGTTGAAGTGGTATCACGGAGAATTCGTTCCTCTTCTTGGAGAAGAAGACCGACTAGATCATCAATGGTGGGATCATCGGTTCGCATCGTAAAGGTCGCGATAAACGGGCCATAAGAGGTATCCAAGCCATTCAGAGAGTAGTTGATGAGATCCTCAGTGGAGACAATATATAGGCTATCAGCAAGGGAGTCGAAAATGGACCGTTTCTTCTCGATGTAATCAATCATGGTTTGAGAGCCTTTTTGTAGTGTCTGTAATTGTTGTTTTAGGGTTATTCGCCGTTCCCTAGTTTGGGACTAATAAGACCGTTCAAGAGTGGTCCAGGCTTCAGTCGAAGTTTTGGCGCGAGCAACTAGTGCAAGTGGGCGTTCAGTGAGGTTCAGGACATGAGATCTAGTAATCTTAAACCTCCCTCCATTTTTGGAAAACAAATTGTAGATCTTGCAACACGGGGCCAACTCCACAAGAATTGTCTGTACTAGTAACTCTGCCAAGCACCAACACTGGAACTGGGAGAAGAGAAAGCCAGAAGCTCGTTGTACCTTGCAAAATTTCCCTGGTCAACTCCAGGCGACCACCAAATGACAATTATATCTTGTTCCACGAACTAAGGTGTTTACCCATCCAATCTACAAGCGGAGAATAGTCTTCCTATCGAATAATAGTAGGAGAAATAGGAACCCCCAGGTAACTAAAAGGGAACTCTCCTCCCGCAAAACTTGAGAAATGTGTCAACTCAACCGTCTCGTCCTCACCATAAATGCTAAATAGATAGAGTATTTGGAGAGTTTGACAGCCAAACCCAAGATCTTCTCAAATCGGCGAAGGCACTCCATCAAAATATCGATAGACCCTCTATCACCCCGGCATAACAACACCACATCAACTGCATACATAAGATATGTAATCGTAAGCTCTTCACATTACTTATGGAATCTAAATCCGGGCCCAGAAGTCTCCACCCGAATCATCTCGATAGAAACTCCATGCATATCACAAATAGAAACGGTGATAAAGGGCAACCTTGCCTCAGTTCCTGACAACCCTGAAAGAACCCATGTGAAGTTTTGTTTACCCATATCAAGTAAGACGCACTCCATCATTCAATCAATGAACTTGGTTGAGAATTTCAACTCCAACATGACAAAGCGTAGGAACCTCCAGGAGATGGTGTTGTATGCCTTGACTAAATCAATCTTCATGAAACACCGTTTGCTATCATGTCGCAAAATATATCTCCTCAGTAACTCCTGGACGAGAAACATATTGTTTGACATCAACTTCCTTGGAACGAAAGCATATTGGGTCGGGTCAATGAGATAACCAAGATATGGACCCAATCTATTCGCCATCAGTTTGGTGATGATCTTATAAATCACATTGCAACAAGATATCGGCCTGAACTGCTTCACACGTGATGGTGTCTCTACTTTGACAATCAATGAAACAATGATATGGTTCACTTGACTCAGTAGCTTCTCGTTGACGAAAAACTCTAAGACCGTAGCACATACTTCACTCCTCATTGTTGATATATATATATATATATATATATATATATATATATATATATATATATATATATTAATCGAAAAAATGACGTCCCAAACGAAGTAGACCCGTATCGACTTTGTTAAACGACCTTCAAATCATATCAACACATATATTATCATACTTAGACAAATATATTACCACAAGTAACTATTGCTTCACACTTGTATAGCATTTTGTTCTATAACCATATGCTGAAATGTATAGTTTTCTCTATGTTTAACACATCTTCATCTCAACAAATCTACTCACTCTCAGTTCCACCATTCAGTAGATCACCAAACGCGATTTTTCCACCATAGTTGTTCTGCAAGCTATCAAATTGCTTGCAGATCTCCACAACATCCTTTTCTGATATCTTCCCCATCCCCTTCAGCTTGTATATAACATATTCAGATTCACTGCACAAACAATATACAAACAAATCTCTTAATATAAGCAATCAGAAACTGAACTTATGTAACTGTCAAAGGTAGAAACTGAACTTATGTAAACACAAGAAGTGAAGAAAGTAACCTTATAGACCCATCATGATCCCAATCAGCAGCATTAAGATCACCTTGAGTCATCTTCTTCTGAGGAACCCATTTCGCCAATTGTCTATTCCTTGTATCAATCCTAAGCTCAGTAACATACACAAAAGCTCGCGCAACCACGAGTGTACTCACCAAAAGCCAAACAATGGCGAAACACCTCCCTTCTAGTGTCTTGAAAGAGTATTCTCCATATCCAACAGTAGTAACAGAAGTCACAGACAGAAAAAAACTATCAACCCAAGAATTTTCCTCTATAAAATGCACACTAACTGTCCCAAAACCTAAACAAAACACAACAACACCAAAAGCTAAACAAACTTTAGTTCTGATTCTCATTCTTTTTTTCACTTTATCCATCACATAAGTGTTCACCATGAAATTAAACCGATTATCATCCATTACCCCAAGTAGCACTTCCTCTTGTTGATCAAGAACATACGTAACGAGCTCGTTGAGGAGTATATAGATGAATCCAAACCCAACAAGGATGAAAACGCAAGTGAATAATTTTGTGAAGGTTGTGTTTGGGACAATATCTCCATACCCAATTGTACAAAGTGTAACAACTATGAAGTATAATGCATCTATTGAGGCAACTGTCTTAGTACCATTGAAATTTTCATAGTTGAGAATGAAAACTGCAAGACCTGCAATGACATACACAAACAAGCCAAGAAATGCCAGTTTAACAATGTGAGATCTTGACTTGTTGGGATTATATTCATCTGAATCATCAGAATCTCCGGGCAACTCGAGCTCATCGCTGATTCCAGGAGGAGCAGAATTTGATCTAACTCTACGCCTTCTCTTCTCTTCTAAGTGCACAGTTAGATTCTTGAGTGCATTTCTAAATGTGGGTGTTCTTGATCTTGCTGATCTTGGGGTTTCAGCAATGGTGATTAAAGCTTCATCCATGAGATTATGAACTTAAGACTTTAATCAACAGTTCTTTTTGGGACAGATTTGGCTTACAGGTTTTTAATTGTTCTTTTATTGATTTAGCTACCGGTCAATCTTAATTTATAAATGGTTTATGTCTTAGTGGTGATCAAGTCATGTAATTTTGTATTAGGCTCCTTAATCCAATTTCTTGATTGCCGGCGGCGGTTAGCATGGGAATAGAGTTAGTGTCATTTGACTTGTTTAATATTTTTTTTGTCATGATCTTGATTAACAAGACAACATCCTTTTGTTTCAAAAATGAACACCTAATTGATTTTTTTATTTATTGTAGTTATAATTGGACTTGTGTAACTCGATGAGCTTCAACTCGTGTAACCAAACCTTGTGTGAATGAAGGACTTGTGTAATCAAAGTTTGTGTAAATGACAAACCTTTTCGGATTGCCTAACTCAACTTTGTGTAAATAAACGGAACTTGTGTAATTGGAAAATGACTTGTTAAATACATAATTTACATAGTAAATGAAATTGTGTTTTAAAATTGTGTAATTGAAATTATGGCTTAACATTGTGTAGTTGAAATTGTGTAGTAATATTGTGTATCATCAAAAGAATACACAAAGTGTAATTAGTCCAGTTGATATAAGGGTGAGAGAGAGGGCCAATCCAAAATACAAGATTTGCATTTTGGATTAGGTCGGGGCTTATGTAACCCGTGTGGGGTTGAATTGAACTTGAGCTTTATTAAATTAATTGGGCATGGACTTAAGTAAATTGAAATTACCAAATAAACCCTTCAATTAATCTCGATCCGATGTTCCGAAAAATATTCTCAGATCAAATCGGACTTTGATCACCAACTACCGAACATTTTCGAATTCGAATTTTTTCAGATTGGATCTTCGGATTCACAAAATAGTCACTCACCATGAAATAGGAAAAAATTAACCTTCGAAAAAAAAAAGATTTTGTTTTTTTGAACTTCTGATGATGGAATTTGCACAATTGCACCCAAAATACTAAACCCTTTTACTGATGGACTTTGGACAAAAAAAAAAGTAAAAACATTTGCAATAGTGGGCTTTTGGATGGATCCGTGTTAGATCATGGGCCCATGAGGACAAGCCCTTGAACTAAAAAGGTATTATTTCATCATTTTTCTCATGTTTTTTTTTAAAACAAATAAAAAAAAAGGTAATATTTCATTATTTTTCTCATGTTTTTCAAAAATTAAGAAATTTACGTTATTATTTCAAGCATAATTTATGTAGTTGACCGAATATCAATTCTTCCGTATGTACGGAGTCAGATTACTGTTCACGCGTTAAGTTGACGTATCGGTGTTAAATATTTAAGTTAGGTGGACAATTTTGCCTAAGGCAGGTGGATAGTTTTGCCCCTCATATTTCACACCGATTTGTCAACTTAACGTGTGAACAGTAATCCAGACACTAATATTTGGTCGGGTTCAATAGATGAGGTACCGTTCTGATAGTTTAAACGACGAGATACTAAAGTTTAGTCAGCCTACAAGATAGAGTACTATTTAGGTAATTTTCTCTAATAAGCAAAAGCGTGTAACAAGCACTACTTAGCAGAATTTTATGATTAACCTGCATGAAATTAAGGGCCCGTTTGGTTCCAACTCCGGAAACGGAATGGAAACGAATTTAGTCCATATGTATACTATTATTCATGAAATTTTATGGAATCATTCCTTATGATTTTAAGTAATTGTAGTAAAATTTGATTAGTGTTGATACTTTATAGGGAAACAAAATGGGGAACATAACTACATTTTATATGCAATTACAAGGAATGATTCCAAACAATATTCATGAATAAGGTAAGCATATGGACTAGATTCATTTTCATTCCGTTTTCGATTCCGGACTTCTAACCAAACGGGGAGTTAAGTTTAGAAATCTAGCTTCTATTCTTTTGTTCTTTTGGTTTTTAATAAAACAATTTTTATTTTTTGTTTTACCCCTAGACTAGGTCAAATTTCCTCACATTATTATTGTTTTTTTTACGTCATCCAACTCAAACATAAAAGCACAAAACATTTCCGAGACAGAGACACACATCACAAAAGTTCTCACGACAACTAAACATCGCTTAATCATCATTAGAGTTGTGCAAACGGTCAAGACTGAGCCGTAATCTTACGGACGGAAACGTTTCACTATTTGTATGAAACGGTCTGTATTGACTTTTTTTAAAAATATCTTCTGGTATGAGTTCAATCCGGTCCAAACCCGGACCGAACCGTATCCACTCTCAAAAAAACATGTTAAAAGGGTAAACAAACGGCCCGGACCAACCGGTCGTAATATCATGGAACAAACCATATCCGATTAGATAATTATGATCTAGGTCCAAACCGTATTTTCCGGTCCGATCCAAACATGCACAATCCTATTCATCATACAATCTACTTTCCATCTTTTCATTGACAATCTCCTTCGCCGACTCAAAGTCAATCTCTAGAACCTAATACTTTTAGAACACTACTTCAAGCTAATAAATTATTTTGTAGGCTATTGTACGACCCAATCTTTTTAGAACTCTAATTATGACCGACAATTTACAATAACTATTCGAAATATTTTACCGGAAATATGATCGTACTACAAAACACAACCCTATTTAACACAAACCATGTCATACTTTTTCAAATGTAACAATCAATTAGGTGTCCATTTTTGAAACAAAAAGATGTTGTCTTGTTAAGCAAGATCATGACAAAAAAACATTAAAAAAGTCAAATGACACTAACCCTATTCCATGGTACAAGGATTTCCTGACAACTGTACAAAGACAAATTAAACCAAAATCTTAGGCGAAACATATGCAAACCGGCGCCGTTTCATACGAATATATGATTAAGATTGATGAAAGAGACAACCAACGGTCAAGATCTCAACCCACTTAATCCAACGGTTCCAATACTGTCCAGCAATCAAGAAAATTGCATTAAACAACCTAATGCAAAATTACATGACTTGATCACCATTAAGATATAAACAATTTATAAACCAAGATTGACTGGTAGCTGACAGCAAATCAACAAAAGAACAAATAAAAACCCATAAGCCAAATTCTGTGTTGATTAAAGTCCAAGTTCATAATCTCATGGATGAAGCTTTAATCACCATTGCTGAAACCCCAAGATCAGCAAGATCAAGAACACCCACATTTAGAGATTTCGTTTCAACTCCAAGAAATGCAATCAAGAATGCAATTGTGTTCTTAGAAGAGAGGAAGAGAAGGCTTAGAGTAAGATCAAATTCTGCTCCTCCTGTAATCAGCGACGAGCTCGAATCCCCCGGAGATTCCGATGATTCAGATGATTATGATCCCAACAAGTCAAGATCTCACATTGTTAAACTGGCATTTCTTGGCTTGTTTGTGTATGTAATTACAGGTCTTGCAGTTTTCATTCTCAATTATGAGAATTTCAATGGTACTAAGACAATTGCCCCAATAGATGCATTATATTTCACAGTTGTTACACTTTGTACAATTGGGTATGGAGATATTGTCCCAAACACAACCTTCACAAAACTATTCACTTGCATTTTCATCCTTGTTGGGTTTGGATTCATCTATATTCTCCTCAACGAGCTCGTTACGTTTGTTCTTGATCAACAAGAGGAAGTGTTACTTGGGGTAATGGACGATAATCGGTTTAATTTCATGGTGAACACTTATGTGATGGATAGAGTGAAAAAAAGAATGAGAATTAGGACTAAAGTTTGTTTAGCTTTTGGTGTTGTTGTGTTTTGTTTAGGTTTTGGGACAGTTTGTGTGCATTTTATAGAGGAAAATTCATGGGTTGATAGTTTTTATCTGTCTGTGACTTCTGTTACTACTGTTGGATATGGAGATTACTCTTTCAAGACATTAGAAGGGAGGTGTTTCGCCATTGTTTGGCTTTTGGTGAGTACTCTTGTGGTTGCGCGAGCTTTTGTGTATGTCACTGAGCTTAGGATTGACAGAAGGAATAGACGAATGGCGAAATTGGTTCTTCAGAAGAAGATGACTCAAGGTGATCTTAATGCTGCTGATTGGGATCATGATGGGTCTATAAGGTTAGATTGTTTACTGTGTTTAAGTTCAGTTTCTGATTTTGCTTACAGTAAGAGATTTTTTTTTGTGTATTTGTTTGTGCAGTAAATCTGAATATGTTATATATAAGCTGAAGGGGATGGGGAAGATATCAGAACAGGATGTTGTGGAGATCTGCAAACAATTTGATAGCTTGCAGAACAACTATGGCGGAAAAATCGCGTTCGGTGATCTACTGAATAGTGAAACTGGAAGTGAGTAGATTTGTTGGGATGAATATGTGTCAAGTATAGAGAAAGTGCAGCAAATTCAACTGAGGTTTTGTGTATCTGAGTTTTCTTAGGCAATGTAAAAGGAATAGCATCTGATCAGTCATGTTGAAATGGTTTGTGTAAGTATGAGAATGTATATGTTGATATGGTTTGAATGTCGCTTAGCATTGGGTAATTTGGATCAGCCATGTTCATCTGATCAGCTGAAGGTCAAAAGCCCAAAATTCATTGCTTCTCATGTTACTTTAATGGGCCTGTGAAAAGCCCATTTAGGCTGGGCCAAAGCCCAGTTCGCGTTCAAATTCAATATGTTCATATATATATTAGGTGTTCAATTGATTCAAATACTTCATTTTAGACATGGGTCCGGTTTGGGCTAAACTGTCAAATCGACGGTTTGTAATCCAGCCCAAATCGGTCGGTTTGATAAAAAAAATTTTTAACTTTTAAAAAGGACCAAACCGGCCGGTTTGATTATCTTACCGCCGGTTTGGTACAGTTCTCAATTTTTTTAAAACCGCCAGCCAAACCGGCGGTTTAGGTTTATTATGTTTTTCCGAGGTGTTTAGATTTAGAACCCAAGTCTACTTTATTTTATTAGTTTATATTTTATTGTATTTTTTTAATTTTTTTTATTATTGGTCAAAAAAAATTTTCATCCTTTTCTCGAGGACGAAACTCATAATTTTTCACATTGAGGGATCGAACAACCATGTGTGAGCTTAAATGATGCTTTGTCCATATATAAACATTTTTAGTATTTTATCTGTGTAATTAGATTGATGGATAAAAATTTCATTCCTTAAGTGCTCAATTTATAGGCCAAGACAAAACTCGGTCTTTCCGAGATCTTATATCTCGAATTCTTTCATCAAATACTTTGCAATGTATTCAAACTCGTTGAAAGTTTGACCATATTCAAATCGTCAACATAAAGTCATAAACTGTAGTTGTTGCAACTCCACTTTTGGATCGCTTGATGAAAACACATGGAAGACCGAAATGATTTTATCCGACTACAAACTGGATCTCCGCTTCTTTGACGAAGTACATATCAGACATACATTTAGAGAAATTAACTGTATTGCTAACCGATTGATTCATCTAAGAACTTCGACCCTTGACACCGAATTTTCTGATGACCCCGAACTTTATATTCTCATCCGCAAGGATGCTTCAAGTTAGACTACCTCGTAATAGAAAAAAATATTACGAGCTACCTAATATGTTATAGTTGCCAAAGACAAATTTTACACATTCTTGCCCTCGTTTAGTCATCTAACTCGATTCCTCCAACTTATTCATACTATAACAATATTTTTCTCACACCAAAAATAAACAAACATTATTTTGTTGTCGTTACAATAAACAAATAGTTAAAAAAATACGTTACAAAATTGCAACTGAGGGAGGTCATAAGTGAGGATGGCAAGAACTATTTGAAACTCTCAAAGAGTTGACCTTCTTAAGACATGCATGCCTGATGCTACTTTCCTCTTTGTGATTAAATTAACTTATAATTACGAATACTAATTCAATTCAACGCATTCTTATTGGCTTAATCACACGTATGCTCATCTTAAGTTCACCTGCCGCAAGACAAATATCATAACCTTCTTCATATCTAAGCGAGATTGCTCAAGAGAAACACTTAGATTCGTATGATCGATCATGGATGATCCTCGACGTGATCTTCGAATGATTAATCCTTCTTCGAACATCATTAGTTTCTCGGATTATCAACATCATCAATCGGTTGAGATGTTGGATCATGATCAAGAATCCTCATTGGATTCTCACTTGAATTCACTCATGTGTAGCCTTTCTCTTCTTAAAGAGAAGGTTAATCAAGTTCATTCAATCGCGACTTCTTCTTCTTCGTCTTCATCTTCTTCTTCTTCGTCTTCTTTACCTGGCATGACGACTTTGATTCAAGAAATCATCGTCACTGCCTCCAATATGATGTTTAATTGCCAACAAATGGCTCTAGCTTCACCGCCTGCCGCCGCCCCCACAGGTTAGTTCATCGAGAATTCTTTTGCATTATTTTGCCTGTAATTTAAGCAACGAGAGAATCTGAGTAGCTCGGCTAATATAACGATCAGAAGTATCAATTTAGGGTTTTCTAGTCCTTTCTTGAATTACCTTTTGGAGAATCATTGATTGTGTGATATTATATCTTATGATAGGAAATAGCAATACTTTGCCTGTAATTTATGAGTATGATCATCTACAAGATGGGTCACAATTCCATGGTTGCAACAACAAGCTCTACAATTCAGGCACAAGTGGTAAGAAATCTATTAATGATGATGATCAATGTAATGTAAATGGTTTAGATAATGGAGAATCAAGAGGAAATGATCATCAAGGTCAAGCAAGACCTAATTTCATTGCAAGTGATCATCAAGAACCCTCTTTCTATTGGTACAATGATGCATACAACAATAGTACTAACAATAGTACTAATTGCATCACCAATGTCTCGAACGGGACTACGATGATGATGATGAGCGAAGGACCGGAAAACTACGACATAATTGAGATAGACGCGGCCGAGTTGCTAGCGAAGTACACACACTATTGCCAAGTGTGTGGGAAAGGGTTTAAACGAGACGCGAATTTGAGGATGCACATGAGAGCTCATGGAGACGAGTATAAATCTAGTGCGGCCTTAAGTAACCCGCTCAAGAACAATAAAGAGACGATTAGCGAGAATGTTAGTACTACGAGCCAAGTGGCTCGGAAATACTCGTGTCCACAAGAGGGGTGTCGATGGAACAGGAAACACGCGAAGTTTCAACCTCTAAAGTCGATGATTTGTGTCAAGAATCACTACAAGAGGACTCATTGTCCCAAGATGTATGTTTGTAATAGATGCAATAGGAAGCAATTTTCGGTGCTTTCGGATCTTAGGACTCATGAGAAGCATTGTGGCGACCTTAGATGGCGGTGCTCGTGTGGGACCACGTTTTCAAGGAAGGATAAGCTCATGGGGCATGTCGCGTTGTTTGTAGGGCACTCTCCGGTTGGGTTGCCGGCGGGGAGTAGTAGTTCGGCTACCGCGAAATAATGCATTATATTTCTTGGTCATGAAGTTCGATCATAGAGGTGTTTGTACGTAGAAGATGTTAGATTATACATTGTTGTCAAAGTTTTACTTACTGTAATTTTTTGTAGGTAATTTGCTTCGGAATTACCGTTTGTATTTTAACTTTCTAGTGCTTTTCCTACCCTCAATTGTAAACTTGTATGTTGTGACTTGTGAAATTTCGTGTGAAATGTGATTAGTTGATTGTCAAAATTTACGTTCAATTTTCAACATACATATGTACACGTTAACATGGATAATATGTGTTCCTAAAGTCTTTATATTAGACTTTATAGGAAAGAGATGGGGCTAGTTTCCCACATCGATAACCCAAGGAAATAAAGACGCCGTTCAATAGTATATATTAATGAAATCCAGTCGACTGGATAGCTCTTTATCTTATTCGGTGTTAATACAAGAAAATGAAGGTCCCGTTCAATAATATATATTAATGAAATGAAGCTCTCGTATGAATTAATTGACTCTTACGATAAGAAGGAGAAGATTGGTCTATACAATGAATTGAAGGTTGATCTATGAGGCCTAATCGACAAAGAAGGTCCTAACTCTTGCAAAATTATCCAAATCAAGGTTGGTTTATGAGACCTAATCAACAAAAAAAGGTCCTAATTCGAGAGTTTCGATTAAAAACTCTTGCAAAATTATTCAAACAAAGGTTGGTCTATGAAGCCTAATCGACAAAAAAGTTCATAATTTAAGGTTCCGATTAAAAACCCTTGCAAAATCATCCAAAACAGATCCAATGTCTTCCTCATTCACCAATAACATTAAAAAAAAAGGAATCAGGTTATTTTGAATTGTTAATTTATTAGTGTTGATTTATTAATGTGAAATTGTATTTGTTTTTTGAAAACCAATTCAAAATAAAAAGCCCATTTTCTGCTCATTCGATTCAAGTATACATAATTTTTATACAAATTCATTTTATCATTAGATAAATTGTTCATCCCTTCATTTCCATTTCAAACGAACATAAAAACAAAACAATTCGTTTCATTCTCATTAATTTCATTTACATTTTTTTAGTTTTATTTTCATTTTCAGTTCCGTTAAAATTCAGTATACCAAACATGTGCGAAATAAACAAACAATATTCAAGGTAACTATAAAAACATTGTTATTTTTTTCTTGTGCGTAAATAAAGAGATTATACACATGCAAATATGTAGGTTTTTTTAGAGGATTGTTTTAGGGTTTCTCATTGTGAATGGGAGACTTTCGTCGAGGTTGCGCGTAGTCCTTCACCTCAATATCTTCCCCTGGCTCGTCGCTATTGTCGGATGCATTGGCTTCATCGTACCCATGAGGAGTCAACGATTCAAGGGTAGCTCGTGATTTACCGATATACACATCCTATTATGGTCAGAAAAACAACAAAATATTAAGAATCAATCAAAAATCATGTTTTTTAGTGATTAAAATAAAATATTAGAGGTCTTTTAACACACGAAAGCAATACAACTATTTTCATTTCATTTTCTTTCCCTTAATAGTTTTCATTCCGTGTTCATTTCATTCATTTAATGAAACGGACAATACTATTTGTTATATTGAATCCTTGAATCACTTAATCGATAAGCACCTCGATCTATAAATTAGAGAACCTAGTTTTCTTTCGTTATTAATTAAAGAGAAAATTATCTTCTTAACCAATTTTTTCAAAGAATATAAGTAGCAAAATGCATATGAGAGGGCTCAAATGGTTAAGATGCTCTAAAATGCTTTTATAAAAACAACAATATATGTAATTATGAATTTTTTGAACCATTTTTCTAACTATTTGTTTGAAGTATGTATGTTAAAAATCTTTCACTAATTTTCCTTTTCGTAAATTAATAAAATAAATTGTTTTTAAAAACTTATTGAAGAGATTAATTAAATTGATTTAATATTTACAAACCTTATGTATAACACATATACTTAAGTTAAATATTTATAAATATATCACCGTTGTAATTTAAATGAACTCGATCCAAAGATCTATTATGTTTTATTGAATAGGGTCTAAATTTATAAGTCGATGAAAATACATCCAAAATTAGTTTTCGGGTCTACGTCGTTATTAAAAAAATAATTTTTATAAAATATTAAATGATATATCGAGGGGCCAAGTGAATGAATGCCTGATGCTACTTTCCTCTTTGTGATTAAATTAACTTATAATTACGAATACTAATTCAATTCAACGCATTCTTATTGGCTTAATCACACGTATGCTCATCTTAAGTTCACCTGCCGCAAGACAAATATCATAACCTTCTTCATATCTAAGCGAGATTGCTCAAGAAGAGACACTTAGATTCGTATGATCGATCATGGATGATCCTCGACGTAATCTTCGAATGATTAATCCTTCTTCGAATATCATTAGTTTCTCGGATTATCAACATCATCAATCGGTTGAGATGTTGGATCATGATCAAGAATCCTCATGGGATTCTCACTTGAATTCACTCATGTGTAGCCTCTCTCTTCTTAAGGAGAAGGTTAATCAAGTTCACTCAATCGCGACTTCTTCTTCATCTTCTTCGTCTTCATCTTCATCTCCGTCTTCTTTACCTGGTATGACGACTTTGATTCAAGAAATCATCGTCACAGCCTCTAATATGATGTTTAATTGCCAACAAATGGCTTTAGTCTCACCGCCTGCCGCCGCCCCCACAGGTTAGTTCTTCGAGAATTCTTTTGGATTACTTTGTCTGTAATTTAAGTCAACGAGAGAATATGAGTAGCTCGGCTAATATAACTATCAGAAGTATCAATTTAGGGTTTTCTAGTGCTTTTTTGAATTACCTTTTGGAGAATCATTGATTGTGTGATATTATATCTTATGATAGGAAATAACAATACTTTGCCTGTAATTTATGAGTATGATCATCTACAAGATGGATCACACTTCCATGGTTGCAACAACAAGCTCTACAATTCAGACACAAGTGGTAAGAAATCTATTAATGATGATGATCAATGTAATGTAAATGGTTTACATAATGGAGAATCAAGAGAAAGTGATCATCAAGGTCAAGCAAGACCTAATTTCATTGCAAGTGATCATCAAGAACCCTCATTCTATTGGTACAATGATGCATACAACAATAGTACTAACAATAGTACTAATTGCATCACCAATGTCTCGAACGGGACTACGATGATGATGATGAGCGAAGGACCGGAAAACTACGACATAATTGAGATAGACGCGGCCGAGTTGCTAGCGAAGTACACACACTATTGCCAAGTGTGTGGGAAAGGGTTTAAACGAGACGCGAATTTGAGGATGCACATGAGAGCTCATGGAGACGAGTACAAATCTAGTGCGGCCTTAAGTAACCCGCTCAAGAACAATAAAGAGACGAGTAGCGAGAATGTTAGTACTACGAGCCAAGTGGCTCGGAAATACTCATGTCCACAAGAGGGGTGTCGATGGAATAGGAAACACGCGAAGTTTCAACCTCTAAAGTCGATGATTTGTGTCAAGAATCACTACAAGAGGACGCATTGTCCGAAAATGTATGTTTGTAATAGATGCAATCGGAAGCAATTTTCGGTGCTTTCGGATCTTAGGACTCATGAGAAGCATTGTGGCGACCTTAGATGGCGGTGCTCGTGTGGGACTACATTTTCAAGGAAGGATAAGCTCATGGGGCATGTCGCGTTGTTTGTAGGGCACTCTCCGGTTGGATTGCCGGCGGGGAGTAGTAGTTCGGCTACCGCCAAATAATGCATTATATTTCTTGGTCATGAAGTTCGATCATAGAGGTGTTTGTACGTAGATGATGTTAGATTATACATTGTTGTCAAAGTTTTACTTACTGTAATTTTTTTGTAGGTAATTTGCTTCGGAATTACCGTTTGTATTTTAACTTTCTAGTGTTTTTCCAACCCCAATTGTAAACTTGTATGTGGTGAAATTTCGTGTGAAATGTGATTAGTTGATTGTCAAATTTTACGTTCAATTTTCAGCATGCATATGTTTACACGTTAACATGGATAATATGTGTTCGTAAAGTCTCTATATTAGACTTTATAGGAAAAGGATGGGTTAGCTTCCCACACCGATAACACAAGGAAATGAAGGTCCCGTTCAATAGTATATATTAATGAAATACAGTCGATTGCATAGCTCTTTATCTTATTCGGTGTTAATACAAGAAAATGAAGGTCCCGTTCAATAGTATATATTAATGAAATGAAGCTCTCGTATGAATTAATTGACTCTTACGAGAAGAAGGAGAAGATTGGTCTATGAAGCCTAATCGACAAAGAATACTATACAATCAATTAAAGGTTGATCTATGAGGCCTAATTGACAAAGAAGGTCCTAACTCTTCCAATATTATCCAAATCAAGGTTGGTTTATGAGAATCGACAAAAGAAGGTCCTAACTCTTGCAAAATTATCCAAATCAAGGTTGGTTTATGAGACCTAATCAACAAAAAAAGGTCCTAATTCGAGAGTTTCGATTAAAAACTCTTGCAAAATTATTCAAACAAAGGTTGGTCTATGAAGCCTAATCGACAAAAAAAAGTTCATAATTTAAGGTTCCGATTAAAAACCCTTGCAAAATCATCCAAAACAGATCCAATGTCTTCTTCATTCACCAATAACATTAAAAAAAAAAAAAGGAATCTGGTTATTTTGAATGGTTGATTTATTAGTGTTGATTTATTAGTGTGAAATTGTATTTGTTTTTTGAAAACCAATTCAAAATAAAAAGCCCATTTTCTGCTCATTCGATTCAAGTATACATAATTTTTATACAAATTCATTTTATCATTAGATAAATTGTTCATCCCTTTATTTCCATTTCAAACGAACATAAAAACAAAATAATTCGTTTCATTCTCATTAATTTCATTTACATTTTTTCAGTTTTATTTTCATTTTTAGTTCCGTTAAAATTCATTATACCAAACATGTGCGAAATAAAGAAACAATATTCAAGGTAACTATAAAAACATTGTTATTTTTTTGTTGCGCGTAATAAAGAGATTATACACATGCAAATATGTAGTTTTTTAGAGGATTATTTTAGGGTTTCTCATTGTGAATGGGAGACTTTCGTCGAGGTTGCGCGTAGTCCTTCACCTCAATATCTTCCCCCGGCTCGTCGCTATTGTCGGATGCATTGGCTTTATCGTACCCATGAGCAGTCAACGATTCAAGGGTAGCTCGTGATTTACCGATATACACATCCTATTATGATCAGAAAAATAACAAAATATTAAGAATCAATAAAAAATTATGTTTTTTAGTGATTAAAATAAAATATTAGAGCTCTTTTAACACATAAAAATAACATAACTTTTTTCATTTCATTTTCTTTCCCTTAATAGTTTTCATTCCGTGTTCAGCTCACTCATTTAATGAAGCGGGAAAGACTATTTGTTATATTGAATCCTTGAATCACTTAATCGATAAGCACCTCGATCTATAAATTAGAGAACCTAGTTTTCTTTCGTTATTAATTAAAGAGAAAATTATCTTCTTAACCAATTTTTTCAAAGAATATAAGTAGCAAAATGCATATGAGAGGGCTCAAATGGTTAATTAAGATGTTCTAAAATGCTTTTATAAAAACAACAATATATGTAATTATGAATTTTTTGAACCATTTTTCTAACTATTTGTTTGAAGTATGTATGTTAAAAATCTTTCACTAATTTTCCTTTTCGTAAATTAATAAAATAAATTGTTTTTAAAAACTTATTGAAGAGATTAATTAAATTGATTTAATATTTACGAACCTTATGTATAACACATATACTTAAGTTAAATATTTATAAATATATCACCGTTGTAATTTAAATGAACTCGATCCAAAGATCTATTATGTTTTATTGAATAGGGTCTAAATTTATAAGTCGATGAAAATACATCCAAAATTAGTTTTCGGGTCTACGTCGTTATTAAAAAAATAATTTTTATAAAATATTAAATGATATATCGAGGGGCCAAGTGAATGAATGCAATGGTATGCACATATGCAGACCATATGGCTGGTTTGTCCCTATAGTAACAGCCTCACAAGACAAGTTGCAATCGACAAAGTTGTATATTTTCACCTACTATTCTACACATAGCATTGTGGCTTTCATAACAAAGTTAATTGTATGATAAAATATAAATATATGCATGCATATCTTCTACCTGCACCACTCTCTTCTTCTTCGGCTTCAAATCGATCCCTGCAAATGAACATACATATACTTATGTGCACGAAATATATACGAGTGAAGATCGATGAGAATATGTCGAACCCGAAACCCAAAACCCGAAATATATATATATATATATATATATATATAGAAGGTCGACTCCATGTAAACAACTCTTACCATATAAAATGAGAATAAATTGTATTCGTTAGATCGTTAAATAGATGGTTGAAATTAGGCGATATTAAAGGGAAAAAAATCTTGTGATTAGTGAAAAAAAATATTCGCCGGACCTAATTCATATATTCGACGGTATCATATATATATATATATATATATATATGAACTTTTTCCTTGGTCATGCACTCATGCCACATGCATATCACAAAAATATTACTATAGGGATTATATAGATTTGTGAAATGTCGAAGTCTCCACGCGAGTCTAGTATAAATGTGATAGATGAGTTATTTCTCCTTTTGCTTATTGGTTTTATAATGGAATTCCAATGAACTTATGTGTTGGATTAAGACCGAGCACACGGACACAAATGACTCCTAATCTATAGTATGTTGAGTTTTACATGGGTTTAGTACGGTTAGCCTAATTTGCATGTCTTACGATCCTAACATGTGTACTATCTGGGATCTTAGACCCATTTGTTCAAATGTCAACAAGATGTTCGGTCGCACTTGCGGAGAAACATGAAATTACTCTTGATTAATTGATACAAAATTAAAGAAACCCTATTAATTGGAGTTAGAAGTGTAATAGCATACCCAATCTTGTTGGTGTCTTCATACTCTTAAGGTCACCTTCAAAATCACTCTTAGAACGTTCCATTGCTTCCATGCAATTCATCTTCAATTGACACTCCAATGTAAGTCCTTGCATGTTCGACTTCTCCTTCATTTCCTACATGATTATTCAAGTTAATTACAACTATCAAAGATTATATTATTGACGAGTGTTTAGAATTATAGAAATTGATTATTAGGTTAATTAGGGTTCGAGTTTTACCGGAAAACCCTAAAAATATATTGTCTTAGTTCCGCGATTGCTTTGATGATACTCAAGGCATATCAACATATGATTTTAATAAATCATATTAACTAAAACAAACCTTGGATTGAAGAAGCTCTTCTTTCTGCGTGTTGATTAGCTTCTCATGGAAGAAGACGAGACCTCGAGAAGCAAAGCATGCATGGAATTGCAGAAGCAAGATCACATATAGAAGTTGAGGAGACATGGTGGCTAGATCACAACACAATGAAGTTTGCTTTGTACTCGCAATTGTGTTTGTAATACAATGAATGTGCATGTGAGAGGTCTCAACGAAGGATGGTACATAAGTTGTAATATATAGACGAAACTTAAACATAAGGGAAGGCAGTGAGAACAACGGCCGAAGTTTTAGGGCATTGAATGTGATAGAGAGGTTAATGTTTTTTCACTACGAAAAAGTCCGATACAAATGAACCGTAAAGTAAGGGTATTGTGTATACGAGCGTGTAAATGCGAGTTAAGTCCAAACACAACACATAAACCTGGTGAGATTTCATCTTAAAATCAATTGGCAACAGTACACAAACCCGGTGAGATGTCGAGATTTCATCGTAAAACCAATTGACAATAGAAGGAGTTGTCCACCGACCTTATATAATAGGTTTGGACATCACCATAGAGCAGGGCTTGTGTGCATACAAGCTCACGTGCGCGTTTGGCGCAAACCCAACACATAAACCCAGTGAGGTTCTATCAAGGCCGTCCAATGAGTTTCGGAGGCCCTGTGTCAACGTTTTTTTTCAATCAATTTTAAAAAATATGTTTTTTAAAGCAAAAAATGAAAGAAAAAAAAACTAAAATTACTTTTTTAATAAAAAAATACATGAAAAAAATAACACTAAAAAATAAAACAAGATCGTTCTTAATTTTAATATTTTTTTGGTGAAAAATATAAAGCAAGAGAAATAAAAAAATAAAAATTAGTAGAAGAGGAGTTTAAAAAATATTAAAAAATAAAAAAAATAAAAGAATAAGTAGAATGGAGATGTGGAACCCTTTTCCATGTGCACCTAATATAGAGGCTTAACCATTGTGACAAGCACTCTTTTGTTTAATAGAATAACTAAAAAGAAATATTATGGGCCCAAAAGAACTGGGGCTTGTGCGGTTGGGCTGAATGATACCCCTTGTTGGACGGGTCTAGGTTCTATCCTAAAACTAATTGACAATAGGAGGAGTTCACCGACCTTATATGCTAGGCTCGGAATGTCCACAACTTTCAATGTGGAAACCTATTATCTTCAAAAACTATTGCATGGGCGGAAGTGGTGAATGGAAATGAGAATCGAAATGATTTCAGATTAATCAACAAATTTGGTTTTCAGATATATTAAGGTTTTGATTCGTTATAATACTAGACTATTTCAACAACATACCAAACACTACATTATTTGATTTTGAGAACATGCTAGACGGTCCCAAAGTTTCTTCTTAGAGTATGTTTTACTTAGATATTGTTAAATTATCTTTTAATATCCGCCGGGTCTAATACGTGGAGGGTTTGCACGTAAAGGTGAACCTACACACAAGTCTTTCGGGTTTCATCCTAAAACTAATTGGCAATAGGAGGAGTAGTCATCAGACTTATATATTAAGTTTACACGGTATCATATTGTTGATGTGGGACACATTTCCACACATTAACATATACATATGATGATTTAATGAGATATTTCTAAATTGTGTTTGGTCACGATGTAAGCATCCTATACTTAGAGCCAGTAGGAATAACAATCCCTCGAACTTCCGTTCTGATAGTTGTTGCTATGTACCTATTACCTTCTTCGTCGAGACTAAAGAGAACATACTAGACCGTTTTTTTGTCTTCCTCCGGGAACAGAAATTACCTTACGGCTGAACTGTGGACCGGATTCGGTCCGGTTTAAAAGTGCACAACCCTGCTAAGCATGTGATCAACATTCAAGACATATGTCAACACCTAAATTAGGAATGACTTATAACTCACTTGCGGTAAAAAAAAACACACGATATCGATGTGCGATTTACCGATGTCGTGCCACACTTTGTATGCAACACTAAATAGGGAGAACATGCATGTGTTTGGAAATCACGTTAGAGTCGATCTCTCGAAATCAAGAATTGAATGAATTGCAAGACTCTGTTGTCCCCCAACACTTACATTTTGGATCTTGACGTGGGGCCAAATGGAGTACATTTAGCGTCCCAACCCCCAGAAAACAACACAAATTGCATTTAAAGTAAAACCAAATGGATCCACACATCAGTAGGGGCTGCATGCCTATTTTGTTTCACTTAGATCATCTATTTAGCAGGCCATACATGGGGTCACCTTGCCCATTTGTTCCTCACCATGAATGCCATGTGAAAACTATCCCACCCCCATTATATCAATATCGGAACCAAACGACTTGGAAGACATACGTCAAGTCAGCCACACACAAAGTTTCATCATAAAACCAATGGACTACAAAAGAACCAAACTATCCCACCCCTAAGCTTATATGACAGTCTCACCTACTAACATCTCAACACTCACCCACAATCTTTTTTTACGTGTATGCATCTCATTTTATTTTTAGCTAAGACCTAAGTCAAGAAACTGGTCCTGGATCGGACCCACTCTGATACCATGTTACCTTTTTTTTTATATATAGTCTCGAGACCAAATGACGTGGAGGACACACATCAAGTAAGATCCACACGCACAATCAGTTTCATCCTAAAATCAATTGATAATGAGAGGTTAATTGACAAGCTTGAAATCTATGGTCGTTGTTTTTAGCTTAATCAAAGTAAAGTTCCGAACTCAACACTTAATTGATTTATAGTGAATAAGTAAGGGTCGAACCCAAGGGAGTTAGGATTAAAGTATGATTTAGATTCAATTATCGATTATAGTAACCGGGGGGGTTTGGATTGCAAAATCGAACAAGACAAAAACAAGTAAATAACAAAGCAAAGATGGTGATAATATGAGGAAGAAAGCTACACTAGGTGAGATTTCCGCGTACAAATAGCTTGGTTGATTATTTTTAGAAGTATTCTCAATTGTTCTCATCATGATCTTATTTATGTGTTAAGTCAACCGACATTAACACAATGTAACTAGTTTATCGATCTGTAAACCTACAAGATCAAACCACGAGTTAGCATTGATATAGAGATAGAGAGATACATAAAAGATGAAGCAAATCGTTAATCTTGCTATGTAGTTATGTTCCTTTACCCTTAGATAATTACAACCGTTATTACCTACTAAATTATTGACCCGAACCCGGAACCGAATAATCCTACCCTTTTGCATGCAATTATAAAACTTAGGTGATCAAACTAAGTGAGAATAAACATACAAACATAAGTTAAAGAACAAGGAAAACACAATTGGATACTGAATATAAACTTCTATTAAAAAGACTTACAACCAAATTATATGCAGCTTCAATCAACCCAATGTCGCAAGAAAGTTTAGCACTACATACAAAATGGTAACTAAACAATAGAGCTTTTGTGGGAAAATGAGGATGAATATAGCAATCAGCCTAGGACTCTATTTATACTAGAAAATGATGTAAATGGGTTGTGTAAGCAGCCTCCTTAATAGCTATAAAGGTGGGCTATACAACCGGAATTAAGTTCTTTGTCGCTAAACTGCAGGCGCGGGCATGAGTGCCGTAGGAGCGGTTTAGCCAAAACGTTCCAACTTCAACTGAGCTGCGGGGGCGGCATAGCAGGGCCACGGGGGGCGGTGTCTTTAATGCTCTGAAATGTTTGACTTTTGATCTTTTTGACGTTTCTGATGTCGATCCGCAGGGGGCGGCCCAGTGTCACTGCAGGGACGGTGACACAGTCTCATCAGCTTCACAAGTCCGTTGACAAGAGGCGTTGGGGCGCTGACTTCTGTTCTTCAGGGGGTGTCACCGCAGGGGCGGCTAAGTGGTGCCGCGGGGGCGTTGGCACGCTACTCTCGGAGCGCTGGCTAGGCGTAAGGGGCGGCCTCGGAGACGTTGGCCACGCTGGGGTGGTGGCTTCTGCCGCGGGGGGAGGGGGGTGTGTGGCACCAGAAGCTTGTCTTCGTTGATCTTCTTCTTCTCCCAAGTGTTGCTAGATCCTTTCTTTACTTCATTTTAAACTCCTTTATCTGGATCCATACATTAGCAACATAATACAGCTACATGATTCTAAAAAGACTCTAAGGTCCCGTTTGGTTTTAACTCCGGAATCGGAAACGGAATGGAAATGAATCTAGTCCATATGTATGTCATTGTTCATGAAAGTTTTTGGAATCATTCCTTGTGGTTTGAAGTAATTGGAGTACATTTTGATTACTTTTGATACCCTATAGGGTAACAAAATGTGGGAAAACTAGTGTACTTTGCACTAAACCACAAGGAATGATTCCATAAAATTTCATGAATAAGGATATGGTGGACTAAATTCGTTTCCATTCCGTTTCCGTTACCGGAGTTGGAACCAAACAGGCCCTAAAACTACTTAAAACTGATAGTGATTCCATCGACTATCATTAACCCATAAGCTTATATAATAGCCAATCTCATCTACTAACTTCTCAAAAATGAATTCTTCTATTGTTAATCGATTTTAAGTGTTTGGCTTCTCACATCATTCAAATCCACCGGAATTTAGCACATTCAATTCCTTATTTTCGTCTACCTTCTACACCTCATTCTTTACACATGAATATTACCTTAAAAAAATTATTGTGACATTCTAAAACTACAAATTTAGCTACTTTGAACCTAAAATGAAGTGTTGTTACATCCATCGTAATTATAGAATATCTTGAGATATTATGTTATAAAATATGAAGAATTTTTTTAAATCAAAAGAATAATTTTGTTTTCGATCACATGCAATGTTGCATGGCGAGTTGAAGATTGGTAACTCAAATCAGTTTTTTAAATAATAGGATAGTTGAAGCTTTTTGGAATATGCCGGATGGTATCCCTGCACGTTTAACTTTTTTTTAATTATGTCCGATAATTTTTCAGTTTTTAGATGGTGCCTTTTAATTTTAAATTTTTCGGATTATTCTCTTCTACCATCCATAAATTTATATTTTGAGGAAAAAATAGATAAAAAGTTATTTGCTATTTATTATTAATAATCTATATATATTACTAAAACAACACCCATTTTGTCCACGTGTCAATCTCTAAGGCCGTCCACGTCAACATTTTTTCAATTTATTTACAGGTTTGCCACAATGTATTTACAGATTTGCCATTAATCATTTTATACAAAAATTTTTTATTAGAATTTATAAACAGTTATCATGCCACGTCAATTATATTAAAATTAAAAATTAAAAAAAAAACTAAATATACTTATCTACCAATCAAAATTGATAAACTGATGTATTATAATTCGATTTTGTTTAGAAAATCTCACACAAATCTTTTAGTAAGATTTGACACATTTGTTAGATTTAAAACTAAATAAAAATTTTCTCCTCTAACTTTATATAAGTAAAATTGATAATATATTGAGTAAATATAATACTCGAACAATAATCTTTGTGATAAATTTTTAATTATGTTCTTTTATTTATTAAAAATTATAATTAATCCTCAAATATTAGTTATATTAATTAATAAAAAATAATTATTTTTATAGATTAATATCAGTATTGCATGAAGTTGAAAATATAATATTTTTTGTTTAGACAAATCCGCATAAGGTGCGGGCACTAAACTAGTTATTTTAAAAGTAGATATAATTTCTTCAATAAATAACTTATCTTTTGTTCCCTGCTAATAAATATTATCCTTTTCTACCATCCATAAGCTTTTTCTTGAATTAATTATGAATGTTAATTAATATATTTTTGTTCCCTAGCTTAAATAGTTTATTTTAAAGAATAAGAATAACAATCGATTTTGTAAAATTAATATTTTTTAAACAAATTCAAACTTTTTTTAATAAACTTTATGTCATTTGAACAAACTTATTTTATAAAAATCGGTGAAAAAACCCAAAAAAGAATTTCAAGATATTTTTTTTATTTTTTAAAAAAATATATAAGTATTTTACTTAATTTATAAATTTTAGCATATTAAATAATATTTATTTAAAAGATAATGCACATCACACACCTAATCAAATATTTTTTGTGACACATAAAATATTAGTTGACATCGGAGTTGAATTTTTTCGAAAAAAAAACAGTCATAATTTTAAATTTTTGTAAATATTGTGATAGTTTGTATTATTTATAGATAATTTTTAAAGTTTTATTATTTTAAATTCAATATTAATAGTTGATGTTATTTTGAGTAATTTTTTTATTTAATAATTTTGTTTTATTATAAATTACTAACATGTGATTATGTAAAGAAAAGAAAGTTCTGATACTGTGTAAATCACCCAAGAAAGTGTATGGGAATGGACAAAAGAGTAAGGAAACAAATCTAGATTGCTCAACCGCCCCAAACACCCAAGTATAGGCATCTACGCTACGACAATGAGGATCGGCCATATCATGCAGCTACCCATGTGCCTTCAATGTGCAACCGTCGAGATGAAAATGTATCACGTCGATACTTAACTGTTTTAAGATTAAATCTCACTAGACTTATATATTGAGTTCGGATTTAACACATGTAACGAATTTTAACGGTACGTTGTGGTAGAATTTGACGTGTAGCTAGTCAGTATTCGCATAAATACAAATCTCATTTGCACTAAAATTATAATCCAAAATTGCCCTACACGAACTCGGCCTCAAACTTATCTGTTTCAAACGTGTAATAAAATTTGACGGTGTGTTACGGTAGAGTTTGAAGCGTAGTCAAAATTCGCAAATCTCTTTTTGCACTAAAATTGTAAACCAAAATGGTCCTAACATACTCAATGCATTTATGATTAAACTTTTTTTTTAATTAATCATGATCGTTTAATAATGATTATATATTTAATCAACTATTTTTTTCTTTATTTTAGTTTGAGAAAATTGTCCAAATTGTACCCATCTTTTAGGCTGACTAAACTTTAGTACTCAATCGTTTTAACTTTCAAAACGGTACATCAACTATTGAACCCGGCCAATGATTAGAATCTGGAGTACTTTTCACCCGTTAAATTAACACAAAAAACTTTGCTCCTAGAACTTTCCCTTTTGTTTTTTGTTGAATAAGTATGTCTTTGTAGACCTCATTGCAATTATATTACCCTTTTAATTAACGTATGAACAGTAATTTAGATATCAATCTTTAGTCGGACTCAATAGATGAGGTATCAATCTGATAGTTTAAACGATGAGATACTAAAGTTAACTTCGGTCAGTCTAAAAGAGGGACAATTTTCTCTTTTAGTTTTGTATAATTGAGTCTTTTCGGAATCACACTCACGAATCACTATGCAAGGCCCATTTCAATGATTTAGGCTCATTGAAAACAGATGGGCCTACGGTGCAAGGCCCATTTCAATGATTTAAACTCATTGAAATCATATGGGCCTACGGTGCAAGGCCCATTAAGATATAATGGGCCTAATAAACAAGGCCCATTTCAATGAAATAGACTCCCGTAGCAAGAAATATCTCATACAATATTCTTGGAGAAGGGGAAAACAAATCTAGAACCTTCACCAACTTTCCCTCCACTTCTCCGTTATCCATCGCTCTCGAACCTTCTACACTTCTCCTTCCTTTCTTCACTCACTATAAATACATTTCCACTGCACACTCAATTTTCGTGTCAAATCAAAATCTCAGCTCTGCAACTGTCCAAGAAATTCCAATTTCCAACTCTCGTTCCTTCAATCCAAAATCATTCAAGCTTCATCATGGCTTCTAACCTCGCTCTTCGAAGGTTCGCTTCCTCTCTTCTCTCCGGTAACAACCTCCACCGCCCCTTCCGCTCTCTCTCTGTGGCTCCTTCCTTCGCTTCTCGATCCTTCAACACCAATGCGCAGATGTCCAGAATGGATGATCATGACGACGATCGTGAGCGTGGTGTTGATCGTTACTCTGATGATCGCGTTGCTTCTCGCCGTCGTGACTTTCCTTCCATCTTCTCAGGTAGTTGTTTCTTCGTTCCGCAACACTGATTTTAGATTAACTTATCTAGAACTTACGGTTTATTCTCAACTTTTTTGAATCCGTTTCCTACACTGATTTGTCCAAATTTGTTTATTGAAATGTCACGAGGAATTGATTATTTGTCATTTTTTTCTGATCCTGTGAATTTCTGCATTATAACTCTTCGTTCTGTTATGATCTTGTTAGTATATCTAGTTGCGAAACATTTCTCGATGGCAATGTATCTCTATCGGAAGTCGATTGTGAAAAATACGTTAGACATTGATGTATGGTCATTTTCCATGCTATGAAGTTAATCTATCCAGCTAAGCGTATCTGAGATTTGCAAATTCGTGCTCGCTTGAAGAAATTGTTTGCGATATCTATCGATTTATTGTATGTCAGTTAAACTGACCGGTGTTCATACGTGCAGATGTATTTGATCCGCTGTCTCCAACTCGTAGCGTGAGCCAACTGATGAACATGATGGATCAGTTAATTGACACTCCCTTCGCTGCTGGAACCCGTGGAATGGGAGGAGTAGGAGCTGCTAGAAGAGGATGGGATGCCAAGGAAGACGAGAATGCTCTGTATTTGAGGATGGACATGCCTGGGTTAGGCAAAGAGGATGTGAAGGTTTCCATGGAGGAGAACACTCTGACAATCAAAGGAGAGCAAGGAGACGAGGAGTCTGGCGAAGAAAAGAGAAGGTACTCGACGAGAATTGATCTGACTCCTCACTTGTTCAAGGTCGATGGAATCAAAGCTGAGATGAAGAATGGTGTGCTGAAAGTTGTGGTGCCTAAGGTGAAAGAAGATGAGAGGAAGGATGTTTTCCAGATTCAGGTTGAGTGAAAAGTGATTTGAGGATCTGTACTAGTTTTGTGAATGTTACTGCTTGCCTTGGGGAATAAATTTAACTAATCAACAAAATGAGTAGATCTTTTCCTTCCACAATTTTGTAAATTTGGCAGCAGAGACGTGAACTTGTGTCTATGTTTCATGGTGTCTTCTATTTTGAAATGAGTGTAAGGATTTGGAAATTCAAGCAAAATCTTATGAGTTAACATTGTGGAAACAGAGTCCTCTTTAGAAATGTGCACCTGGCATATCTCTTGCATCGATCAGATACGCCTCGTTTGACAATCTAACACCGTGATCGAGAACAACAATTGATCATTTTTTTTTGGTGGGAAAACAACAATTGATCATTTGAAACAACTATAATGTAATATCCTTACATAAATTACCAAGTTGTACATATCTTAGTGGATGGCGAAATATGCATGAAACTGAGCCCTTGGTCTTGGCCCAGCTGTCACTTAAAGTTCATAAAGATGAAGCCTACTCAGGTACTCGTCACCTGAGAAGCTGCTGGTTAATGGGTCTAAGACTTACGGCCCACTTCTCTGGTTATATAATAAATATTTTAAATTTTAAATTTTATAATTGCAGATAATAGCTGTATATTATTAGTTCAGTAATGTTTATAAATTTTATTAATGTACTTTTAGGTCCCGTTTGATTACAACGAATATGGACATTTAGTCCATAGGTACATCCTTATTCATGAAATTTTATGGAACATTCATTCTCTACGTAAAATCATTCCTTATTTGTTTAATGCAAAATTTGTTTTATGGAACATTCATTCTCTACATAAAATCATTCCTTATTTGTTTAATGCAAAATTTGTTTAATGCAAAATGCACTTGATTTCCCACATTTTGTTACTCTATAGATATCAGAAATAATCAAACTGTTCTTCAATTACTTCAAACTACAATAAATGATTCCAAAAATTTTCCTAAACTAAGGTATACGTATGGATTAGATTCGTTTTCATTCCGTTTCTAATTTCGGAGTTAAAACCAAACAGGGTGGAAACACTCGGTGCACCCCCACATTAAAACCAAACTGGGTTACGTCCATTTAGTCTAAACTCCGGATTATCACTTGGTTACAATGGTATTGAATTATCTCAGAAAATACTAGTATGATAACCTTTACCCTAATTATCTCAGAAAATTAATATACTTAAATTATGCATAATTTGACCACAAGTCATAATTAAGTAGAAGAGTTTTTTTCTTCTTCTTATATTAGTACGTAGAAGAGTATAACACGGCAAACCTAATCAATCAAACTTATTATCGATTGATTTAGCCATTACAAACAACATTTTATTCAAAACACACGTACCCTAAACTAACATATCTAGTTAGTAGGACATGTGAACCCACTAGGAGCCTTCTTGTCACACGCATTAAGAAGCACGCTAAGAGACACGGGCACGTCGAGTTTAATCCCAAGAAGGCTTCCACGGATGGCGCTACAAAGGCAAAGAGCGGCTTCAAGATCCGCGAGATTTGAGATCAACGAGCAACATGGCTTGACCGGAGGATCGCCTAACTTGAGCCTTAATAGAGTCTCTAGGAGATTGGTGCAAACTCCTAGTTTGAGTGTATCTACGGGACACTTAGCTGGTGTTGTTGGTGTTGTGGGTGTTGTTGGCGTCGTAGGGGTGGACGGCCCACAAGTATGACAGTTGCTGCCTGAGCCACCACTATCACCTCCGTGTGCGGAAGTGGTGGCAAAGAGGACAAGGTTAAGGAAAAGAAAGAGAGCAAGTGATGAGGAGGAGGAATTTCTTGGAGCCATGTTTGTGATGAGGGAATGAGTCTTTTGAAATCTATTGTGAGTCTTATATAGAACATTTCTTGTGGGATTCAACTCTCCAAGCATGACATTGAGATCATATAAGACTTTTTATGTGTATAATAATCGATTAATGTCGGTTTATATTTCTATATTTTTTAAAGGAATTTAACTAAAAACCAGTATTGTTTATTCGGATTTAATATGACTTACTATTGATTTTGGATCCGTGTTTATACAGGGACCATGCTTTGCATCTGGACGCGTTTTTATTGATTGAAAAGAAGGCTAAGTATTCATCACACGGAGATAGCCCGATCCCTTACATCATCAAGTAAAAGATCAATGACACCCTCTGGCGGGTCACACAATACATTCAATCCAATAAGAAGGTTTATAGCAAAACTAGCAATAAAATCCGTTACTTTATTCGTCTCGCGGTAAGAATCTCTTCTTAAGAAGTCTTGACACGTACATATCAGACTAGTAAGAGTATGGTGAGGAGGTTTGATGAGTTCGGTAACCAATAGGGACCGTGTTTTTTACCCCTAAATAGAATGTATATGCTTTAAAATTTGTAATACATACTATATTAAAATTTCTAATACATACCTATTTGAATTTATGATATGCCTAATGTGTTATGCCACACATATACTTGATATAACATGATTATATGCTACGTACATTATCAACTTGTTATAGTTATACTAATACTATATGTTCGTGTCCTATATTAGCAATGGTATAAGTTTTATGTTTAGGGTTCATTAGTGTTATTTAAACGTGCATGTATGTTTATAAATAGGGTTAGTACGTGGAAACGTAGATTTGAAGTATGTCTACGTCTTGATACGTACGTGTAAGCTTGCATGTATATTTGTATAATTCTTGACTGTGTATGAACATCATATCGCTCCATGTTTTTGACTTCATTGCCTATTTGCATGCTTCCAACTTCCAACCTCCCTTGCCGCTATCTTAGCCTTCAAGAAATCTTCAAAGTCATTTTGATATCATCTATCCTCGCTATAAATAGATAAATCAAATGTATTTTTTTTTATTTGTATTTTATAGGGTTTTAAAGAGGGGAGAAGGAGATGAAATGCTTAATTTCCGGGGTAGGAGATTACTCGGGAAATTGTGTTGGTTATGATCCCAACACGTAAGTCTTAGTAATAAGAGAAGTAGTTCACTGACGTGGTATACTAAGATCGAAATTTCTCAATTATAGATTGAAAAGTTTTTATCATATATAATGATTTTTAACACTACGCGATAATAAGTTTTTCTAGTTAATTAATAGTTTATTTTAATAGAATTTAAATACTCTTATTTAGTTTTTTTTTTAATTATATGTGCTAAATTTAAATTAATAACACGTGAAATACATATATTTCCTACAGAAAAGTAACATCAATTTGCTTGTATTACAGCAGTTAGAAGCCCAAATACTATTTCAAAGCCCAAATAGAGGCCCATTTTATTGGGCCGGGCCTCTAAAATGCATGTGAGCCCATAAAAGTAGTTCAGAACCCAAATCCTATATTTGTATTCTTCCTACTCCCATTCAGTTGCATTGGGCTTGAGTAGTTGTGTTCAAACCTTACAACAAATTGGTACATAGTCGAAGGTTTGGTGGGTTGGTTGCCCATGTAGTTTGAGATCGACTCTACGGTGGTATCTGACGGGTTAGCCTTTGCCCGTTGCATGGTTGTCTCTTGAAACGTGTACATCTCGATTCCTAAAAGGTATGCGGTGGTTGTGCATATCAAAGGTGTAAAACCCGGAAATCACAATTGAGGAGGAAATCGATAAATGCAATTTTGTCATGTGAAAAACTTGAAGGGTTTAAGCCTAGCATATAAACAAATATGCCAAACGCAATCTTTAGGTTTTAAATAATAAGAATGTACAAATGAAAACCGCTCACATTAAAGCGTTACATTCTCCAAAACACTAACTTGAATGCCCAAAGAGAATCAAACAACAATGACATTACAAAGTAACACAATTTGAAACCATAGATCAATTGCTTGTCAACGGAAATTGACAAGCCTAGCTTGATTGGTATCTTATTTCACACTTAACTTCAAGTCATAGATGTGTCAAAAGATTATGTGCTTCTTTGCAGCCTCGCGATTGGATTCCAATTCTCCTTCTCGAAGAACCTCAACTTAAGAATCAAATGTACAACGATTCCACAAAGGAACCCTAACGACGCACCGGACCCAACAAGAGAAACCGCGGTACAAATCAACATAACAAACACCTCTTCCTTCGTATTCATATCTCTAGCGGCCATAGCAAGTTCAATCCCCGCGAACAACAACAAAACACCCAAAACACCAACCGGAAACATCACCAAAACCCTAACAATCGATCTCCCAAGGACAACTCCAATCAGTATCTTTGCCACACCGAGCAATGCAACACAACCACCACTCCTCCCTCCGAACTTATACTGCCCGGCCAGCCCACCGGCCCCATGGCAACAAGGCATTGCTCCAAACCAAGGCCCGACGAGGTTCATAAGTCCGACGGTGGTTGCTACTGACGTGGCCGAGAACTCCCCTCTTCCCGGAAAGAGATCAGCCGAGAGCTTGACTACAGCCACCACCGAGTTTAGTATCGAAAGGGGTAATTGTGGAATTGTACCCTTGATAAACCCTTGTTTCCAAGACTCTTTTGTAATCTTTACTATATGGAATGAAGAAGGCCCGAACTTGAAGCCCGTGGGCGGGCCTCTCGCAACCGCTAACGCAGTACCTAATAAGAAGATGAGTAGAGCAGACGGCAAAGAAAACAAAACCTTTCTTGCCTTAGACAAGGAAATTACCCTTTTACCCTCCTCTTCGTCTCCTTCATTTTCTTCTGTAATTTCTTCGCCGGCGCCATTGACGATGATAATAAAGCAAGCACAGACAAGGGCGAGGATGAGCCCATCGAGACCGAGCCAATCACGATCACCGGTCGTTTTCGAGGTGGCGAAATTCTGTTTCTTCTGAACATACTTAACGGCGGTCATGGCGAAGGAGAGGCCTTGAGAAAGCTGGATACCACGGACGACGGAGAGAGGGACGAGACGGTAAACGAGTTCCATGAGATGGGTAACGCCGAGGAAGAAGAGGATAGCCGAGGTGCAGATTCCGGCGGCCATGATTTCCGGGATGTTAAACGATGGGTTTGAAAGAGCGACGGCGGAGATCGTTTTCATTGGCTGGACAGGCATCGGAACACCGTAGATAGCGCCGGTGATGAAGTTGTAGATGCCGGTGAAGATGAGAGTTGTGCCGAGGTTTAGGTCTTTGGCGAGGGTTAGAGCTAAGATGATGGGGATGTATGTTCCTAGGTCTCCCATTGCTCCGTTTATCTCCGCCGCCCATTTTGATCGGAATCCTAGGTTTTCCTTCACTTTGTTCGCGATTTTCCCGCTCGCTGATTGGCTACGGCCGATCTCCGGCTGAGGTGGTTGCGATTCCATGATGCCGTATTGTTAATTGGGTTGGACAACAGGAGATGCGTTGACTCAAGGATGGAGGGTTGTGCTATACGGCCATCTACACTCTTCAGTATATATATATATATATATATATATATATATATATATATATATATATATATATATATATATATATATATATATATATATATATATATATATAGGGTGTGATTCCCATAAGAACACCCTCTAACGAGAACATGAGAACAATCGTACACCGTTGGATGTGAGTATTAAGGGTTGAGATTTAGAGTAGATATAAAAAATAATAATAATTACGAATAATCATAATTAGGAATTCAACAATAACTACGAATAATTCAAAACAATAACTACGAATAATTCACTCAACCAACAATAACTACGAATAATATATCAAACGATATAGCACATTCGTAACAAAACTGCATGTTCTCACGTTAGGGGGTGTTCTCATAGGATCTATAGTCTATATATATATATATATATATATATATATATATATATATATATATATATATGTATTTGGAGAAATTCCATTTTTATTTTAAATGGGTTTTTTTATTAAGATTTTAAATTTTAACTATAGAAAAGGAGCTCAATTTATGAAATTAATTGATTTGAAATATATATATATATATATATATTTCAAATGAACTATATAGTAAATGCTTAGTCATAATTTTATTACTTTATATGTTACTAAATTTTTATAAAGATTTGGTATTCTCTTCTTTTATTTTGGTTGGTTGTGGTATTGACTTTTTTATTATATTACCCAAACAATCTCAAAAAGGTTTTTAGAATAAAGGTATTACAATAATAGAGTATAATTAACGGTGGAAATTAATTGCAAAATTTATCCTTATTCTATGTCGTTGAGCATCGATTTTTACAAATTTGATAAATTTTATTCGTGTCAAATTGGGACATGTTTGATGTTCGTCACATTTATAAATGAGTCGATCAAATATAAGTTTTAACTGTGTAAATAAAAATTTGGCGGTACAAGTTGTTGACCGTCTTCTTTTTAGATCAATGTAAATTTTGAAGTTGGATTTAAAAAAAAAAACAATATGACACGCGTTCAAGTAAAAAAGCAACATTGGCATAGTTATGGATGACAATTTCATACGTACGTCACGGTCATCCGACCACACATCGATTAAAAAAATGATGAAAACCTGTCAAAAGCACGTAAGTGGACGGTAGGTTGAATATTATCCGGGTGAACATTTCATTCATCCATCACTCGTATCAACCCATCCTACCCATCCATTTGTTTTTATAACATATTTTATGTTACCTTTTGTTATATTATACAAGTTTACCCCGTTCCTTGAGTATAAACTATCTAAACTAAAACTTAGATCTTTCCTAATTTGTTCATCCTCGATTGTCGGTGGGACTTGAGTGTTCAATCTCTCTAGTCGTCCTTCTCCAGCTCGGATACTGCTCTTCTTAGAATCTCAAATCTCCACCGTCTTCCCTAGCTTTCTCTTCGTTATTCTTCATATCCACTACTTGTTCGATCGTTCTAATTGCAAAACGTATTTTAGTCTTTCCTCATCCTTTAATTTTGTGAACACCCAAAATTTCACTAAACCCACCCGTTAAAATACATAGTGTAATGCATGATCTCTGGATACGTACTGTCCCAATACACATTTCAAATCAAATTACAAATGATATTATAAGCTATAGTGATTATGATGTATTATATTACTATATTAGATTTGTGAGATCGTAAGAATCGTTCACTTATAAGCTATAAGCATTAGAGTTCTATATATATAGGATCTACCCAAGGTTGATATTGCTCTATTGTTTAATGATTAAGATCTAATCAAACAATAAAATTACAAACGATACTATAAGCTATAGTGATTATGATGTATTATCTTTTGATATCTATGTCCATAAAGATATTACGTGATTGCATGCTTACGAGTGCACGCAATTTATAACAAAGTCGACACATAAAGATATTACGTGATTGCATGCTTACGTGATTGCATACTCATCTCCGTCGGGTATCCGTCCTTATTGTCTAATTTCTCATTTAAATTTATCGACAAATAAAATCAATTTTAGTATACTAGACGCGACCGCATGGGATGCAAACACCCTCTAAAAATTCTCAAAATTATACATGTTATATTTGGTCATAAATAGAATTATACCAAGTCAATTCATCTACTATATAATATTAAAACATTTTTATTTTATCAGTAATGTCGTAGCACAAGTATCTATCTACGAAGTCAACTCCACTAAACAAATAATAAGTTTAAAAAAAAAAAAAGTGGTGGTGTTACGTGCCAATTTGCTATTCGTACCCACGTATTCATGTTATTCGTATCCTCACTACGCGTACGCAATGCGTAGCCGTAGCAAGAAGCTCATTTCGTTCAAAAAACAAGGAAAATGGTTACGACTACGCATGGCCGATGCGTAGCCCTACTACGCGTACACGATGCGTAGTCGTAGCTGTACTACGACTACGCATCGCGTACGCGTAGTAGGGCTACGCATATATCCCCTTCGAAAAAATGAAGGGAAACTTACTACGCCTACGCATGGCGTAGGCGTAGTAAGGTATTAAAATATATATATATATATATATATATTTTTTATTTATTTTTTACTACGCCTACGCCATGCGTAGGCGTAGATGTGGTATGTATAGCATGTATATGGTGGTACGAATAGCAAAAACCTGTTACATGTTAGTAATTCGGTTTTTGTTATATTTCCTAACATTACCTTATCTATTTTACTATTTCTTTATCGGTTTTCATGTTTTCTCTTTAAATATAATTACGGTGGGTATAAGTGTATCAGTAATTCTATATTGAAAAACAATTACGCACACAAACTACGCTAAGGGCTCGTTTGGAAGCGCTAAGAATCATTCCCGGTAACGGAATGATTCCGAATCAATCAAAAATTATGTTTGGTTAGAGGCATTTTAACACATGAAAGTAATACCTCCATTTCCATTTCCTTTCCTTACCCTTAACCGATTCCATTTCGTTTCCATTCCACCGATCCAACCAAACGGACACTAAAGCAATAAAATTAAGTGGAGCAATGTATACATTCGAGTTGGGCCAAGTTAGTTGTGTACTTGTGTTACGGGCTTCAAGTTGAGATTTATATTCCAAACATTTCATATTGGGCCGGGGATATATGCTTGTGAGCCTATAAACATAACAAAGCCCAAATATTACTTTTAAAATTTGGGTAACAACTCAACCGTTGAGATAATTGACGTGTTTTTTTTGGTGGGAGGGAGAGTCAGTGGTTTCCGACGCATCTAGACGTATTTTTATTAACTGGAAAGAAGGCTAAGTAATCATCACACGAGAAATAGTTCAATCTCTTGCATCATCAAGTAAAAGATCAACTACACCCTCCGGCAGATCACACAATACATTCAATCTAATAGGAAAGTTCAAAGCAAAACTAACTATAAATTATGACACTATATTCACCTCGTCGTAGGCATGTTGAAGCTAGATATTGCAATCTCTTTTCAAGAAGAACATAAGTACCAGACTAGCAAGAGGGTGGTGTACACGGTATGGATCGGATCATAATACAACGTTCAACCTATATCAATGGAATGTAACTTTCCGAACCTTGGATTGTACACCAGAATATAAAGACTAAAGCAATTGTTGTGCACTTGGAGTGTGGAATTGAGTTCAAATGATTCCGCATTTGGGCCTCGAAACCAAAAATGCATTTAGTTGATTCCGCACTTGGGGTCCGAAATTGAAATTGGGTTTAAGTGATTCCGCCCTTGGGTCTAAACTGAAATTAAAAAAATACTTTTTTTTATGACCGATTTGATTCCACACCTGAATGGTGGAACTGCTCATTTTTATAAATAAAATATATGGGTATATCAAATAGAGCCAAGAATAGATTCAAACATCAATCTGAAATCGATCAACACATCAAAATTGTGACATTTATTCTGTTTATAAACTACTCTATCGAGACAATTGAACTGACAGTTAAAAATTAATGTGATAGTTGACGGAAAACAATCGGCTTAACCATAGTCTTTGATATATATATATATATATATATATATATATCAAAGATTTTGTCATCATTTTTGTTTATCTTGTGACTATAATAGGTTGATACATTTTCCTATCTTGGCAAGATCGAGGAATATATGTCTTGAAAGAGTGTTTTTTGTGAGATGGTGGAGATTTGTGTTATCTCAACAGAATTATTGAGCTTGTTCTGAAGGCAAGGTGTAACGAGTAGCGGAAGGCAAGCCAAATGAACGACATTTAGAGTAACTAGTGATTACGGGGTAAAAGTATGAAAGTTAATTGAACTAAACTAAATCAATGGAATTGATTATCTCAGCTTTGTTGGGAAGGGGTTTAGTCAAGCCTCATGAGGGTCATGGGACATTGCGTTGATGTAGTCATGACAATGTCATGACTTGACAAGAGCATAATTGGTCTTGTCAACGCCTAGGTCATGTTGCGACAAAGATTGAAAGTCCAGTGCTTTGTGTTTTTAAGACATTTTATGAGCGCTTTTTGAAGAATTTCTCGTTATATTAGCTCAAGAATGTAGTTACAAAGTCTGAGGAAGCACCAATGTCGACTAAGGTGCAAGAAGCTAACTAGAGCTACTTGGGAAGCTAAACTAGTTTAAGTTGAGCTCATGAGTATTTGTGACCCTTGAAGTTCCACCTAGCTATAATGAGTTAAGTAAAGCACATCGTTGAAGAAAAAGTCGGGCTGAAAATGCTATCTCTTTTTAGGCTTCCTATGACCAATTATGAGCTAGGTTTGGGTCGAAAAACAGTTAAGGGATCCCCAGAATCTCTTAACCGCTTGTAATCGTTTTTAGCCACTCTCAACCGAATTTGTGGCAGTCATTTTTACCCTAAAAATGTATCCCTTTTCCCTATAAATGAGAGAGTCGTTTGCACTTGAAATATCATCCATTTGTTGTGCGACACAAACTAAGCTTTTTGTTCCCAAATTTTGACAAGGGATAAGAATTATCTCTTTGACTTAATAAAACTCAATCCTACCTTCATTAAAACTTGACAAATCTATCTATTATTGACCTGACTTAACAGATTTGTTGTTTTTCAGCTAGCCTTGATTAGCCTATTACCAATCCGAATACTTCAACTAGGCTTATTCAAGGTCGTCATCCTCGTTCTCATTTACATTAACATATTCTTCATCGTACATATATCAATAAACCTTCACATTGATACATTATAAAATAATTAGATTATTTTTATACTATTTTTTTATTATATATATCTACAAATTTTATTTTAATATATTAGATTTTAAATAGACATAATTTACAACAAGAATATCACACACTATATTATAACTTGACAAAATACAAAAGAAGGTATATACGTTTTCCTTAGGTATATACATCAAAAGAACTATACACTTTATTTTTCACATACGCCATTTACTACCTCTTTATTTTCTTCTCTTTTTCATTTTCACAAATGTATAAAATAAAGAAAGAAAAAATAATTGTTTGCTCCTAATTCCACGTCAGCAAAATGATCTACTGGGCCCACCGTTTACTTAATATTCACACTAGTGGGAAGTCAACATTACACGTCACCACTCCAGCACCCAACCTTGACGTCCGAAATTCAAACACGTCAACGCCACGTCATCTTACCGGCCAAGCTCATTCCACAAGGTGGAGCAGGCCCGTCGGGCAAACCCGACCCGACGATTCTTCAAGTCATAGACAACCTCAAACCCTTGTTGCTGATAATTCCCAAACGTCATCCCTGGCCCACCACCATCCTCCGCTTCATCTCCACCGTCCATCATCATAAAACACCCAACCTTCCTCCCTTTCTTCGTCGAATCCTCACCGTCCGTGAACTCGTAAAAGTAATTCCTTTTCGGCATCTCCACCGTTGAATTACCGCCAAAATGAAACGACAAGCCGGGCACATTAAAACCCGAACCTGAACCGGAAAAATAATAACATGGGCTGAGCCCGGTTTTAGCCTCGGTTTCCTCGGCCCGTTTGTAAACCCGGTTTAGAGATGAATCTAACTCGGAAGTCACTGCTGTGTAAAGCTCCGTTGAAAGCATAGTGAAGGTTGTCCCACTGTCAACTACAACCCCTCCATTTCCCCGCCGGTCGACCCGTTTTAGATTTTCCGGCGCCTTTATCCGGGTCTGCCCAACCGAAACCGCTTCCAACCCGACCGAATAGAAATACGGGTGCTTCGGATTGTCTAACATCGGAGTGTATGCATAAACGATTTTCGAAGAAGACGACCCTGCATCCATCTTTCTCTGTTTTTTATCACTCCGGCCGAGAATCAACGGACTGGGTTGACGGATCTCAGTCGAGTCAAACGAGTGAGAAACCAAACAGTATGAAAATTGATTACCTAATTTAGGTGAAAGACTCGCTAATTGATTAGGAAACGAGAGGAAACCTCGCCCAAACCCTGCAACTCCGATTGGCTCTGCTAAAGCAGAGTGGGCGCACCCGAATGTGAAATTGGGGAGAGTAAACGGGTGACCCGAACCCGGACTCATTTGGAGAGTGTTTCTATGAAGGCGAGCGATTAGGCTTCCATCTCCGTAAGCGTAGTAGAAGGAAGGACAGGGGATATCAGCACAGTCGGAGGTTTCGATTCGGTCGAGCGGGCATTTTGCGGCGGCGCAGAGGTCGGAGGTAGGAAGAGAAGAGTGGGCGGCGGAGCAAGCTCGTGATTGGCACGAGAGGAAGGACGAGGAAGAGACGTTGAGAACTGTGGATGTAGGTTTGCCTTCGCAGAGGATGCATTCGAAGGGTGAACAGGGGAACCAAACGAGGTCGGAGCCGGTGTCCATGTACAGAGAGATGGTCTGAGAACCAAGGGAGAAGGAGAGAGTGTAGTCCGAACCAGGTGAGAGCGGGAGAGAGACTTGGGTTCGTCGCCGGTGACGGGCGGTGGAACGGGCGGCGATGGATTTAAGGAGATGGTGGGTGATTGTGGTTTTGGTGGTGGAAAGAGAGTGTGTCATCGGAAGAATCATTGATGGGCTGTTTGATGCTAATGATGAATTGAAATGGATGGAAATGAAGAGGAGGAAGAAGAAGAGATTAGCCATGGTTGTTTTGAGTTTTGGGATTGAAACAGAGGTACTCTGTTTTGAACAGGGCATTTCAGAATTTGCTGGTTTGATGATGAGTGAGGGAGAAGAAGGGTTTTAAAGTAAGGCATTTTGGGTAAGGAAAGGAGAGGGAAGTTTCTTGTAGAAGAGAAATAGTAATTGATTATGATTGAAAATTGGGGATTAGGGGCTTCTAATCCAAGTGATTAACATGTTGATTTGTTTAATATTTTATTGTTTCAAGTAAAGGTTAGGTTTTTACTAGAGACGAGAGAAACAGGGGAAGGGAAGGGAATGCCAACCAGGATACAGGGTAAAGGTTACTCTTCGTCTTTTTGACTGGATTAGGTGGATTAAAACCGAAACAAAAAAACAGGGGAGGGTATTATTTTGCCATGGACCATGGCTTCGGGCTTGGGCGGTGGCCACCTGGGTTTGGTGATCGAATGTGGAGTTGTTTGGATTAGGATTGGGCTTGATTTGTCATTTCTCGATATTTGTTAATTTATCTTTTTATATTTATCGGGTCTAATAAGAATAGTAGCTATATGATTAGGTTCACGTAGTATTACAATGTCGATCTGATATTGTTTCACACATCTCCACACTTGCCCTCAAGTGTAATTAGGACTAGTTGATACAAGTAATTAAGGCCGACTTAGCCAAACGGACGGATATCTATTTTCGCTAATCAAAACCCAAATATAGGATAATGGACCTGGATCGAACCTGGTCTTTATACCAAGATGTGGGGATACACGTAAAAATGAACTTACATGCAAGTTTTTCGGCGGTTTCATCTTAAAATTAATTGTCAATAGAAGTAGTAGCTCTTGTACTTATACATTAAAAAGTTCACGAATTATCATATTATCGATGCGAGACATTCCACATATGTCAACAATATTGAATGGCTAGACTAGGTTCACAATATCATTTTTATATTAATAATTTTAGAATATTATTAACAAATTTTATATATTTTTATAGAAAAATAATTAGTGGTTTAGTAATATTATACTATTATTTATGTAATTATCAATTAATAGATTTTTATGTACTATAAGGATAAAGCTTTTAAAATGACAAAACAAGTAGAAAAAATAAAAGATAAGAAATTATCAGTCTAAAATTTTTATAGAAAGATGTTTAAAAAATTAATTTATATTATATTAAGAATATATAAAATGTGTAGTGAAAATAAAGCGTTTTAAAAGACAAAATACACAAAGTAATGTTAATTAGACATTTGAGATGAAGCTTAAAATGTGTATTTTTTGAAAAATAAAAATCGATGCTTTAATTCCATTGGGTGCATGAAAATGATGAATACTTCATTGAAGAATCTGTAATTTGTACAATAAATAGCATACGTGCTTTGATACTCATATTAAATTAATATGTCGAGAAAATTACTTTGACGTAAACATTTCTGAGAAGTTTATTGCGTTATAATTACGAAGATATCTTCTCAATTAAATGCAATAGATTGTCATAAATCACAATGCTTTCACAACTTCATTGCAATTGCAGTGAATATAACATAACGTTGAATTTCGAGTTCGAGTTCGAATCCTTCTGGCAGCATGTATGGAAAAACTGATATTGGGAGGATATTCCCAGCAATGGGCTACGACTATCTACCCGATCCGGACGTAGATCGGCTAAGCCGATCGAACCGGGTACGTAACCTTCTTCAAAAAAAAAAAAAAAAACATAACGTTGAATTCATATGTACCCCAAATTCAATTATTTTTCGAGTTCGGATAGTAACCTTAAATTTACGTTATTTTTCGGATTTTACCTAAATTTATTAAAAATTTTCAAATTATATTAAAAAAAATATAAAATAAATTAAATTAAAATTGAAAAATAAATAAAATATAAAGACTGATTTATTTATTTTAATAATAAATTAAAACACTGATTTTTAAATTTTTTTTAAGAGAATCCTTATTTTATTTATATTTTAAATAAAGTATAACACTTATGTTTTTAGATTTTGTTAAAAAAATGCTAATTCAGTTTATTTATTTTTTTAAATAAAATAAAATACTGATTTTTTTTAATTTTGTAAAAAAGTATCTGATTTATTTATTTTTAAATTAATATAAAATACTGATTTTTTAAAAAAAATTATTGTTTACTTTATTTCTATAATAAATAAATCATTCTTTCTATTTTATATTTACTTTTCAATTTTACTTAATTTTCTTTTATATTTTTAATGAAGTTGGCCGAAATTCGAAAAACAACGAAAACTTAAGGTACCCAACTCAAAAAAACTGTTGGACAAAATTCGAAAAATCTCAAACCACGAGGGTACTATCCAGAATTTTCATTAAACAAAATATGTAAGTGTTAATTAGCTTGGGAAGATATATGGAAAGTCAACGAAGACGAATTGTTTGTTCTGTAGTTTTGCATGACATTAGTAAGTACTTAATTTTGAAAATTTAAATAATTTATAAGAATAAAATTGAATAAAAAAAGAAAAGTCAAACGTGTCGAGTTATTGACCAAATCCTTGCATGGATTCCTTAATTACTTCGGACTTCATCGTTTGAGTCTTCCCTTGAATGTCAACAAGATCTCGAAGGGATAAGAGTTATATCCATCGAGATGAATACGACAACTTAATAATTATTAATGTGAACAATCAAATACGGAAATCTCCATTAAAAGATGAATATGATCTCGGGATATTCTAACTACTTCGTCCAACATATTTTCAGGAAAATCAATATGGTCGCAGACAAGATTACTATGTATGGACTCTTCCACATGATGGACGTCGAGGCTATTCTAGAAAATGTTCAAGACCTCATCCGCAAGAATATATTAGATTGATCTTTGATCAGCCTATTAATCTTACATTTGTATCCAAAATAAATATTCGGGTTATATGGGGGCTTTTGTGATAATTGTGGAGGATGAAACTTGTGGTCGTATTTATATAAAAGGACAACGAGTTTAGTATATAAGGTCATTGAGTTTGTTGGAATCAAGACTTTAAATAGGGACATGAACGATGATAGTCTGTCTGTTTGGGTTAGTTGGCCTCACATGGTAATGACAGCAATTCGATAACTCGGTCCTGACTTATTGGTTTATCAAACTTTAAGAATCTAATCGACTGACATGGACAATGATAGACTGCCTAATTGGACTAACCGACTTCACATGGTATTTAAACAATTTGATCTTCTGTGTTCCAACTTATTGGGTTTGTCGGTTTTAAGAATGTAATCAAGGAGAAGGACAATGATAGTCCGTCCGATTGGACTACCCGTCCTCTATTGATATCAAAGCAGTTCAATCTTTCGTGTCCAAACTTATTGGGTTTGTCGGTCCTAAAGACTCTAATTGCGAACTAGACAATAATAGTCTTTCCGGTCGGACTAGTCGGCCTCACATGGTATCAGAGTAGTTCGATCTCTCGGGTCCTGACTTATTGGATTTGTCGGTCTTAAAGACTCTAATTGTGGACATTGACAATGATAGTCCACCCGATTGGACTAACCGTCTTGAAACATGTCATCAAGTGTCAACCGGTATCCTATTATCTTTATATTGTTGTGTTATACTTGAGCGGTAAAACCACTCAAAGAGTCAAAGTGGATAAAACATATAAAATCCCATAAATTCAACTCCTGTATATCTTAGGGTAAAAGCTTTCAATTTTTTACTAGGTTGATATGAAATTTAATCCTCAAGACATAGAAGCCGGTGACCCAATATAAATCACCGCCCAGTTGACCTAAGTAAATATTTAATTATTGTCACGTTACTTCCATGCATGAAAACATACCAATATTAGGTCTAAATGTACATAGATATATAAGTTTGACAACTAGCATTGAAGGTATATTTGGTGAAGCTATTTACTATATCCAATTTAATATTTTACTATCCTTATTATTACGGTTTAACCCAATGGCGGAAACAAAGAGGTAAAGGGAGATTGTACTCCGACTTCCAGCGAAGGCAGTTATTCAATTTAGACGGATGTAATACATACTGCTTTGCTAATTCATCTGGTTTGACCGACCTTTCTCCTTTTACTTAATTTTTTTAGAAAGGAGCGTGAATTCTGCTCTTAATATGAAAGGTAAAAAAGATGGTCAAATTTATTAAGTAGACTTTTTATAATATTTGTTCAATTAAGTAAGTCCTTGCTATAAACACCTTTAGTAAATGTACCTCTTATAAAGTAATGGTGACAATCAGTTAGAGTGATAAAAATTAGAGGGATTTACAGAACAAAAGATCATAAAAAAAAGCTTGGTTCACCAAATTCTATAAAAAAAGATTAGCATACGAAAACAATTGGTTAACCCATCATTTAACCCCACATTATTATTTCTAACCTATCTTATTTAACAAAGTTCTACCTAACTTCCTAAACAAATAGTTGGTCGGTACATAATTCATAGATATTTAGATATAAATAGTAATATGATGTTTATAGTAGTGATTGTTTTATTTGCACGATCTTCGATTTACTGATTATCAGAGAAATTCGTATGACATCAACGTTAGGGACAAAACAAGCGATGTTGGATGGCATCAACACTCAAAATGTAACAGAATCAACTTTAGACGTCGACGACACCAAATCACGCCTTTTTTACAAAAAAAATCGGGTGCCAACAACTAACTCACAAAACCTTGAAAAATTATAAAAAATAAACCCATAGAATCAAAACATTCACCGAAGAAACGTACCTTGGAGTTAGCCAGTTTTTCTAAACCATCTTTTGCGGGATATAGAAGCTTCTTCGGGATTCATATATACTTCTCGACGACGGCAAGATTTGAGGTCTAGCAATGGAGGCAACCGACGACATGAATAGAGGGCACTCGTGGCGGGGCCGTGGACAGCGGCGGCGGATAAAGAGATGCTGACAAAAGTAGTATCTTATATTAATAATTCGACTTTATTATTGTGGAAATTATAATCACCTCGATAATTCCGGGTTATATCAAACAAACCCATTATACTTTAATTGGTTTATGCATCTTATCTTTGGTCGGTGGTGATGATCAAATTAAGTTGAAACCACACAAACTTTTTGAAAATGACAACCTATGGAGTAGATGATGCATGCAGCTATAACATGTACGCTATACACCTCTCGTGTCACAACTCATGTTATGTATACTTTAAGTCGACATTTAAGATATTCATATGTGCCATCTAATGATCCAATTTTGAGATAGAGGTATAGTCTAAGCATCAAAGGGTATGTCTATCTAATCATCCAAATTTGAGATACACGTATGGTGGAAGCATCAAAGGGTAGGGTTTTTCATTTTTCCGTTCTGAGTTATCGTTGGATCGATTCGGACCGACCCATAACCAAAATATAAGTGGTTCTAGATTTTTAATTAAAAGAGGTTCATTGAGTTCTAAAATCATATATGATTTGTATTTTAAAAAGATTCGGGGTCCTTTGACCGTGTCTCTTGTTCATAATTGAATCTAGATATCATGAATACGAGATACTAGGGTTGTAAGCAAGTAAGTACTCTCCTATTTGCCGTCGTTTTAGGACCAGGTTGGCTCAAGAAACGATTCGTTAGCGGTCAGTGTTTTTGGTTTTTTCTTTTACACCTGGTTTTAGTTTTCCTGACTTTGTCTTTAGGTTTAGTGATCCAAGCCCATTGTCAAGAAATGAATTCCAGTTAAAGTGGAAATTAACAACTCATTTGTAATTGTTTCTAGTCAATAAAACCGCTTAGGCGCAGACATCTTCGGCTCTTTTTCCATCTATATATAGAGAGAGAGAGGGTGCGGTTCCCATGAGAACAGACTTATCGTGTAATTATGAGAACAATCTGAGACCGTCGGATGATGAGTATTAAGGGTTGAGATTTAGGGTAGATATCATAATTAATAATAACTACGGATAATCCATTCAACCAACAATAACTACGAATAATACATTAAACGATATGACACATTCGTAACGAAACTAACAATAACTATGAATAATATATTAAACAATAAGGCATGTTCTCATGATTACACGATATGTCTGTTCTCATATGACCTATACTATATATATATATATATATATATATATATATATATATATATATATATATATATATATATATATATATATATATATATATATATATATATATATATATATATATATGTGGAAGTCAATTAAGCAAATCATTATCTAATTTTATAATTAACATAAATTATAATCTCAAAATTTTCTATACGTTTTTATATTCTAAAGTAAGCATATACTTGAGGCTAAATTTGGATCTGTTTTATCGGCCCGTAAGTACATTTGGCCCAACTAAATAGAGCCCAATGGGCCCAATGACCTCATGTCTATTGGCGCTCAAATTAGGTCTTTGGGCTCATTTAAAAATATATTAATGAAATTTGTCTTTCTATAATGATTGTATGTTCTGCCAACCCATATGCACTATAAACTAGTTTGATACGGGTTCTTAGGCCATCTTCATCCCAGAAATTCAATTTTAATTTCTTTACCGATTTTTTTTTGCTTTATTATTAGAACCCAAAATATATGTCAGATTTAGTTTCTCTGCAGAGAAACTTCTCTCTATTCATCACCTTGGTTCTCTCCCCAAATTTGACATCTCAATAATAAAATTGTTTCTTATATAATTGAAGAAACTCAAAATATCTGGGATGAAGATGCCCTTATGATTCAGATATCGGTTTCTAAATCACTCAAATCAATTTTCGAGTTTGGTACTAAAAAGGAATTGAAATAAGCCATTACAAAAAATGAATGGTTCAAATAATTTTCATTTTTTTTGAGGTTGGTAAAAAAGAATTAAAATGAGTCATTCTAAAAAATGAATGATTCCAATATTTTTCATTCTCTTATTCATGGCTTTTTTCCCATGGGTTTGGTCATTCCTAGTTATGTTAAAATGATATTGTCCGGTTCAATCGACTTTGTGTAAACATGAACACTTGATTGGACTCGGACATATAATCATTTGAATTAATCTTTTTAAATAAATAAGAGGCCTATTTTATCCCCTAATAAACAAATGAGTATACTTGATACTGCATTAGCTAAAAAAAAAAAGCCTACTTAGTACTTAGTCAACCCACCAAATAATATTCAAATATGTGGCTTTCAAAAAAAATTACTCGAATCAAGTTATTTTCGGTTTGACTTGTATTTTGGAAGTTTGGGTTAATACAAAATCACCAATCAAATTTATTCAAATTCGGGTGAAATTGGTTCGTTTCGAATCATATCCTTTTTTTTATCGAATGATCGTATAAACTATTTACCCTTGAAAATATGAGTTTAGACGGATCAAGGCTAAAATAACCTAAGCTTCGGCTTTTACGCAGTTGACTTACACCCAAACTGTAAACCCGAAAATTTTCAACTCAGACTTAAACGACTACACTCAATATAGTTTTTTTTGTGCGTAAGCGTATACCGTTTATATCTCACCGTATAAATAGTTAACTTGGGTGTGAAATTGATTTAAAATGAACAAATACAATCCAACTACTCCCAATGAATTGTTCTTATTGATCTACATAGAATCATGAAGAAAATATGCAATGACTATGTAAAAGAAGGTGGTGATATCATATTTCATCTATGATTGATCAAGACTTGGTCCAACATTTCAAAGTCTTAAAGGTGTATACATGTGTGAGTAGTTAAAGGAATATACTATCAGGGAAAGAAGGAATCAAAGCATACAAGGAAGCAACGTCGGCGTAACTTCCAGGTGGCGGTGGTGGTGACCGGTGGGCCGCCGGCAACTTTCCAACTCCGATCCATACTTTTAGTTACGTACGGTTTTGACACATTTTCAAGTCATCCTCATTTGAATCGACTTTTCCTTTGAGAATGATATTTTAGCTATTGTATTGGATTTGTCGGGTTCTATCGATCACCATTGTTTTATCTTTAAACTTTTTTTATATTTGTTATATATATTTTTTTTTACAATGGGGAGCGGTTCGAAACCATTAGACGGCGCACCATCTAGTGAGTCGAAAGGCCGAAAAATCGGCAGACGGACAAACCGTCGTGAAGGACTACAAATATAGGAGAAAATAAATACACAAAAATACATCAAAATGAAACTAAAAGCAAAAAAATCTTCAAGGGAATGCAGGATGATGCAGCCAGCAGAAGACAACGAGTATAAACGTTCATCTTCGAAGTAAGTACACAGGGAGGAAGTCTGAGAACAGTTGTAGACACCTCAGATTTGGAGTGCAACAGAGCCGTCAGGAATATGAAAAAAGCTCAAATGACTTTGTTTGGACGCATGGTGATGACGCTCAGTTTTTTCAACTTCAACCCACTGCAACGAACGCTGATTTTATGTCAAATTTAACCAAAATTAAAAGAAAAATTATTGAAATTGTTACTTATGTGCATCTCGATGTCTAGTGCACTTTTTTTTAAAAAACTGAATTGAATGTACCCGAGAGAGAAGTGTGTAGAGTTTGAGAATAAATACAAAATGTTGGGGTATATTTACTTAATTGAAACATTAAAAAGCCTAGTCACTACTCCAATTTCTCAAAAAGGCCTATTTACCAAAATTGCCCAAATTTGACACGGTTGTGAAAAAAAAGTTCAAATGACCTCGTTTGGACGCATGGTGAAGACGCTCAGTTTTTTCAACTTCAACCCACTGCAACGAACGATCGCTGATTTTATGTCATATTTAAACAAAATTAAAATAAAAATGGGCAATTTTGGTAACTATACCTTTTTGAAAAACAATAGTAGTAACTAGGCTTTTTAATGTTTGAATTAAGTAAATATACAGCAACCTATTGTATTTATTCTCAAACTCTACACTCTTCTTGGATACATTTACTAAACACAAAACTCAAAAGCCTAGTATACGAATTTGTTTCAATAAAAATTATTGAAATTGTTACTTATGTGCATCTCGACGTCTACTGCACTTTTTTTAAAAGTGAATGTCGTCAAAAACATCCCATTATTAAATATCACGTTTTATATATAATTTTTTTATATTGAATTTCATACGATATAATTCATGTATAAAGTTTTAGGTATCATAATTTGATTATGATAACTATTCTTTATCTTATGTTGAACTAAAACACAAAAAAAAAACAATATGAAATCAATTTTTTAGGTTGGATATGTTGTTTCCTTACACGAAACATCATATGAACTAATCTAATATATATGTTTATTTATAAACCTAGGGTAGTATTTGATATATGTGTAAAATATATAGATGTTTGATAGTATTATGGTTAGTGCAGAATCCTTCATTATATGAAAATTTGGGATAATTATTGCAATTAACCTCCAAAACCCAAAGTTGACCGGGAGTTATTGAGATATTAATGGACCCCACACTCTTCCCATAATCCACTTGTTCACTAGCGTCCATGTTTTTATTGTTTTGCTTATTCCAATTACACTGCGTAATAGCGTGTCGATTTCGATCATCTTTCCATTGACGAAGTTTGTTTAGTGATACAGGGTGCGTTCGGTAGAAGAGAATTAAGGAATTTTACAAAGGGCCTGTTTAGTTAGAGTTTTTGGATCATCATTGAGATTCAATTTGAGATTGAAAGGATGAGGATGGTGTTTAGTTACTGATTCAGATTTCAATATGGTATTTGTGGGTGTGGTTTAGAAGCTGTGAAAATCAGATTTTTGAAAACTCTTTGGGGAAGCTTTGGGAGATTTCACAGTGGTTTGTAAAATGGATTCCCCTATTGCCCTCTTATCTCTTCTCTGCTGACACTCTTCTCACATTCATCTCCGGTTTATGCCCTTTCCTTCCTCTCAATACTACTCACCCAAAATTAGGGTTTTCATTGTCTCCTACCTTTGGGAACAATACTGTGAACAATTTCTTTTTTTTTTTTTTTGAAGAGTTAATTAGAACACCCGGTTCGATTGGCTTTGCCGATCTACGTCCGGATCGGGTACTAAATCGTGGCCCATTGCTGGGGGATACCCTCCCAATATCAGTTTTTCCATACATGCTGCCGGGAGGATTCGAACTCGAATCTCCAGGCTAACCACTTAAGGAGTCTAGCACCACATCCCACTAGACCAATTGAGTATTGGTATGTGAACAATTTCTTCTCTGAAAACAAAGGAAGCTGAGGAGCATGGATGGTGATTATTGACTTCAAAATCTTCGATTCTCACTGGCAATGCAATATTCCTCCAGATTTTGATACCGAACAAAGCCTAAACTGTTGCCTTCCGTCGAATTTCGATGTTGATATGGGGCTAAACTTATGTCATCACTTCTGAATCGTTCGGATTTTTTAAGAGGTGAAGGTAGAAAGTGAGAAGAAAGGAACCAGTGGGCTGGTACACCCGGCTGCTAAGAACTTCAATCCGACGAGGGAGACGAAAATTGGGAACGAAGATCTGAATCTGGATTTTTGTTCTTCCCATTATTATTATTGATTATTAATGGCGAGGGTATTTTGGTCTTTACGAAAATCGAAACTAATTCCGAACCATCTAACTAAACACGTATATGAAGTTTTTTTACGACCACAAAACGCTCGTTAAAACCGCAACCACAACCGTAACCGCAACCACAGTTTTACTAAACTTGCAAAACGAAAATTATGAGGGTTTTTTTTTATTTTACACTAACCGTTTTATCGGTTATGAAAACTATAGGAGAATTATGCTTTTGTTTTTTGATTTCATTATGATTGAACTGAACGGAGTCAGAGAGTATATTTAAAAACCATGAGTTTATTGTAACTGAAGATTAAATTTATTGTTAGATGAAGTTATAGTTTATTATGTAGTTAAAATAGATAGTTAATTGAATGAATTTTTTTAAGCTTTGATGTGGGTTGGAAAGACGGAACTTGTTGGAGTTTATGTAAGAGTAAATAGAAGTTACTTTCTTTATTTTTAGTAGAATAAGATTTTATAGGGTTATATAATAACCTAAAAGTCATCAAGGTTATGATAGTAAAATTTTAGAAAATGGTTGGAAAATAAGTCCTTAATAATTTTCGCAAGTTAAGTTCAATTTATTCCACGTAATTAAACCTTTGTAATTCCGTGCAGTTTAATTCATAAGACGATAAATCGATTCATGTGATTCGGCCAAACCAAACTGGACCCAACCGAATATGGTATGAAAATTCATGTTTGAAAGTCAAGTGACTTGAATCAAAGTTGGTGGATTTGGGGATCTCCCTTCACCGTCATCCTCGCGTTCTAACACTTGTTAGTTACTCTTCCTTCACCTTCACTCTAAATTTCTACCTTCAAATGCCGAGTAGTTTTATCGAGCCTCTATTTACTGTGGGTACTATAACAATATGATGTTGCTTTTGACGAAAGGAGAAAGAAAAATGCAAGACTTTCACTCTCTTAACATAGTTACTTAGTCCACCGGCCAAAGTCTTTCTCAGTGTTCCTTCTTCTGTATCGACATTTATATTATGCACCTACAGATTATAGAATATTTATATGACTGATGAAAGAAAACGTTGTAAGCAGTAAATTGAGTAAAAACAGATTCATATGACAAACTTGCCAAAGAGATAAGTAAACTAAATAACCTGATTTTGTAGTTAACCGGAGAATTCATTTATAATTCACTCATTCTGAACACTTTTGTTAGCTTGAGCTCTCGAATTTGATTGTTTCTTTTGATTTAAGAATTCACTAGTTTAAAAATAAAAAAGAGTTTATTTCATTCAAATAAATATGTACAATGATTCCAATAAAAATGAAAAAGTGATTTTTTCCCCATACTAATACTTACTCTTTCAATCCATTCATCTCAAGAGATCCTTGATTAGTGCTTCGTATGTCATGCCCCAACATGCGTGGAATCATATCTCATTTTCCATGATGAATTAAATTCTTGTAAGATTTGTCAAATCCTTTGAAGAAGAGATGTTCTTCCACTTCATTGATGGGTAGCCATTTATCCACCATACTTCTTTTGCATGGACATCACGTTCTACCTTCGACGAGATTTTTCTTTGCCAACTCCAAAAACTTTTTAACACCATTAAGATACATTGGAGGACTATTTGGCAAATCAATCCAACTTGTATCCATACTTGTAAATAATATTCAGCTTTGAGAATTTAGATAGGTCCATTTTCGACATTGTAAAGACAAATTTAATACGATAACTGATAAGAAATGAAGAATCAAGATTCTTAAGATACGTCATTAATGTACTATTGAGGAAATTAGAAAGAATAAAACGGCAACAACATTTTAAAGACAAATTTCACTAATACTATGTGCATAAACGATAGGAAATGTGGTGACAAATTTAATACGGTAACTGAAAATGCATATAAAAAAGTGCACAAACTCTAAACAAAGTCAGTACGTGAATTCGTTTATGCAACTACAACTCGAAGACAATACCTGGTTTGGATTAAACCTTATGATGGCTACATTGTTAGAGAAGGAAATCCCTGATTTGGAATGTGTTATTTGAGAACCCAACGGATTTGGATTGAGAGAAGACAACTTTGAGAACCTAGGTAGAGAAATGTGCTATCTGAGTGAGCTGATTTGGTTTGAGAGAAGACAAAACTTGTGAGTCGCTAAGTAGTATGACGATTTGGGAATTTAGGTTTGTGTCATTTGCGAAGACGGAACTGACAGGCAAATATTCAAATTTGGGAATTTAGATTTTAATATTGCGACACCTTTTATTGTTGTTAAAGTAAAATAAAAAAGCGACGCTCAAAGGTGTCGCTATATGTGTCATTTGGGACACACAAAACTGTCTTTATTTGTGTCATATGTGAAACACCATAAAGTCTCTTTTTGTGCCATTTGTGACACCTACATGTGTGTAAGACCCCGGTTTTCGCCTTCACCGCCCCCGCGGTGAAGGAGGCCGCCCCAACGGCCTTGGTGGGTGTCATCGCCCCTACGGCACAGGCAATCCGCCCTTGCGGATTTGCCACAGATCGCAAAGATCTTCTTTCCTCTTCGGTTCTATCTTTTTCCCATCTTAGAAGATCCGATTATCTTATCTTTGGGCCGACTTTCCTTGGATCTTCTAACCCTAGACGTCCTTCCTTTTATCTTTCTTCCTCTCCTTTATATATTCCCGTCTTTCCTTCTTTTTCCCGTTTCTTACATACATTCTTCAACCTTGAGAGTTGCAGCCGTCTTCCTTCCTTCATGTGATCTTGCTAAACGTGTAAGTCTTCTCCCTTGAGTCTCTCATCACGTTCATGTAGTTGCTGCATGTCTTTCCCTTCTGTTTCGTTTTCTTCATCGTTCTTCCCTTTTCTTATTCTCCAAGGATCAAACTTGAGCCTTGATTCTTGTGGAGCGTTCCGTTGTTGATCCTTTGATGTTCATAGGCTCCCTTGGTTGAGTTGTGAAGCATGAGAGTGCTGGAAGAACAAGTCTTGACCTTGTCGTGGTTTATGCTGTCGTCGAGAAGTCGACAGTGCCTCTGCACCATATCCGCCCCTGCGCCTCTGCAGTGCTGCCCCCGCGGCCATCCACCCCTGCGGTTTCCTCTACAGTAACTCCCGTTATTGTGAGTTGCTTCCTTCCTTGCTTTCCTCGTTCCTTTCCTTGATCCTTATGGATGTACCTTGTTTCCTGAGTATGCTGTAAGACTAAGGTTGAGCCCTTAGCTTATGGAGATCTCTTACAGATCATTGAGACTAGAAGTTATAGACTTCTAGCAACCGTTTCGTTCCTGATTCGTGATGCTTGTGTGAACAAGCTTTTTCCTTTCTTGAGGGAAACTGAGCCGTTATTTGAGTGTGTGCAGTGTGTTGGGTGTTACTTCGAGTGAGGTAAGTCCATTGGACTTACTTAGCTTCATTCCGCGTATTAGCTTGAGTGTTTTGGCTTGATTGTTCTTTATCATGTTATAACGGATAACTGGAATAGGATTCACCTTTATAACCTTAACTGTCCCGAGGGTATGATAACCGGACGGTGACCACTTGTCTAGTTCTTTACGAGACTATAATGTGCTCTTGCGACCCAGGCCCGTATGTAACGGATAATACTAATCTATTCCTATTGGTAGACGGAAGTGGAGGCGAGTTTCGGGAGATGCTTGTGTGACAAAAGAAGTTGAATTAGTAATGAATAACTTAATGAAAGATAATAACCGGTTGTGTGCGAGCATGTTATATGTTTACACTTCCCGTATGTGTGTTGGTGTCTTTACATTCTTCCTGATATGTATAATGTTAGCTAACGGTTTATACCGTCTTTGTAGATGCTCCGCAGGTTCAGGATGTTGCTGAGTGATCCGGACGGTGTGGTCAGCCGAGGTTCCCGTATATTATAGGACGGGATCAGGTTTATGTCATGTTGTTGCTTTCCCTTTTGTTTTGAACTTGGCTGCGAGTCTTTTATGTTTTTTTTCCTTTTGTTTAAACCTTTTGTTTTATATTGAGTTTTGGTTTTCATTCGTCTGCGCCTTGTTGTAAGATCCGTTGTGTTGTTGCTACTTTGAGGGTCGGGACCCATTGTGCGGTCCTAGCCCATAGCGCTTCGAGTTCCAAGAACTTGGGGTGTTACAATATGGTATTAGAGCTCTAGGTTGGCAACAATGACACTCGAAATCTTCTAAAGGTCGGATGGATAAATAAATAGAACCCGCAAGGGGTCTAACGTTTTCAAAAAGGGGGTTTTGTTTTAATCTTGTCGGTCTGGGATATATGTACGGGGGATCACCACTATTTCCGCGGATCTCAGCAGTGTGGTTCTTCTATGTTGGCCTTTATATGTGTTTTTTCTGGATTTCTGTTTTAGCTGTAGCGTGACATTATATCTATATAGTCTTATATATTTATCCTTATAGCATATGACATGCACTAGAGTTACCACTGCTATAGGGCGAGGAAGGGGTCGACCACCACTTCCACCTGCCGTCCGTGAACGAGGACGTGTAGGAAGACCTCCACTAGCTAGAGGTCGGGATCAAGCCTTAGTTGATGATCCGCCTATCGCTTAGAAATTTGATTACATACAATAAATGAAACAAAATTTATTATTTTGCACCAGTTGAACCATTCTCAGTTCCCACAAACATTTAATGCATGTGCAAATTAATTTTGTAAAATATATTATACATTCTATCTTATTTTGCCAAAGTCCATTCATCAATTGCAGTCACATCCTATCATACAGTTTTGAAATACTTATTATACTACTTTTTTAATTAATTATATTTGTCTGTAATCAGTGATTTGTTAGAAAAGTATTTTGTATTTAATTATCCAATTACTTAAGATTTATAATTAAAAAAAAAACTTTGGCATCAAGAAGAAGCCAACATGCAATAGTTTTCTATCCAAATTAATCAAGCATGATATCTGACGGTATAGGAATAGAACTATTCAATATGTATAATATATTTACTATTTCACTTAAATGTTTCACCTATAGTTCGACTTTTAATTAGATTATTTTAAAGTTTTTTAAAAAATAGATGTGATTGAGTTTTCAGTAAATTTAACATTTTTTGATTATGAAAACTGACGTAAAAAACGTAGCAGTATAAAAAGAAAGAAACAAAAGTACTGGCATAACTTTCGTCCTAATTATGAAATAAGATTTGAATTTTTTTTCATGCATCTCTAAGTTTTCAAATTTTGCTACACCCAATCTTTAAATTAAATTTAGAGGCTGAAAACTTGGTTAAATTCAAGGATTGATGGCTTCAAATGAATCTATATCAAACGATCTATGTATTTGAAGTATAGCCTCCCCTAAAAAACAATAAAAATGTACGTTAAGGTCGACGTTTACGGTGTTGTGTATAAAGGCTCAACATGAATAAGTCATATCCACGATGGTAGCATACGTGATACAATACTATCCTACGATGCACGGAAACTTTTGGAAGACGGAGTGCCCCGTGTCCTGTTGTGTTAGACACAGGGACACGCAAGGATATGTCTCAGGCATACCATAAATTTTCATACAACAACTTTCTTGTATGAAAATTTATGGTATGAAATTATAAAGCATGACATCCAAACACCACAACACTATTCAGCCTCCTCGTCATGCAAAGCAATCCAGTAGAGAAAAGTGTACAAGAAAATAAAAAAGAAATAAGAAAAGGGATATACTTACCAAAATAAACTAGAAGAGAGCCTATTTGACCAAATTATTTCAACAAGGCTAAGAAATTATGACCCCTTTACCATTAAAAGTCCATGACATATTTAAGAGGGTTACACGCTACATTAAAATAATAAGAAATTTAGGAAAAATAATAAACTGAATTTGTCTCACGGTAGACATGATGAACTTAGTTTATCAGTTTCTCTTGTTAAAATTTTACTTAAGACTGTTAGTTATTTTAAAAGGGAATTTGTTTCCAAAATTATAAGCTTAACCAAAATTTTATTAAGGACTAATTAGTAGACACCCACAACTTGTGTCATTAGCACATATAAGTCCCTAACTCATGAAAAAAATCTCGTTGATATACTCCCGTGTTATTCGTAATGGCCATAACGCACATGAACCCTTCTTGAGCTCGAAGATATATTTCACAATGTAGAGCCTCAGCGTTCTCCTCGTCTTTGAAACAAATAAACGTCTATATGAGTAGAACTAGACATGGGTTCAGTTTGGGACAAACCGCCAAACCGGCAGTTTAGGTTTTCCGCTTTGGTCAAACCGTAGGTTACCGGTTTAGGTTTACCCGAACCGCCGGTTTAGTTTTGTTTTAATTGGCCCAAACCGGCGGGTTTGGTTTAGGTTCCAATGTTTTTTTAATATATAAACCGGCTAAACCGCCGGTTTTGGTTAAACATAAACCGCCGGTTCGGCCGCCGGTTCCCAAACCAGGCCCGACTCAATACATGTGGAGGCCCAATCCTATTAAGTATAAAATCAGTATAGGGATAAAAAAAACCAGCTTGGGACATCGAACTTGAGACCATAGGGCAATCAAGAAGAACTTCTTTACCAGTTGAGCTAGTAATACATTGTTACTAACACAATCTTTTTTCATAATGAGGCCCCAAAACATCCGAAGCCCTGCTCAGGAGAACGGGTTACACCGGCTCCGAGCCGGGCCTGTCCCAAACCTAAACTGTCGGTTTAGATTTGGGTCCCTTGTCTAAGTAGAACACTAGAAAATTTTCTTTAATTTTTTCCTTTTATATTTCAAATTATTTATTTAATATAATTTCGTTAAACCTAAAATTTTTCATACGGAGATTAAATATGTTACCTATATTTTCGACCTCTACGACTCAGGTAATAGGCTATTCTAAACTTATAACCCATAAAATAATCTCACATATGAATTAAAAATATCATTTTTCACATAATTATACAAAAACATTTCTTTATATTTTATATATCTTAAAACATACATTTTAGTCTTATCACACGATAAACACATTAAATTTTGTAAAAGGAAGTATTATATAGATAGATGAACAAAAGTAACATAAGATAAGAATTAGATAACCATTACAATATTTAAAAAAAAGAAAAAAGAAAATTACATACATTAAGCTAGAGAGAGAAAGAGCCTACCCTACAAGTGTGTAGTGTTTTTAAAAAGCGTCGTTCTCTGCTTCATCGCGTCTCTTCTTCCTCTTTCTCTTCCCCATTTCCGTTGAATCTGACAAAAAAGGAACCTCCACCCCTCTTCCCAATACGCGGATTCTTCCGTTTTTATATATCCTTTCATCTTCGATCTGCTCCTCGATTCTTCCAGCTGATTAAGCATATTCCCACCCTCAATTTCCATTCTCCAATTCCTACTTCCACTTCAAATTTCTTACAATCGTTTCGAATTCGAGTTCCAATCAGAAATTTGGAAGCGCTGTTTGAGAAAATGGCGTTTTGGAAGGGTAATTTAGGGTTATGGTTGACGGTGGTGTTAGCGGTGCTAGTCGCAACGACGTCGTTTGGTTTTGTGGAAGGTCGATACGGTGAGTTGAGGAAACACAAAAACGCTTATGCTGCGATGATGTATATGGGAACCCCTAGAGATTACGAGTTCTACGTTGCTACTCGTGTCCTCATGAGATCTCTCGCCGACCTCGCCGTCGATGCCGATCTCGTCGTCATTGCCTCCGTTGACGTTCCTCTTCGCTGGGTCCAGGCTCTGTAAGTTTCCTTTCTTTTTTTTTTAATTTACTTTTTCTTTTTTTTTTCTTTCTATTTTTTGTCTGTATCTTTGCTGTCTTAATTAATTCATTATTTGCGCGTAATTTTATTAAATTAAATTAATCTGGTGTGACGGAGAGCTGTGTTTCTTACTGTGCACTCGCGCTTATCTTAAGTCAACGAAATTACTCACTCTAAGGGTTTTACACAAAGGAAGAAGGATCGTTAGGTGGCTATCCAAACGGTCCCTTATTCTCTTCCAAACGGCTATATGAGTATGTGAGAGTAGAAAATGTGACAAATATTTTTCCAAATTAAAATTAATTTCAAGTACCATCCAAACTCGATTGAGATTAAAATTGGTGAGTAATCACTCAACCATATCTGTATTTGGATTAGTTGGTTTGATTATGGCTTTTAGTGGGATATTACCATTATAAATTGGGATTTAGTGTTCAGCATTTTCTAAATTGTTATATTTTGGGTTGAATATACTAATTTTAGTCATTTTGAAATTGATTTTCGAGGTGTATTCGTGTAGGCAACTCTAAATATTCTTTGAATTTATCTGAATTTTAAAAATACTGTTAAAGCTTTTGTCTTTGATTAATCATATTTTAGTTAGTTATATATATATTTATATTTCTCTGATATAATAATTAGATAGGTACAAGTACAATTATTTGTTTTTTGAATATTTTATATGTCGGCCGGCAACCTGGTGGTGTCCTAAAACATTACTGATTTTTCATATTTTTTTATGATATATAATATATATGATCAAGATTAGTTTATAATTATGAGTTTGAGTTCAAATTATGTATGGTTTTCCCATTTTTAAAATATAATTCTTTCATGTTTATTGAAACAATGGCTTTCAGTAATTTGAAAGTTGCAAATATTTTTATAGAAGAAAGATATCCTGACCAGTATTTTGTTTGATAATAAATGTTCAACATTTTCATGAAAGGCTTAACCTAGTTGCTTGACTTGGTATTTGCTATTTTGATGCTGATGTTTTTCTAAGTTGGAATTGGTCAATGGTTTGTAGTAGCCTCTCAATTCTTTCCCAATAAGATATTTTTTTTGATAAACATAGGAAGATAATATAAGAAATTCAAACAGTTGAAGAATATTAGAAAGTAAGGACAATTAAAAATCAAAGGAAGAAATTCGTAAAGTTAAAATTAAACTTTATATTAAAGTTGACAAAATTTTAATATTGATATATAAATCATTATTAATATATTTATTTTCTCTACATGTTTTTTTAATTTTTTTTTTGATGATTAAATCCATTTATGTACTTAATATCATCTATTTTCTCTCTATATTTATGCACCCAAAAAAACCAGAATTTACATGGGAGGAGAAAAGTCAATGCTCCATGTCTTAGACACGCTTTAAAGCTACATGATTATGATCAAGACGAGGGGGGCATGTGATAACACCGGATATTACGCCTCCAATCCTTAATTAAACTCATTAAAAATATTATAGGATACAATTGTAAAAAAAAAGAGAATTGACAAGATATTTCAAAGTTGACCAAGCATCAATTTTTTCCTTAGGTGCTCCTCTTATCTTGGTTTGTTGTACTTATGTTCTATTCCGGGTTAGTCAGATTGTCGATATTTCGATTTTGAAATATCGAATCAATTTTCTTTAACAAAAATATTTTTTAAAGTTCTTATGTACAAACGACATGCTCCTAGTTTGATTAAATGTTATCTGTAATGCAAATTGTTTGAACATAAGCTCATTTAATTAGTATATATCTGCATATGCTGCAAGCTAGTTGTAGTGGTTGGTATATGTTTTTATTAATGGAAGTGCACAAGTTGAGGGTCTAAAATATCTACCTCTTTGAACTGCCATTCAACCACCAAATCTACTTTATTTTCATGTCTATGATTGACTTGTAGACGTGTCTGATGAACTGGCTGAGTTGTTGCTTACCTGTCAATCAATCATATTCAAACATGATATAAAATTCATTTATTGACCTGGGGTTCATAAGTTCATTAACATGTGCGAGGACATTCATAGCCAATACTGTGAAAAGATTGCTCAACCTTTTTTATTTTTTCTGGATTTGGAAATGAATGAATGCTTATTACACTTGACCACGGCTTTATGTAGTTGGGTTCGCGGAAAACTTGTACTAGGTCTGTGATTGATTTCCTGTTGTGGAAAGTTTGGATTCATTTACAGCGAACGAGTTCATGTTATGAGCAGGAAATTCTAACTTGTGACTCGGTTTTTTGTCATTTCCAGAGAGAAGGAAGATGGAGTGAAAGTGGTGAGGGTGGAGAATGTGCATAACCCGTATAGGGATGACAATTCTAATGATAGATTCAAGCTGACCATGAACAAGCTTTATGCTTGGAGTTTAGTTGATTATGATCGAGTTGTCATGCTTGACGCGGATAACCTTTTTCTCCAAAAGACCGATGAACTATTCCAATGTGGCCAGTTCTGTGCAGCTTTCATCAACCCTTGCATTTTCCACACTGGTCTCTTTGTCTTGCAGGTGAATTCTCGTTTGTATACGAGTTTCGTTTGGTAGTAATTGGAAATGGTTGCATAATGTGTTTATGTTACTTTGCAGCCGTCTAATGAGGTTTTCAAGGACATGCTTCATGAGCTAGAGGTTGGGAGGCCGAACTCCGATGGGGCAGATCAGGGTTTTATTGGAGGTTATTTCCCTGATTTGTTGGATATGCCTATGTTTCATCCTCCTGCAAACAACACTAAGCTTGATGGGAAATTCCGGCTTCCTCTTGGGTACCAAATGGATGCTTCTTACTTCTGTAAGTATAATAGAATCCGACAATGATCCATCTTCTTCAATGTGCATCTTCATGTGTTTCTCATTTATTGTTTTGCTTACTTTGCAGATCTGAAACTCCGATGGAACGTTCCTTGCGGGCCAAATAGCGTCATCACTTTTCCAAGCGCGGTGTACATGAAGCCTTGGTACTGGTGGTCATGGCCTGTTCTTCCTCTTGGCTTGGAATGGCATGAACGCCGCCTAAAGACAGTGGGGTAAGTTTAAAACCATTCAAACACACTCTCAGTAGACATATTACCTATTGTGAATAATACACATACTATTCGTATTACATTTTGTTCGAATACTATATAGTCAGTACTAAATCTAAAATGTCATTTCTGATGTAATAGGTACGGAGCAGAGATGCCAATGGTGATGATCCAGGCAGTGATCTACCTCGGAATCATAGCCATCACGCGGTTAGCTCGTCCTAGCCTCTCCAAGCTCTGTTACAGGCGTTCAGACAGGAACATATCTATGTACCATGCAAGCCTCAAGGTGTTAGCCGTGTTCTCCATTCTTGCAGCCTATGTCGTACCTTTCTTCTTGATCCCGAGAACCATCCATCCCCTAGTAGGTTGGAGCGTCTACCTGCTCGGTTCCTTTGCGCTTTGCTGCATTGCAATAAACGCCTTTCTTCTCCCGGTTTTGGCTGTGCTTACACCATGGTTGGGATTTTTCGGAGCCTTATTGGTCATGGCATTCCCATGGTACCATGATGGGATTCAAAGGGCATTGGTGGTTTTCGGTTACGCGTTTTGTGCTGCTCCTTCTCTTTGGATCGCATCTACACGAGTTTTCGCATGCTTACAAGTGTCCCTCGAGAGAGAAGCTTTCTTGCCAAGTAGGCTAACTGAGATCCCACAGGCTCCAAGCTTCAACAAGCTGTATTAGAAGTGTTGTTCTTCTCATGGGTTCTTGCTTTTTGATGCATTGCATATAGCCAAAATGATCATTAGGGGAAAACACAAGGGATGATGTTGTAATTTGGCCTTGTTCTTGCAAAGCCGTTTGTTAATCATGTGAGAGGCTAGGAAGAGAAAAAGGAAAGAAATTCAAAGGGGTAAGAGAGGTTTTGAAAGGAGATCAAAGTTGGATTGTAAAACATCACTAGATGTATAAAATTGATAGGGGGTTGTTCCCAAAAACACTCCCTTTGTACTTACAATGATTCATATTATCCACTTTCTATGTTACATCCAATTAAATATATCTACAAGAAAGTTCTCCTTATTCAAAATATGTCGAAATATAAAAACGATAGATAAACTTATCAAATTTTAGATGAAAATATGTCGAAATATAAAAACGATAGATAAACTTATCAAATTTTAGATGATAAAACGACAATTGAACTTGACTGGAATGCCGAGTAGCAATATTGATGGTGTATCTTGTTTGTTCTGGAAACACATCTTCCTATTCTATTTCTCGAATCGCCTTTAACGGAGTAAATAGAAGCTCGTCTTCCTATTCTATCTTTTCTCGAATCGCCTTTAACAGAGTAAATAGAAGCTCGAGAAGGAATACTAAAACCTAATTCACTCGCTAAGTCTCTTTGCATTCATGGTTGAATGGTTAAATCGCTCAACATCATAATTAGCGAATTCGTAGGCTCAATTCCTACTATATGCACATCAATGGGATCCTCCATTAAGTACAAGTCTATTGGAGGTTCTGCCCTAAGCTAACCTCTTTATTCTCTTATGATATTAAGAGTGTGATCCAACAACAAAAAAAATCAGACAATGACAAAGTGACGAGTGAATTAGGCTTCAGTCGATTAGAAAAAAACTAACTTATCAAATTTTAGATGATAAAACGACAATTGAACTTGACTAGAAGGCCGAGTAGCAATATTGATGGGTGGACGAAGCACTTTCATCACCCGCCTATTATCAAAATATTTTGGGTATACCGGGTTGGTTAATGGGTGTAAGACTTTGCCCATCCTCCGCCTATCACCCGGACTTTACAAGGTTTCAACAGGTCAGCTAGTCATCGGGTGCAGGTAAAATTTTCAAAATAAACCAAAATGTAATCATCCAATTGTAATATTAACTTGTTGTATTCAATATATATCAAAGGTTGCTAACCTCCCAAATATATGAAGAAACCGTCTCAAATACCAAAAAGATTATAACCTACATCTGCATCTAGTCTAGATGAGCAAGAAGTACAACACAGTTTTGCTCCTCTAAGCTTCCAATACCTTTAAGCAAAAACTCTTCTACAGCAACTTGCCATAAATTAGACTCCTATGTATATAATTGACAAAATAACAATGGTTTCACCTCTATCTTTCATAAAGTGGAGTTAATACTCATAACTACACCTTAGGCTTACCAGAAGAACCTGATACATTTACCATTTTTGTGCAAAGCATGTTTTGATTGGAGCACTTCATCTACACAATCCAGTCCTCCATTGAAGTAATGTCTCCAGATTCATCATCAGATCTTGCAACCAACTTCCTTTGCTTCAAGTTCATGTTATAGTGCATAAATGCCAGATCGCTTAGTTGCTGATGTTCTGCATGATTTTTACCATTGTTATTTAGAAGCTTTTCCGCCAAATCTTTCTTCAATCCATATGCTTCGGCGCCATTGCAGCTCTGACTCAGAACTCGAATAGCTAGATTTTGTAATTCGGGACAGTGGCCTCCAAAAGATGACCACCATGCAGCTGCAGACAATGCTAAACGTTATAGGACAAAAGTATAAAGAACTAATATGACAAATATTTTTCTCCGAGAACTGAAAGCTAAAAAGAGAATTATTTTCACAAGGAAGGAGTATATACCAGGAGGCATACTAATATTTTGGTCGTTCTCAGTCCCCCTTAGGAAATCACCTTTGCAGCGCCGTAAGATTTCAATTTGCTTAGTGATCAAGTCTTGGGTGTGTTTATCTTCCACCATCTTCACAATGGTGGCCAGCAAACCACCAGCAACTTCAGAATCAGCACAGAAATCTTCATCATATATGAACCTCGGGTTTAAGAAATAACCAGCAGCATGATTATGGCTATGGAGGACATTGTTCCATACATCATCTATTATGTCCCAGTAAGGCACGTATTTAGCTTGTTTGTCCCCAAGTTCCGTAGAAATTGTTTCCTTCACTTGATCCATGGCCTCGTATATAAATCCTACGTACGGATCACCATCTCCATTAATCAAGAATAGTAGCTTCACTAAAGGAATTGTGGCTCTGACAACAGTGTTGATCTTATCCCAGAAAACTTTATCATGCAGTAGAGCAGCAACTCGTTTTCCTTCATATTTTGTTGCCCATGAAGAGAGCTTCCACTCCGAAGAAGAAACCAAAATTTCCAAATTCTCCTTTTCTATTAGGATATTCTCCAGTGTCAAAAAAGGCATGGCGGCCTTGAACTTAGACGGTTTGACGAGATCAAACCTGGGAGTGTAGCTTCTTACTAACTCCAAAGCATCTGCATGGCTGTAAATGAATTTCGTTACTGTCTTCGCCTTACCTAAGACCTCTTTAACAGAACTTAACCGTCCAATCTTCTCTAACATCTGTGCTACACAGTGGCTAGCACTAACAGTCCAAAATATTGATCTGTGCTTCTCCATTAGACACTCACCTACAGCTTTCATAAATTTTGATGCAGTATGGGCAATAACTTGAACAACATTCTGAACCCCAACTTCTGCTAGGACACCTTCAAGTAAAAGGACAAATCCTTCAACATTATCGACCAAAGATGAAATGTCAAAGGGCTTAATATACACTGCTCCTAAAGGGCAATCTACAACAACAATCAGCAGGTTCCGACCTCTACCATCAACCCATCCATCAAGGACAATGCTACACCCAGTCCTTGACCAAGAAGCTTTTATAGCCTGCACATGGGTTTTTGTCTCCTTTAGCTCATCAGAGAATATCCAACCCTTGAGTTCTTGGATGCTAGGGAAATGGCATGTACTATCACTAGTATTTGACACAACTTCTATCATCTTTTTAAAACTAAAAGATTTTGTAGCATCAAAATCAATGCCATTCTCAATCAGAAATCTACCAATCCACCTCTTAGTCATCAGAGATGATGACTGACGATATTCTCTGATGGAAAACCTTTTTTGTTCAGCAGATCCATCATGCAAATTTGAAGATGATGCTATTGTATTAATTATATTCTCAGAGCAGCTGGATTGTACACGTTTTGCATCCTTTGGTCCATCAATTTTGGGACCTTCATCCTTCACACGCTTTCGGCTATTACCATTTGAGTTCGGAATCGGATCTGTAGGACAATCTGCCTTGATAAAGTTTCTAGCTTCGTATTTTAGAATTCTGTCCTCTACTATTTTTATCCCACTTTGAAACAGTTCTTTCACACTGGAAGGAACACCTTGACAATCGAGGGTGTTCTCTTTTATTTTGCCCAGGTGAAGCTGCAGGTAGTCAAACCCTGGAACCACAATTCCACAGTAGTTGCACTGAACTCTTTGATCCAATCGATCGAGGGCCATACCATGTTTATAAACTTCTTCCCTAAGGGCTCCATCCACTTCCATCTTAGGCATATCTAACAGAAGTATGTGAAAACACAACATAATAAGAATAAAATACAATGACAAATAGTAGGAAACATATGACAGCAATCGCAATAGAAACTGAAAGATAATAAATACTAACTTTAATGCATACCAACGAAAGATCAGAACAATCTTGAAATTGATACAGTTTTTCAGGATCCCATTAAAAGTTCACCAAAGCATGTTTGATTGAACATGAGGAAACAAGTAAAGTTTTCAGAAGTTTCAGTAATACATGAAGAACTCACTTAACATAGTATCACCCAAAGCCAAAGTGAGATGATCCAGACATGATGCAAGATCAAAATGACCAAACCTAACGAATTATCACATCTACTATATTCTACAAGCTCAAGGACTTTGTCACACAGGGTCAAGCCAAGGTGGATAGACATCATAGTCAACCGTGTTCATGCTTGTTAGACATCATAGAACCGCCCTCAAGTCAGGGTTTTTATCACAAAAATGGGAGAGAGAAACAGAAGAGGGTGACTTTTTAGTTTTTACAATAACTAAGAATTGGGTGATTTCTTGAAAAGCATCATTGAGTGATTTTATGAATGTTTGAAGTATTCTTTGAAATAAATTAAACATGTGCGATTTTTTTAATAAAAATATAACAAATGTTGCAAATGTTATACAATAAAATATATGGGTTTGTTTATTGATTTTTTCCTTCATAAAATGCAAACTCTAAAAAGGTCATGGCTACTCTTTTTGGGCCATTAATGTTATTTTACAGGAATTGGAATTTGAAGCTGTAAAGACGTAAAATGTTAGAATCTTACAATTCAAATCACAATATATGAATCTATGATTTAGATACCATCTTAATGCAAGCCAAATTACTGAACCAATTAGGAAAGATACCCTAACCATGACTTTAATAACCTTGGGTTGAGTTTTGTGCTTTTGCTAGATACTAATTTGTCTATTTGAGTTTCGTGTCACTGCGGTCATGCCATATGCGGGCTGGGCACTCACGGCTGGGCTTGCGATGGCTTTGCTTGGCCTTGAGCTGCAATAGTTCCATGGGCAAGTGGCTCCTCATTAGTGAGTAGCGTCAAGGCCGTGCGTTTTTTTGAGCTTGTCTCATGGCTAGGCATCTCACCCGACTGGCTCAGCACGATGGCCACTACGTTATCATCGGGTGTGTCTAGCTCATCTCCCTGGATTGATTGTCCTGTTAGTTGTTGGGAATGGTAGGGTAGTTGTTGAGATGTTGGTATCACACACCTCCCATAGCTACAGCGATGCCCATATTATCGATACCAAACGGGCCCTAAACATTTCCATTTCAACAATATTTGTGCCCATGCTACTTTAAGAATATAATCATCATTTGATCAGTCATCACACAGAATCAGGTGTAAACGGGGAAGAGAAGAAGGCTACAGGTAATCCCTAGCTCGATAGGAGAATGGAGGTGGTGCTAACATGATTTATCATTACTCATCATACTGAAACAACATCAAAGCCCTACAAACAAACACCATTCATAACTCGTCGATCAGAAAATGTTTGAGGCGAAATTGAACACTGTTTCAAATGTTGCTTCTGTTTTTACCAAATCAACGCATTCAAAGTAGCCGCACCGATAGAAGCAAAAAAAAAACCTAATTTCACTGACACGGAATATTCAAAGCAATCAAACTTGAATTACACACCTTATCGTCTCAATCGGGGAGCAAAACCATCAAAAGGAAACGAGGTTGTTCAATTGAAGAAAAAGGCAAGACTTCCAAGCAGCATTCAAATTTGTAACATAGCAACAAAACTGAAAGAGAAGAGATGCAGAAGAAGAACTAACCAGAGAATTAGCTGAACGAAACTTTCACCACGGGATCTTCTTCCCAACCAGAATTCTTCGTCTATTGAATAGGGTTTTTGGTTTTCTGTGATTGTTGTTTATTCATCTGCTGCTGCGAGAAGCATGAACTTACCGTGGTGCGGATAAAGCAGTCTTACTTCAGGTTGCGTCTTATACGTTTTATACGCGAATATTAAACCTCTTCAAACCGAGAAGCATGAACTTACCGTGGCGCGGCTTGGGCATTATTTTGATACTTGTAATGAATTTTTTTAAAAATATTTGTGTAATTGTTGTGTAATTATTATTTTGAAAAATTGTACGTGTAATTGTTTTGGATAAATAATAGCAGGTTCTTTTTATAATTTATTTTCTTCGAAATTGTTTGTGTAATTAATTGCTTGAGGCTCCGATGGTCAGTTCGGACAACAAAAGAATGACCCAATAAATAATGCTTCCATTTCTGCAGTGTCAACACCAAAGCCAATAACTCTCTTTCATAAGTACATTTCAAACAACAAGACGTAACTTATCCAAGTTTGCCGCAACTTATGCTAACTCCACTTGAGCTTAGAGTAGCTTACTGTAGTTGGGCTTGAGTATTTGAGCTAGTCTTAGCTCGGAAAAATTTAGGTGAAGCCTTGGCTTGTTTCGGCACAACTTGCATCAGCTCCCGGTGGCTCGGCAAAGCTCACTGTAACTCATGCCTAATGCAATTACAATTGTAATTTGTGAAAGACAAAGCAAGCGGTTTCTTAATCTTGATTCTCGAAGTTCAAGTTTCCAATGAGCTTAGAATTATCTCTAAGTATATTTTATTAAAGTTTGAAAAGAATTCAAGCACAAATGTCCATTAAACTACAATAAGCTAGCAAGTGAGCTACTTGATGAGTTAAGCTAGTTTGAGTTGAGCTCATGAGTATTTACGGACCTTCGACTTTAGCCTAACTATAATGAGTTAAGTAAAGCTCATTGGTTAAGAAAAAATTAGGGGAAAAAGAAAGAAAGAAAAAGAAGCTATTCTCCCTAAAAAAAGAAAGAAAAAGAAGTTATTCTCCCTAAAAAAAAAAAGAAAGAAAAAGACGCTAGTTCGAGTTAAGCTAGTTTGGTATTCTTGATGGCCTAGTTGAGTTAGGCTTGGGTCTTGGGCTTGGGCTAAAAACGGTTAAGGAAACCATAGCTTCTCTCAACCGCTTGTAACTGCTCTTAACCGCTTTGGTGTCCTCTTTGTCTATAAAAGGGATATACATTTGCACTTGTTCTTCACCCCATTTCCAAGTCATTGTGTCTATAGTTCCATTGTATTGACATTGGATAGGATTAAAGGCATAATCTTGTGAACTTGGAAAAACTTAGAAGTTCTCTTGTATTGACGAGGGAATAAGTAACTTCCCTTAGAGTCTTGTTTGATCAAGATTCTTCTCAAATGAGTTTCATCCATACGTAAGGAATGAGGTTCTATAATTGACTTAGTTTGTAACGTCATTGTCTTATCCCACTAAGATGTTTGTGGTAACCCTATACGGGACTAATATACTTAGAAGGAAAATCACATCGTGAATGATTCAATCGATAACCCAATTCAATTTGAAGCATTAAACATATGCATCCGTATCTTATTTGGTTGTTGCAACTGAACTTGTATTAATATATATGAGGGAAACGTCTACTCCATTCGGAGATTACTTTTCCTTAGTTAAATAACCTTTTGAGTAGGATTACTTAATCTTATGTTTATCAATGCTACATTTACTCATTGATCGAGACCACAAGCCTTGATATATATAATAATCTCGTCACCTAAATAACCAAGGACTTTTTACACACTATCGTGAGATTACGAACCATATGTAATTGAATTGTTGTATGCTTATGATTTTGTTCTCTTGCATGTTAATCCATACACCGAAAATCCAACATTTTTCATATTTAAATTCTATCATGGTTTAACTATATTATCAGTAATTTTATTTTATTTTTTGTTTCTTGCACTTGTTATATGAAAATGTGTATATGTTTAGGATGAACAATTCAAGTGGAGCTACTGGACAAGGGAAAACAAGAGAAGTAAACCACTAATGAGCATGAGCGAATTTTGAATTTAGTATTGGAGCTAAAAGGTGATCAACGATGGAGATGTGAAAGTGCTTAAAAAATGGTTTCCATAAATATTTGGAGAGAAAAATATGAAATCCACTATCCCGGAAGTGCATCGAATGCTTCACAAATTGAATCAAAGCTAAAGTAGATGAAGGAGAAATACATTGTCATCCATGAGATGACCAAATTTTTTTGGATTCACATGAGATGACACATCTTGTATGATCAACTGTGAGAAACAAGTTTTTAACGAGTTTTGCAAGGTAAATCTTTATGACATTCATTTGACTAATTGCAAGCATAAAATCACCACTATTTATATAACATTGTATTTTTCACCAGAGGCATCCTAGGGCCAATGATTTATGGAAGACTCCTTTTGTATATTACATCAAGTTAGAGCTTATCTTTGGTTCTGATCGAGATACCGAAAATCATACCGAAGATGTGGAGGACATGATTCATAACATATATAATGAAAATGGTGATCAAGAGACACCGATAGAGGTGGATGCCTACTCATCCAGTGGTGCAACCTCAAGGTCGCCACTTGCAAACAGGCAAATGCTAGGTGAAAGTTAACTTTCAGCGGCTAAAAAAATTAATAGCTTTACGATTGCTCTAGGTATAATCCAAGGGTCTTTGGATAAGATAACTAACGCCATGGTGAAATCTGAGAAGGGTGAGGAATTAACTTCTATCAAAACAAAAAATGAGCTACTTTCCGAGAAATTTTTGTTATTGGGAGTCTTTGATGAAGATGTTATTGATGCACTCGACATTATTTGGATTAGTACAAATCGAGTTAAGGCATTCTACAATTGCCCAAATGACCAGTGAAAGAAATTGTATGTGCAAAAGATTATCGATCGACTTCGTGGTTCCTCACTGCTTTTGGTGGTTGAATTGTGATTTTGGTGTCATCTTTTAAAATATTTTACACTCAAACATGTGGTATGTCTTTATGTTGTCATTCTTGCATTTGCTTTAAATTTCAAGGCACATTTTGACATATTTTATGTTGAATGATGATTGTATAATTGAATGTTGCTTTTATTTTGATGTTTATATCCTACATCAAATATCAATATCAAATAGTAATATCAGATATCAAATCTGGTATTTAATATACTGCAATAGACCAAACAAGATATCAGATATCAATCTGATACTCATACTTGATATCTGAAATCAGGATATCAATATCAAACAACCCCTAAATTGAATTAAGTGTGTTAGTTTTTATAATTTTATGCAATGCATAAAATTGTGGCTAAAATTTATAAGTTTATCACCTCTAGTTGATCTCGTCGTTGTTCAAACGTTGCTTCTATGCAACCACTCTCATGCCATCATGTCGCTTCCTTACTTGTTTGACTTCTTCTCAGTTTTTCTTAAGCTAACTCGAGGTTCTCTTCCACTTGTTTGTCCTTCGTTTACGTTATATCTAATCCTCCGCTTCAACGTCCTCTTAAAGAAGTCCGAGAACCACCAAGGTGTTTGTCAAAACGTGATACTCAACTCGGTACTTGAGCATACTCATCCTCATATGTAAATTATCCCGATCCAAACGGCGTCTTCCAACCGGCGATGATGGCTTTCTATCATCATAACTATAAGGCTCAAAACCATATGCTACTATATATCCTAGTATACGTACAGGGGCAGATCTAGGGGGTAACAGGGGGTACGGTGCTCCGGCTTGCGATCTCGTTTTGCCTAAGGAAACCTAAGGAAGGGGGAAGAATAAAAGAAAAAAACCCTCCTTAAACGGAATATGATACACATTGTTCTACTAGCTTATTTGATAGAGGAAGGGAAGAAGGTACTTGAAGTTCAAGGTTCAAGACCTAGAGTAGCAAAAAGTTTCTTTTATTTTTATTTTAAGCAAATTACAATATAGTTAGATGGAGAAATTAAGTGATGTTTATTATTTCATTAACTCTTAACTAATACAATAAAATTAATATAATTTTTATTACAATAATTCATCAACCACTATCTAATTTATTTGACAATATATTTATAAAACAAATTAAAAATATAAAATATTTTTAAATTTCATCTAAGTAAAATAAATAAATTAAAAGCTCTAATTTATAGTACAAAATTTAAGTAAATTTTTATTTATTTATTTAATTTATAAATTTTATTGTTTAATTTCAAACTTAATATGCAAGATATCTTATAAAATAAATTGTGCCCCTCCAACGAAAATTTTCTGGCTCCGCCACTGTATACGTATATGACTATATAAGTCTTATGTCCACATTGCTATAACCAACATATCACATCCAAGCAAAACTATTACAACAAAATAAGGTCCCAACACTTATATGATATCATCATGCCACATGTACAAACTCATATCAATATAAAAATCATGCCACCATTTTCACATAACAAGTTCATCATGCATAACTATAATCAACATATAATAATAGTCCAAAAACATCCTGGGTCCACGATACATATCTACATCTATACACATATCCATATATATACTAAAAATTCAATAACTATGCTACCAAGATCCGCGGAAGGAGTGGTGGTCCCGTACATTCTATCCCAAACCCGACTCATGCATATGATTTTGAAAACAAAAAGTCAGAACCCTTGTGGGTTCTGTTTATTCCTCCTTCGGCCTTTAGAAGATTGCGAGTGTCATTGTTGTCAACTTAGGGCTCTGATACCACTTTTGTAACACCCTGAATCCGCGGGACTCGGGGCGCTACGGGATAGGGTCTCACAATGGGTCCCGACCATTAACTTGACAACAATTTCACGGGATCTTTCCAACATGGCACAAATAAAGGCAAATATTAAAATCGTTTTAATGCAATGCAAACAATCTCGAAAATAAAGATACAACTTGGAAACTCAGCCGAGTCTCAAAACGACACAACTCCAAAACATAAATCCATAAGGTACAACATAAATAAAAATGACATAAACATATAACCATCCCCGTCCTATAATGTACGGAGACCCCGACTGTCCACTCCTCCACCTCACTCGGCGGCATCCCTAACCTACAGGGCAACTACAACAATATCAGTATAAAACTATTAGCTAGCATTCACAACATTAGGATCATGGTATTGACACACACACACATAAGGAATCATAACCCTCAACATGATCTAACACACTAGTCCGGTTTATTATCTCTTTGTTATTATTAAGTCATATCCCTTACTATTCCACTTATGGTGTGACACGAGAATCTTAACGATCTCGCCCTTGTCCCCTTTCACCATACGGGTTTGTACTCGATGCGAATCAACATCACCCGTTGGACTGGTCGCTAGGCACCTCCCAGTCATCCCCATTTTGGATTGGACAAGCGGTTACCGCCCGTTATCATACACTTGGGCCAGATATAAACATATAAAGTAGGTGGTCCTATTACCGGTTTAGATGTTATAGCATAAACAATAAACACACACATAAACAGTAAACAAACACCACCAAACACGCATCGAAACTAATACAGAGAATACGAGCTAAGTAAGTCCGGAGGCTTACTTGTCCCTAAGATAAACCCGCTAAACAGTAAACAAACCCCACCAAACACGCATCAAAACTAATACAGAGAATATGATTGCTCTAGATAAAATCTAAGGGTCTATGGATAAGATAACTAACACCATGGTGAAATTTGAGAAGCTTGAGGAACTTCTTGATAGGCGTGAGGAACTTCTCAAAGCAAAAATGTGCCACTTTCCGAGAAATCTGTGTTACCGGGAGTCTCTGATGAGGATGTTATTGATGCACTCGACGTTATTTTGATTAGTACAAATTTCGTCAAGACATTCTATAATTGTCCAAATGACCAGTGGAAGAAATTGTATGTGCAAAAGATTATCGATCGACTTCGTGATTCCTCATGTGCAGTTGCTTTGGGTGGTTGAATGGTGATTTTGGTGTCATCTTTTGAAGTATTTTATGCTCAAATATGTGATATGTCTTTATGCTGACAATCTTGTTGTTGCTTTAAATTTTTAGGCACATTTTGACACATTTTATGTTGAATGACGATGGTATAATTGAATTTTGCTTTTATTTTGTTGTTTTATCCTGATATCAGGTATCAATACCAAACAGTGATATCAAATATCAAATCTGGTATATGATATACTGCAATATACCAAACAGGATATCATATATCAATCTGATACTCATACTTGATATCTGAAATCAGGATATCAATATCAAACAACCCCTAAATTGAATTAAATGTGTTAGTTTGTATAATTTTATACAATATATAAAATCATGGCTAAAATCTATAATTTTATAAAAAGTAGGGACAAAACTCTAAAGTAAAAAAAAACATCCGATGATTGCTTATTTTAGGTGTAAATATAATAGCCCTTGCAATATGAAAAAGTAAGAAAAGGTAAATTAAAGAATAACATGTGTATGTTAAGTTTATATGAAAACAATATATTATTTTTCGTTGACCTTTGAGTACAACTTTAGGATAACATAATAAATTTTAGTCTTGGATTATTACAACGTGCCTAATGTACTTCCAAAGTCTCCAATGATTCATCATATGTAGATCATATGATATTGTTTTTTTTATTATGGATTTGTAAAATAGACAAATAAATTATTGTTGTATTTTAACATTTCGTACAAGTTTTTGTATAAGGTCAAACAAATCAAGTAGCTTTCAACTTAAATTATCTAAATCAAATTTTAAGATAACGTTGACATAATATACTCCACTTTTTACTCTACAATATATCACATGTACTATACTTAAATCTTAAGTTAAAAAGGTTTGACCTTTATACACTTCGAATCATACTATATTTTCATTAAAAAGATCGTATTATATTTTTAGCCTAATAAGAATGTATAATAATCTCTCACAAATTTCAAAAAAAATGTTCGATTCGTAGGAGTCACAAGACATACAGTTACTCGAACTCGAGACTACTGATTTTGTGGATAAGGTCGTAGACTTGTGTACTATCCACAAAATCTATGGTCTCGAGTTCAAGCAATTGGGTGTCTTTAAAACTCGTACCGCCCGTGTACTTGTAGTATACAACTCGAACTTGAGACCACTGATTTTGTAGGTAAGGTCGTATACTCATACTATCCACATAATCGGTGATCTTGAGTTCGAGCACTCGAAATCACCGATATAAATTTGAGGGTACGAGTTTTATAAACATATAGTTGCTCGAACTCGAGACCATTGATTATGTGGATAAGGTCGTATACTTGTGTACTATCCGGAACATCTATAGCCTCGAGTTCAAGCAATCAAGTAATTGGGCGTCTTTAAAACTAGTACCGTCCGTGTACTTGTAGTATACCACTCGAACTTGAGACTACTGCTTTTGTAGGTAAGGTCGTATACTCGAACTATCCACATAATCGGTGGTCTCGCGTTCGAGTAATTGGACGTTTTTAAAACTTAAACCGCTCAAATTTATCGAATTCAAGCATGGTGGTCTTGAGTTCGAGCAATTGGATGCCTTTAAAACTCGAATTCAAGCATAATGCAACGCAACTGCTAGTTGGCGATAAACCGGCCGGCTATAAAACTCGTACTATACCGGTTGGACTTGAAACCGAAATTCGTTAGGAATTTGTAAGAAAAAAAAAGCTCAATATACCTCAAATTAATTCCTTGCCTTGGAAGTCCAAAGCAAATGATCTTTTCCCCTGTAATATTTTTCCATAATTACTTGCTAATTACAGAGAAACAAAAATCAGATACAAAGAAGATTACAAAGCTTAGAGAAGAAAAGAAAAGAAAATCAAGAGTGCCCGAAAACCAAATTCAAGCACAATACAACATAACTTCTAAGCTATGCCTCACATTCACAGTGGTTAGAAAAGGAGGAAACCTACAAGCCCCGGGCAGGGACGTGAGCGAAAACGACAGGGAACTTCTGCTCTACGAAACCGAAAAACAAGGAAAAAAAACAAACTAAATACTCATATTTTGCGCCGGCTTTTCGGTTCGTTGACATTTAGTCTTAAACAAACAAAAATTCGTTGAAGTTTCCCCTTTGTCATTAAGTTGCTAGCTCGTCGACCTCAGAATGGAAAACAAAGCTCGGAAACGTTGTCGTTATATCCCTGCATTAGGTTATAACCCACCTGTTAAGTAACTGAATTCGCTGATGCTTAAATATGGTGTGTTCATGTGGTTTTAGGTTACGATTGTAGTGTACCTTAGGTAAGGGAGGGTCATTATCTTCAACAATGAAGGGTTTCTACCTACGAATTGTTGCCATTCGGATCTGTCGATTTTTCCATCTTGATTCGTGTCTGCGTCTTCAAACGTCTGCAGAAATTTGGCCATGCGAGTTAGTCATACAATGTAATTTACGAAAAGATGTCTAATCGCGACTAAAAAACCGTTCAAAGTTAGAAAACATCGTAAAGAAGACTCGACCCACCTTATCGAGTATAATCTCTATTGTTTCATCAGACAACTTCATGTCGGACTCTGACAAAAGGGCAACCAACATTTGCTTGACCTGCAAAATTTCGAGTACATATACATGCATGAATTACTACTAGTTATCGAGTAACTTGCAGGATATGTGTAGGAAGTGAATTTGAAATCAGGTTGAGAAAACGCTGAGACGTAGATCAGTATTATACCTCGTGCCGTTCAATAAAGCCAGTGCCATCCAAATCATAGAGCTTAAAAATGACTGTAATACGTGAGAAAACCCGTAAGATCGATAAATCAGTTTGCTGTTCAGAAGTTCAACAATGAAATATGACAGATAAGATAACTCACAGTCAATCTTGTCTTCTTGTGATACACTCGGATGGAAAACGTTCAGCGATCTTACAAAGTCACCAAAGTCAATGAACCCCTTTTGCTTGACATCAAACAAATCAAAGATCTGCATTGTAAGACTTTCATGTCAAGCACATGCAGATTGAAAAACTAACACACTCGAATGACCGAATGCAAATCTCAAGTTAAGTGCTGCATTGATGACTGCTGCTGCTGTATAGTCAAACTAAACGTATAGATACATCCATGATGAAAATGATCTTCATTCAGTATCAGCCTAACCGCCATTGAAGTTCAGTAAAAGGCGGATATTTTCAATTTTTGAAATAAGATATGCATAATTAGGAAGATGTATCATCTAGCCACTCTGATTTGGAACATAAACACATCCATAGACTGAAAAATATTAGCCGGGCAAAGTATTCTTTAAAACTATAAGAAAGCTCACGAGAAACATACCCGATTGGCAAAAAGATTTTCCTTCTTTTTGTTCTTGAATAATGCCAATTGAAATTCTTCCTGTCAATAAAGGTGCAGAAAAATACTAAGTGAAGAATGAAAACGATAATTAACGAACAACTCAGGCAAACATGCTAAGCAATCAGGGCATGTGAAAGTTGGAATCACCATGCTCGATTGCTTCAGCGAATTAGTTTACATCTCATGCACTCTATTACTTCAATTAGATCATGGGACTTCCAGTTTCTTATACCAGATAAAAATGCACATAATCTGGAATGGATTACGGAACACTACACTCGAGTAGGCGGTGACAAATCACAGAGAAAAGCAAAAGATTGAATACCTTGCTTATCAACCCATCATCAATCACCGAGCCACTAATACTTTTGAACAGCTCAAATAATGCTTCAACCTCACTTACACTAACTGTGATAAACAAACACAACAGACAGATGAAAAAACAACACCGAGCAAGCGAAAAGTCCGGCATCCATCAATACAGATATAATTGACAACTTACAAGCTGTTTGTGATGCAAGAGACACAGGGTCTTCATGTCCAGGAAACTGCTTTCGTGCAGTTGAGGAAAAGCAACCCATTTTTGGAGGAAGAAGCTCACCACTACTCTAGACTGCCGCCTATTGATCCACCATAACACATCACAGTTAACTTCAAACTCCAAAATTCAAAATCAGATGAAATTATCTTAAACAGAAGCACTGAATTTGCAATCACCACCTCAACAAATGTGAATCAAACAATTGCCCAATTCATAGAAATCAAGCCCTAAATTGAACAGCAATTTCATGAAGCAAGCCCTAACCCTAGCTCAGGAGAAGTAAAATCCCAAAATTCACAATCGTAAATCAGAAGAAAAGAATTAATAAACCCACATCTATGATTAGCTGGTATTGTCGCCCGTGACAACACAAACAACCGACCTCAATAACTCCATCACCAAACTATTAAGCAAATTACCAATATTTTAATCCCAAACAAGAAATCGATACTCATTTTCTGTTATAATAATCCCAACCCAGGAGACATACAGAATCCTCAAACCAAAAGGGAATTAAAAAACCAAAAATGCATGATTGCACATAATCTCATAAACACAAAAAACCCTACAAATCTGCGAGCATACCCAGATGGTGGAGAACCCTCCGCCGGCGATGTTCGGCGCAACGACGCCTGCCCGGAGCGAGAGAGAGAGAAATCTGTGTGGGATGTTGAAAGTGTTGAATTTGGTAGGCAGAGAAGAAGAATGAGGGCAAAGATATTTATTGAATATCAAAAAAGCTAAAAGAAGGTAATATGCTATAATCGCAACAGTGATCTCGTGATGAAAGGGAAGATCGGACGGTTGAGGTAAGAGAGGGGGCAAAGCCAAGCCAGACGGAGAAATTCACGCCGATATGTCTATGTCTACGGCTGAGAGAATATGCCGATGTTGTATATTTGAAGATGAGATCTTTTTGCTTTTGATTTCTTTCGGTTTCGTTGTTATGAGCGTTTCGAATTGAGTACTTTTCTTTATAGAGAGAGAGGTGGCGCATGGTGAGTCTTACGCGTGTGACGCGTGTCTGCGCCTACATGTTCAAGCGCGTGGAGGTTGTGATTGGCTATGAGTTCGGTTAGTCAATTAAAAAACAGAACTCAACAGTGACGTCACATGACTTTTATTTTTAAAAACTAAAGAATATTCATTTTAATTATAATAAAAAACAAAAACTATCCAACGTAATAAATAAAAGACAGAATGGATCTGAACTTGACTATGAGTTATTCGGTTATTCCTTTCGGTTTTGTTGTACGGAATTACAATGGAGAGGTTATCGATATTAATGTAAAAATAATAATTTTGATTCGGTATCAAAACTGAAAACCTTTATTTTACAAATGGATTTGTAAGAGCATGTGCAACAAATACTCTATTTTAGAGAATGTTAAGATTTTGAGAAGGAGATTTTCCAAATTCAACTCATAAACAAATTTTGACAGTTTCTATAAATAAATAAATAAATAAATTCATTACTCCCTATTTTTTGAAGAAGCTATTGGTGTTAGACAAAAAAATTTTAGAGAAAATTAAAACAAATTCTCCATTTTAGAGTTTTTTTGAAGAATCTGTTGCACATGCCCTAAGAGGCTATTAGATTGTAATTAAAAAAATCGAAATTGAAGGTGACAATTTATGTGCTATCGAAAAACACCAAGATATTTGTAGTTGTCCTTGGAAGGTCGAGATTATTATATCCAACACTAGATTGTCTTCGTTTTTTATGAAGTCTAGATTTGACATATTTTTATAGAACTTAGTTGTGTTGTTGATCGGTTGACCAATTTGGAAATCTCGACATCAACAACAATTTTTTTATGATCTCAAACTTTGTGTTCTCATTCACAAAAATGTTTTAGGTCGGGATGATATAGTCAGCATGCCCCCTTCTAGACAAAACACTCGAAACACCACAAAACAACCAACATCAAACTAAGAAGACGATTCTGCAAAACACGAGTATCATTGTGTAACTTTGATGGTTTAAAGAATAAAGATTTATAAGGAGAAAATTGCTCATAAAATAATTGGTTAAATACACATGAGCTTGTTAATTGATTTGCTTTTGTTTTGATTATTCTGATTTTGTTCAATTTTGTTTTAATATCTTTATTACCTTGGGCAATAATGATTTGAAGATCCAAGAGATTACATAAACTTTTAAAGTTTATTAATGTGTTATATTTGTTGCGATTTATTAGTGAACCTCATTGATTCTTAGAGGATTGTTGAAATTCCTTCAAGTCACCAAACAAAACACAAGGGATACGAGAATTTTATTGAAATATGAAAGATTATCCCAAAATTCATTTTTTTCAACTTTTTGTGGCGGAGCAAAAGAGAAGATGATGTTCATTTTGTTATTTGAGTTGTTACGGATAAATTCGATACAAAAGAATATGTTTTGTGAACGATTTTAATCGTTTGGATTCTGAGCTGGTAAGAATTCCAAAGGATACATAAACATCCAACCCTTCCATTATCCGGACAATAAATCATGTTGTCGAATCCTGCCAATTTCCACAAAGAGTCATCGCGGGGGTTTCAGACTTTGTTTTCACGAGAGCAATTACTTCAGTTTTGTGCTTTTTTACAAATTGCATTGAAGTTTGTCCAGAGGTTACTCCGGTCAATCCCCTAATATTTCAGAAGCTAACTACCATTTATCTACTTTTATGACGAAAATTTGGAGAGCAAAGAAGCCCGGTGATCCTAATTTCTTGTAATGAGCAACAATTTTATGAGAAGATTGTTTTGATATATCAGTTTTGTATTTTATTGGAAAATTTCCAATAAAACGAGAATCGAAATTCCAACCTATTTTTATCAAAGATTTAATATTTGATTGGAATTACTCGTAAAGAGTCTTATCAAACTCGATATTGAAACAATTAAACAAAATCAATTGGGTTTAAAAAAGAATTAGCCCTTCCACAAGACAAGCCCATAACTCAATTGATAAGTATTATAATCCTCTTATCGGTTATTAGAGACTTCAACTCTTATTAATCCCCAATCCTTGAGAAGATTACAAGGACTAAATCCAACTGTTTCTAATTAGAATTATGTTAATCCACATTGGACTTTGCAACAAATGAGCCATGGTGAAAAAGATCTATTCATATTCTAAGCATTAGGAATCAACACAATGAGAACATGTTAAAAAATACTCTTTTAACATTGAAATGTTCCGACACATCTCGTTGTAAAAATGAGAATTATGGGGTATTGAAACCCATCATACTTTCTTGTGTCAAAGATGTCTATTTGTTATGTTGATCTTGTAAATTGTGGTTATATTAGGCCTTGACTTTTTCCTTGACACTCGTTTTGTGCATAAGAAGCTAGGAAGTAGAAGCCAGATTTTGGCAAATACTGAATCAACAAAAAAGCAATAATCCAAGTCAGTGAAAAAACGGTACATGCAAGAAGACCACAAAACAACTCTCGTTTCTTCCGACTTTTCTACGTTAATAATGTGCCTAGCTTATTTTTATCGCTCACAGTTTTGGACTGAGAGAATTTTGCCTGATAGACTTTGAGGCCCTTTTTGGGGCATTTTGGCCGGATTTTGTTGTTTTCACCAAATCCGACTTAAGTTTGTTAAGACATTGTTACAATTTTTTCACAATAAGAGGGGTTTTTTTTAATCATCAAATGTGGCAATTTTCGCGGATGTAGAAGAAAAGGTCAAGAAACCTTAAAGGAAAAAAGTAACATAAGAAACAAAGAGAGCAAGTATAGAAGATGGGGAAGAGTTGTTAGAATGGTGCGCTGAGGACCACTAGTCAAGCGCATATTTAAATCCGTTTTCTTCACTTTGAAGCCATACACTCTATGAATGCCGGTACAAAGGGTTAGGTGAAGCCTAATAAAAATCAAGCCAAACCACCGTCCTACTGTTTTTTGTAACACCCCAAGTTTTAGGAACTCGAAGCGTTACAGGCTAGGACCTCCAAATGGGTCCCTACCCTCAGAGTAACAACAATAACATCGGATCTTGCAACAAGACACAAATAAATGAAAACCAAAACTTATATAAAAACCAAAGGTTTAACAAAAGGGAAAAACAAAAGACTTGCTGCCGAGTTCAACAACAACTGAAAAGACAACAACATAAATATAAACCCGATCCCGTCCTATAATGTACGGGAATCCTGGCTAAACACACCGTCCGGATCACTCAGCAGCATCTTTAACCTGCAAGGCATCTACGATATCGGTATAAACCGTTAGCTAACGTTCTAGATATGAGAAAGACAGTAAATGCACAAACACACATAAGAAAGTAAACACATAGCATGATCTCACACAACCGGTTATTATCTTTCATTAATTTAATCCCTTTACTAATTCAACTTATGTTGTCACACGAGAACCACCATGATCTCGCCTCTATCCCCTTTTACCAACAGGAATGGAGGCGATGCATCCCTCCGTTACTTGCTGGACTGGTCGCAAGAGCACATCCCAGTTTCCCCATTTTGAAATGGACAAGCGGTCACCGCCCGGTTATAATACACTTGGGCCAATTAAGGTATAAGGTCATCGTAATATGATTTTCCATTATAACGATAAACAATAAACACAACTAATACGCTCAAACCAATATTACGAAATGTAGCTAAGTAAGTCAAAGTGACTTACCTCACTCGAAGGTAAACACAAAGGTTAGCTACAACTCAGTTTTCCGAAGGAAAGAATGAATGTCTGCTCAAACAAGGCATACCAAATCGGAAACGAACCGAAAGCTAGAAGTCTACAACTTCTAGTCCCAACGATCTCTAAGAGATCTCCAACAAGTTAAGGACACGATCCCTAGTCTTACATGTATCCCAACATTAACACTCAACTCAAGGGAAAGGAACGAGGAAGCAAGGACGGAAGCAACTCACCAAAGACGGGAGTCACTACAGGTGAACCGCGGGGGTGACATACAGAAGGCGCGGGGCGACAGGAGCTTGCAGCCGTAGGGGCAGAAAGGTCCAGACACAGGGGCGGTGGCGTGACAAAACGGTCAGCGGGACTCCTTTTGACAACAATGTCACAACAAAGAGACCAAAAGTTTGATCCTTCTATTTACACACGTAACTTCTCAACCAAAGGAGCTGGAAACATATACGTATCAACAACGGAAGACAAACAAGAATCAAGACTCGATCTTGATTCATGTGAAGAAGAAGAAGAAACGAGAAAGAGAAAGGGAAACAGAAGGAGGAGAAGCACGCAGCTGACTCATGAACGTAAGGAATATCAAAGGGATGAAGACTTACACGTTCTGTAGGAGATCAAATAGGAAAGGTTGCAGCTTTGCTCGAATGTTGAAGAAAACGTAAGCAGAAAGAGGAAAAAGAGAAAGACGGCAGGAATATATAGAGAACAATTGGGAAAAGAACAAGGATTTAAGGTTAGAAGATAAAAGGAAAGACGACCCAAAAGATAGAAGATTGGATCTTCTAAAAAAGGAAGGAAATACAATGGAAGAAAAACAGATCGGCCGTGATCTGGAGTCAGCTGCAGGGGCGGTTGACCCGGCCGCAAGGGGAACCCCTTCACCACGGGGGCGATGAAGGCAAAAACACGGGCGTTACATTTTTAGACGCAATCCAAACCTCCACCGAGAGGAAAGAGAGCAAGGTTCTTCCCGGAGATTGTATAATTTTCCTCGTAGGCGATTGATTGCAACAATCCATCATTCCCTATTTCGGTTCCTTTCTCTGGATCTACACTCCAAAGGACAAAGGAAGGTATGAAACGAACTCAAGACAACTCAAATTTCACGAAGCCAGAAGAGTTGCAGACAAGAATCGGGAGAATATTGGTCCAAAACAGGACTGGATCTGTGTGTTTTGGGTTTTATGAAGAGTAGAATGGGGCACCAGGAGACCTTTGAACCCGAAAATAATGTTGAAACCTTGTATTTGGGGAGTTTTGTTGTTTTGCGGGGTGGTCGAAGCCATCGGATATGGAGATTTGGAAGCGGCAAGTAAGGAATAACTTTTGAGAAGGTTAACTTCGGGCTCAAAAGAGAGCGTTTCAAGTCGATGATAATATTATTGATACCAACATAATTGATAATTGATGATAACATAATTAATTTTTATTAAAAATCATGTAAAAATATATTTTAATTTGTTCATTAACTGTGAGGTCAAAAAATCAAAAGATGAAAGGTTAGAGGTCTGAATTTCGATCTTGGTAATTTTAAGTGACTTTTCTGCCAACTTTTTCATAACGGAGAATGATTGATATAGTTTTAACTTATAAATCTACTTTTTTTATTTTAATTTTTAGTTGAATATTGCCTTTATAAAACAAGGGATATTTTGATTGAAAAAACCCGATCCACCCGTTAAGGGTCCGTTTGGTTTTAACTCCGGATTCGGAAATAGAATGTAAACGAATCTAGTTCATACGTATATCCTTGTTCATGAAAGTTTTGGAATTATTCCTTGTGATTTGAAGTAATTGGAGTAGAGTTTGATTACTTTTGATATCGTATAGGATAACAAAATGTGGGGAATCAAGTGCATTTTGCCTCAAACTAAATATTGACAAATAAACATATTAGGTTTGCAGGTATCCAACTCGTAGCCTGGTCCTTTGCCTAACCTACGATTTGTTTTCTACGCTTCAATACCTTTTGATTTCTAACAATAAAACCAAACAAAATGTTAACATAATTTAATTAAAGCTGTTAATCTTGATCCTCATATTATTAACAAGTTAAGTATTGGGTCACATGCAAGTTCGAATTTTAGGGCATATTTTTTTACCATGCAAAAACTTGATCTAATTAGACCTATTCAAATCCGGGCAGTCCGTTCGATCCGGTCAGCCCGCCTGGAAAAACGGTCGGGTATGAACAAAGGAAGAGGCCCGACCCCATCAAACCCGCCGGGCCGATACGTGCACTGTTCTAGGCCCGGTCGGGCGGAAAAGCCCGGCCCGCCTAAAAAACATAAATAAAAAAGATATATATATATATATATATATATATATATATATATATATATATATATATATATATATATATATATATATATATATATATATATATATATATATAGAGTATAGATCCTATGAGAACACCCCTAACGTGAGAACATGAAAACAGATTCGTAATTATTATTAGTTTTGTTACGAATGTGCCATATCGTTTAATGTATTATTCGTACTTATTGTTGGTTGAGTGGATTATTCGTAGTTATTGTTGGATTCCTAATTATTATTATTCGTAGTTATTATTATTTTTGATATCTATTCTAAATCTCAACCCTTAATACTCACATCCAACGGTGTACGATTGTTCTCACGTTCTCACGTTAGGGGGTATTCTCATGGGAACCACACCCTATATATATATATTATTGTATTTATCATAAATATTAAGTATAAATATAAAATATCTAGTATAATATTTATAAGTTTAATATATTTTACATAAATATCTTATATATAATATATATATTTTTTTAAAAAATAATATTAAAAATATTTTTAAAATATTTTTTTAAATAAAATTGTAAAAACGGGTACCCGCAGACCCGCCCGCCTGCCCGGTCGGGCCGGATATGGCATACTTTTTAGGCCCGGTAGCCGGGCCAAGCCCGGCCCAGATCCGGGTAAACGGGCTTAGTATTTTATAATGTCCGGCCCGAGCCCGGATATGAACAGGTCTAGATCTAATGATCCTAGGTTAAATTTCAAAAATATTTCTAAATTAGGGGTTTTAACAATCCCTAAACCAGTTATATCTCATAAGTCCAATAACTTATAGTAGCTAGAGGGGAAATATATAATTATGGAAAAATTTAAAGATGTTCTTTACATTAAGGGTCCGTTTGTTTCCAACTCCAAAAACGAAAACGGAATGGAAACAAATTTAGTCCATATTTATATCTTTATTAATGAATTTGTATGGAATCATTTCTTGTGGTTTAAGTCAAAATGCACTTGATTCCCCACATTTTGTTACCCTATAGGGTATCAAAAGTAATCAAACACTACTCCAATTACTTCAAATCACAAGGAATGATTCCAAAAACTTTCATGAATAATGGTATACATATGGACTAAATTCGTTTTCATTCCGTTTTCGATTCGGAGTTAAAACCAAACGGGCCCTAAACTTTTTCGGGTTATGTTCTATATTTTTCCCCCAGTATTTGGATGATCTCTTTGAATTTTATAAATTTCTAAAATATACCTTTTATTATACAAAGTTAATATTTTGATTTTTTTTTAAATTTATTATCTACTAACTATTATTAATATTCATTTAAATGTGTAGGTAATTTCATAGAGTGATAACTTGTCCTTTATTCCCTCAAAATATTAATAAATGTTAATTCATGAATGTTCGAAAGATGTACTTTAGAAAACAATAAAGTTTAAACCATTTGAAAACTAAAAAATATTTTAACATAATTCGAAAAATTTTAAAGTACAGAAATATTATCAGAAATTTTCCTAATATTATCAAGTTACTTATTTGTCCGGTGTGATGTGGGTTATTAAGAGTTCATTTGGTATATTCTGAAAATCGGGTCGAGTTTAAGAATGACATAAATGGCTAAATGCTTTATTATTATATGAAAATAAAGTTGATTACGGAATAATAAATTTAAAATTACTTATTTCTTAAATGATTTTGATTTTTTTATTTGAAAAATATACGTATATTGAGAAGGATTTACATGGTCATTGACCAGTTACATCTAGAGCAAAACAAAAGCATAGAGAGAAGAAAGCTAGGAGGAAGAAGATGAAGACGAGGGGAGGGAGATGCCGAGTAACCGAACCCACCAAATAGAGTTTGCGGATCGATCCTTCCATGATTTTGATTTTTATTCCAAACCACACTGAATACAATATTGAAAATCAGGGCCCGTTTGGTTTTATTTCCGGAATCGAAAACGGAATAGAAACGAATCTAGTTACGTATATTCTTGTTCATGAAAGTTTTTGAAATCATTCCTTCTTTATTTTGATAGCAGGAATCGTTCCTTATGATTTGAAGTAATTGGAGTAAAATTTGATTACTTTTGAAACCCTATAGGGAAACAAAATGTGGGGAAGCAGGTGCATTTTGCATTAAACCATAATAAATGATTCCATAAAATTTCATGAATAAGGATATACATATGGACTAAATTCGTTTCCATTCCGTTTCCGGAGTTGGAACCAAACGGGTATTCTCATTTGCGATTACATTATATGAGTATCACACCAACCCTAAATATTTTTAAAACTTGTATATAATATAGTCTCTAATTATAAAAAATGATTATTTAATAGATACTTGACAATTTGATATCATTAAAAAGGATCAATCTAGATTTTGTGTTGATAAGGCAATCAAGAAAATGTGGGAGCCATACATACTTATAAATTCGATTTATAGATCGCCAATTTGTCAAAAATGACAGCATATTGTCAAGTATTTCTACGATCCTCATAAATATTATGTATAAACTATAATATCTATATTTTGTCAACTATCATATACATGCATTATCCAAAAATATATATTATCATATATGTTATCCGAGACTAGGTTTCAAAGAAAAAGTACGTTTATATTATAAGGGGGTTTGTTCATTATTTTGGTCATTCATTGTTATAATATTATACTTTGATAAATAATTAGGACAACAGGCTAAAATTTGAAGAAAAAATAGCAAAAAATTACGATATTTAAATAAAGTGCATCGATGGATAATTGGTTGGAGAAAATACGGATATTCGTTATCAAATGTTTATTTAATATGAGGAATATTCTTTTTATATAACTATTGAATAAGATAATTTATAATAGTATTTACGGTAAGGAGTGAGATCATTAAAAGATGTCTAATATAACTAAAATCAACCTTTATAATTTATCCATGTTTTTAAACTCTATATTAGAAATATGGTGTCTAAAATGAATTTAAGATATGAAATATAGTTTATAAAATAAAGATGGTCGAACGTGTTTTTAAACTATTTTGTAAAGGTTCTTTTAATATGAATTTTAGATTTGAAACAACATATTGTTTTATTTGTACGTTACTGTTGGCTAATAGAAGTTGATACAACTACATACTTACATAACCTCATTATAGTCATCTTTAAAGCATGTTCACTTTTGACCTTAATCTTGTATTATATAGGTAATTATGTGTTATTATTTATAATTTTACGTTTGTTTAGTTCATATAATAAAATGCGTATTTATCTAGTCTAGTGAAAGGTTAACCCTATAAAATAGGGGTTAACTATGTTGTGATCATGAACAAGTTAAGAGAAGTTCAAGAGCAAGGAGGTCGAACTACCTACATAATTAGAGGGGCTTTATGTTTTATCGGTTGGATAGTAATTGTGAGAAGTAAACACATTTTGTAAATCATATTCTTTGAGTCATATTTAGTTACATGGTATTTAATCCGTTTTGTTTTAGTTATATGATATGACAATTGGACTAATCACTTTTATCACCTCAAGAGCCAAAGGTGAGTAGGTCTAACATGCTAGTGGGTGATGAGTTTGGAAAACAACTATGGGTGAGTTAGGACAAAGACCAAAAGAGTTGTACAAATAATGGCGGAGACGGGAAGGGTTGGTGTCGGTAGTTGGTGTGGGAAGGGTAAGAAGAGGAGATGCAAAAGGAAATATATCATCTCCTCATCGAAATTACTTAGTAAGACACTATGATCTTTTGATTATCCAACTTAAGACACCGAAAATCGCAGTGGTTTTGAGCATACCCGAGGAAGACACAAGGAGTGGAGTGAGGAGATGATTTGTGTGTAGTTGTTGCGCTTAAATTTAGGTAGTAGAGGAACCGGAACACACACAAGTTTTTATATATATAGGATGGTGGGCGTTATAGAGAATGAATATAGGTGTGTTGTTAAATTTGACTCTAGAAGACACTATATTAAGGATATAGCAAAGTGACATTAACTTGTTTGGTTGGAGCGGTGAAATGGAAACAGGATGAAATTGAATAAGGGTAAAGAAAGAAAATGAAAATGATGAGATTACTTTCATGTGATAAAAAACCTCTAACCAAACGCAGTTTTTGACGCATGGAGAAGCAACGTTCTAGTTTTGTCATTTAGGGTTCTAATGATTCGTTCAACTTTACCATTACGAGGCCATGGCCGAGGATAAGAGAAACAAATAAAAATGTCCTAATGTTGGCAAAAACAATGAATTGCGGCATTACCATCACACTCTTTATTTGCTATAGTAAGAAACGAACGAAGGGGTTACAAGGAACACTGAGCGTGCCTAGTAGGAAGTCATTGACGGGGAGTCGAGGGTCATAACGGTGGTTTTGTAGACTGCCGAAGCTGGCCATTTCGACCCAGTTGCTTTTTGTTGGTGCGACGACGAGCTAGTCGTCTCAGACTCTAAGATCAAGAATCTGAAAACAACAAAATTCAGTAAATAAGTAAAAGAAGAAGATATAAAAAGAACAAATGTGTCAATACTAATAGTCCGTAAAATAATCGACATTGTCATCACAAAAATTCTAGTTACCATCCATAATTCATTTCTAACTGGATAAAGAGAAAAAAAAAAGATAAGTATAGAATAAGTACAAGAATGCAACGTTCATATCAAACATTATCATGTACACATTTTAAGGGCAATCACCATAAAAGCAGGTGTTTCGAAAAAGGAAAAAAAAATTTGGTAAAATATATCCGTGAAAGTATATGGAATATTGTAAACGCCGTAAAATTCATGACATTTTGTAAAAGTCATATATTATATAGCGTTGTAAACGCCATAAATTATATAACGTTTGCAAAACGCCGTTCAAAATTCATAAACGATAAAATAATGACATTTCTATTTAAACGTCATCTAATAGTACTTTTAACGTCAATTTACGACAAAAAACATCAAGATCTAAATGCCACCACATATGATATTTATAGTAGTGCGGTGATACGCCTCAGTCGGGCTTCCTCGCATGTTAACATGATATGTGTAGTGAGGAGAGTCGGGAGGGACTGAGTTTGATGATTGATCCAACCATGCCATAAGAGGAAGAAAACCCATTAATTTTTTTCATTGGACAACTAGAATCGGTCTTTGCTGGATTGAGGGTAGACATCCTTCTTAGGTTTCCAAGAAGGACCAAAATTCACCAAACCATCGTCTTAATTAAAGTTTTTACAGATATCATTTATTTTTTTTACATGACTTAACAAATCCGGTGTTTTCCTACTTTCTCTTAGTCTATAACCAATCCGAAGATAGACTAGAGAGTATATTTCTACATGGAAGAAGTGTTAGGACCATCCGAGATATTTTGTGGGAACAATCCCGTCAGAAGTGGTGAAAATCAATAAATATTGGGCAAAAAGAGGTATGAACATGCATCGGCGGCAAGTATTATAAGAACTAACTGCGGGAGAGTGGATGCTACCGATGGGGGTTGTGAAACAAATTCTCAATTGGTTACAACTTCTACACCATCTTCGCTCTAGTTTGGTATGCATGTGCTAAGATTATCTTATAAGTGTTTGAAATATCTAGTTTTGACATGCCTATCATGAGACGAATAAAGTAACTGACTATATTGTTAGTATTGATTTAATACTTGTTGTTGGACTAAGTGTTTGATTGAACCTCTCAAGGGTATCGTGAACCTATCACTTCCTTTCTTTTATAAATAATAAAACGTGATTAGATCCACAGAATATCAGACCCATCGACTAAAATATTATAATATTTAAAATTCAAAAACCAAAACCTAATGACCAAATTATAACATCTTAAATTCAAAGTTCAATACCTAAAACTTAATATCCAAATAAAAATTTGCCCTTACTTTATATTAATTAAAAAAAAATTGTTAGTTTTTTCAATTTTTTCTTCAAGAGCTACAAGGAGAAGTAGAGGTATGGACTAATGGACATTCAAACAAGTAAAAGTGGGAATTATAGCCCATTTCCAAAAGGCTATTGATTATGTTGGCTACTTCTTTATATTTTTGTCAAAGCAAAAGTGATGGTGAATGGTGATTGGGCTTCATCTTTCAATTACACTATCTCAGATTTTATTATTTCCAATGTGTGGATATAACTTTGCTATAACTATGTAGTCCCATATACAGGGCAGGCTCGATGGGGTCCATAAGGTCCCTTCGAACAGGGTCCCCGGAATTTTGGGGCCCCAATGTATAAAAAAAATGAATATACGTTACAAAAATCGCTTAGTCTAGATGGTAACGTATCACTCTTTTTCTTGTTTTTCCTTATATTCGAGTCTCATTCATCACTTTTTCATTTAAAATTTTTTTTCTTTTCCAAATTAAATTTGGACGATTTCTTCATGGATTAAAAAAATGTAAATGGCGTACTTTGTATAGATAAATTTCGATTTTTTTCCCCGCTTTTTAAGGGGCCTAATATTATTTTTTGAGAAGGGCCCCAAAAATCATTGAGACGGCCCTGCCCATATACATATATTTTCCACACCAAAATAATTTAGCTTCCATACGGATTACTGATTGGAGTTCGAACTCAATATATTATTGAATCTTCGTTTTAAAATCAATTAATTGTATAAAAAAAAAATAAAATGACTACCTAGGTCTTTTACCACTATTACACTATTAAGATAAAATCAATTATATTTATTTAAGGAGACTTATATATAAGTTAAAATTAAAGGGGTCTACAAAACAAAAGCCTATAAAAAAATCCTATTAAACCCAATTCTTTCAAAAAAAAAATTAAGTTACACATCTCTTCGTCTATTATCTATAAAATATTTGCTGGATTTGCATAATTTAGGGTTATTCGGACTTTGTTTCTTCTATTTGATTTTGCTCTCAAACTCTCGTGAATTTGACTAAACCGGTTTGATATCATAAAGAGTGAAATTAACAAGAAAAGTGTTTTACTTCTATTGATAATTAGTTTTAGTATATAGTCTCATTAGTTTGTATCACTTTTACTATATGTGTTATCAAACTTAAATTCTAAAATTCTAAAAAATAAAAATAGGTTGAAGTTTTAAAAAAAAAATTACATTGTTCATATAATCGGAAGAAAATTAACATCTATCTAATTTAAATATATCCTTTATTTTTAAATGATACATTAAAAATATTTTGTAAACTTATAACTAATTTGAATTAATTAGCCAAGTACAGTTTATTAAAAATTGAACTTAAACTAAAAAATAAAAAGTTTAAATGGCATATAATAACTAAAAAAATGAAAAATGTTCAAATGCCACCAATATTAAATATCCTATTTACAATAATACAAAAGATGGGTTGGAGGTGAAATATTATTTTGGTTTCTATAAATCCAATGTATTTTCTAACAATAGATGGGACATAAAGATAATGAAGAAGAGCACCCAATGAATAAATACCAAACCTTCAATCATCATCAATTTAAAGCACAAATCCACCATTACCAATCTTCAAAAGTGGATTTTGCATCATTCAAAATACCTTTTAAATTTACCATAATTTAAAATAACAACAATCAAACATATAATAATAGTAATCATTGCTAAAGAAATATCATTAGATATCATAAACAAAATCATTAGTCAAAGTCAAACTCCATTGATATCTACCGACCTTCTTTACCTTGGTCGGCTGATTATACTATACCTATAAAGCTTAGCTGGCCGGTTCATTTTGTGTGCACCACCACATATGACATAACCCACATCACATTTTCTATCAAAATATCTTCTTTTTTTTTCATAAGTGGGACCTAAATTCCACAACTTATCATTGATGAAATTCTATGAGTGATGATGCATGAACGTTCATGTTCATCAAAAGCTCGGCTCGTTTGGGTAAAGCTCGACTCGTTCAGCTAAAATAACACTATCTGAGTAGTATGTTAGACGAGCTATTCGGGCTCGGCTCAAAAACTCGGTTCGAACTCAAATCGTTTTCAAAAGAGTCGAGCTTGAGCATGCTAAAGCTCGGCTCGTTTAGCTCGTATAACACCCTAGATCACGGTTGATTTCGACAACTCGATTATTTTCGATTAATATCCTCTTCCGGGGGCTATACCATGACTAGTCATGAACAACAAGGGGCCCTAGCCATTAACAATTGACCACGTGTCAAATTGTCCAAGTTTAGTATAATGTAATTGTCTAGTAACAAGGAGGCTTAAATGATACGTGTAAGGAGTACGTGTCCTCTCATTCCTTTCAGATTTTGATATGCTTGGTTGTTCATGTTTATTTTATTAGGAAGATTCAAATTGACAATGACTTGTTTGTTTAATTGCTTCAATTTCCATCCAAACAAATAAAAAAATTTAAAAATATTTCTTCCATCTCTCTCTCACAAAAAATCTATTCATAAACCACCCATCTCCTCCAAGTCTTTGCACTAAAGTTCTTCTTGTTGTTGATAATGGCTGATCGATATGAGCCAATTAAGAATTTGGGTTCTGGTAATTTTGGAGTTGCAAAGCTTGTGAGAGATAAGAAAACCAAAGAGCTTGTTGCTGTTAAATACATTGAAAGAGGCAAAAAGGTTTCACCTTTCTTACATTTTACCTTCTTCTTTCATGCTTGTAGTTCTTAAGTTTTTTTTACCTTAGATTTTACCATCCAAAGGTTTCACCTTTCTTAGAGTTTACCATCTATTTCAAGCTTGTAGTTTCTTAAAGGTTTCACCTTTCTTGGATTTTTACCATCTTCTATAATGCTTGTAGTTCTAAAGGTTTCAACTTTCTTGAAATTTATCATCTTCTTTCTTGCTTGTAGTTCTAAAGGTTTCACCTTTCTTAGATTTTACCATCTTCTTTAATGCTTGTAGTTGTAAAGGTTTCACCTTCTTAGTGTTTACCATCTTATTTAATGCTTGTAGTTCTAAAGGTTTCACCTTTCTTAGATTTTACCATCTTATTTCATGCTTGTAGTTCTAAAGGTTTTACCTTTCTTAGATTTTACCATATTCTTTCAATCTTAGATTTTACCATATTCTTTCAATCTTAGATTTTACCATCTTCATTAATGCTTGTAGTTATAAAGGTTCATCACCTTCTTAGTTTTTGCCATCTTATTTAATGCTTGTAGTCCTAAAGGTTTCACCTTTCTTAGAGTTTACCATATTCTTTCATGCTTGTAGTTCTAAAGGTTTCACTTTTCTTAGATTTTACCATATTCTTTCATGCTTGTAGTTCTAAAGGTTTCACTTTTCTTAGATTTTACCATATTCTTTAATGCTTGTAGTTTTTCAGTGTTTGTGTTTAATCCCTTATTGCTTTGCAGATTGATGAAAATGTGCAGAGGGAGATCATCAATCATAGATCACTTCGACACCCGAATATAATCAGGTTTAAGGAGGTACGAGGTTTGCTCAATGATTGTATTAAGAAAGATCAGAAGAACAAAGTTTTAAGGTTTCGGGTTTTTGCAGGTTTTTCTTACGCCTAAGCATTTAGCCATAGTAATGGAATATGCAGCAGGAGGTGAGCTTTTCAAGAAGATATGTGATGCTGGACGGTTTAGTGAAGACGAAGCTAGATTCTTCTTTCAACAATTGATATCAGGAGTTAGTTACTGTCATGCCATGGTAAAAAAGATTTCATCTTTATTTACCTTTTCTGTTTATCTTTTGTGTTTGGTTTGTTGAATCTTTTGTGTTACTATAGGAAATTTGTCACAGGGATTTGAAGCTAGAGAATACTCTCTTGGATGGTAGCCCAACACCTCGTCTTAAGATATGCGATTTTGGTTACTCAAAGGTACTAGTTTGTCTTCTATTTACTTCTTTACATTCCGTGAAAATATACAAGGAAACAGATACGAAAACGGAAAACTTCATAGTTTCATACTATGTTGCACGGAAACAGACATTGAAACGTCATAGTTGTCATAGTTTTTCGTAAAAATTTGTGTTTATAGAAAAACATTGTCCATTTAGAGTTTTCGTGTTGTATAGGTTTTAGGGAAATTCCGGTTGGTACCCCTGTGGTATGGGGTATTCCGGAATTTGCCCACAAGTTTTTCAGTGTTCGGATTTTGCCCTTGAGTTTTGCAATTTTCCGACATTTGCCCAAAACTAACAAATCCTTTAACCATGGTTAATGAACCAGTAAAAAAAAAATCACATTCTTCATCTTCTTGAAGGCTCTCCCTCATGTCTAACGCCCAGAACCCAAGTGAACTTAAATTAATATAAGAAGATGCAAACAATCTACAAACCTAAAGGCACATCTTGGGCAAATTCTGTAGCACATACAACAAAAATTTCAAGGTACTTCATTTCCCAAACATATGAGGAGAACAAGCGCATATGATTATTTTTGCTTTTGCATCTGCAATGGAAGATTGCTACATCTTGAAATTAGGATAGTAAATAACAAACGTCTAGAATTAAAGAGAGAAAGACAAAATCTGGAAAGATCGATATATGCTCGTCTCTTCTTCCTCATCTAAGATCTCTTTTGTGAATCGAATGTCGTCAGAACAAATTGACGATTCCGAAGATTAGGAATTGGCCGGTTTGGATCCATTCTCTTCAATTTCAACTCCGAATCCCCGTTTGAAATGCCAAAACAATATGGTTCTAGCTCTCCTCCTGTAATTTATGTTCGATGCTTTGATTTCCACCCCCAAGTAGAACAAGTATGGATACTCAAGGTCTGAAACTGGCACTTTCGCTAAATTTGCTATTCTCCGCCATAGCTTCTGCAGGTTATGTTCGACCCAAACCGAGAAAGAACATGCAGCTGCCATGGACGCCACGAGGTTCTTCACAACCCCAACATGTCTATTTCTCTTCCTTTTCTTTTCGATTTGTTAGGGTTCTTTGAATTTGATTCTCCAAAAACCCAGTCTTGTTAATATCTGATGATTTGCTTCCTTTTATGGTATTTTTGTTCAAAATCTGTCATCACTGAATGCACAATTGAAAGAAATTATGGTAATATAGACATTGAGTTGTACTAACTCACATAAGCATCGGTTTCCTTGATTTTAGTAGATCAGGATGTATTTGAAGATTGTGTGAGAGTTGGGAGATTGAACTGTTTAGAGTACTGTTTGGTATGTTCTGAAAATTGGGTTGGAATCGATGACTTGAACAGAAGTTATTTGGTCTTCGTTCCCAATTCCATGAAATACATACCAAACGAGCCCTTAGTATTCGGTTTTGTTTGAGTTTACTTCTTCCACAATTTGCAGTTTTGACGATAGGGTCACTTATAGCTTCGACGATGTCAGCAAATGGGAAAAGACGAAATCCATGAAATCGGACTACAATATTCCTCCGTCTCCTCTCTGCAAGTCCACCATGGCGCTATTGACCTTAACCCATGGATTTGGCTCCCAAATCAACAGATTTAGTGACATCGTCTTGAAGCTCCCCAACTTCAAGGTATTCTTAAAACTCAGACAACGAATTGAACAACCATAAACAAGTTTTGCAAATTTCCGACATTTTCATCTTACTCTGTTCAACTTTGTTTTACTTACAACAACTCTCGGGACCTGAATCATCAATGTATCAACTACTACAGTCCGACGACCTTCAATTCATAAAAGAGAAACGGAAGAGAGAGAGTGGACGAGGAAGAAGAGAGGAACAGATGTCGATTGAGGAAGATGAAAAAAGAGAATTGAGAAAAGAAAGGACAACCTGAATTTTTTTTATTTTTTTTTCCAGTAAAGTAACAGTTCATTAACCATGGTTAGATAATTTGATAGTTTTGGGCAAATGTCGGAAAATCGTAAAACTTAGTGGCAAAATCCGAACTTTGAAAAACTCGTGGGCAAATTCCGGAATACCCCATACCACAGGGGTACCAACCGGAATTTCCCTAGGTTTTAACATAAGAATTTGTGTTTTCGTATGTCGTGGTTTCGAGTGTTTTTAGAAATTAGAAAAGTGAAATACTTTCCCTTTAGAGATTGTGTAGGAATTTTGGAGCTTCGGGTACAATAAGTTACTTATGATTGATCTTATTTGATCTATAGTCCGGATTACTACACTCGCAACCCAAGTCAACAGTTGGAACTCCGGCATACATTGCGCCGGAGGTTCTCTCAAGGAAAGAGTATGATGGAAAGGTATATTTGATCTTGAGATTTATCCAAATAGAGGCTATCGTTTTATTTTTTTTTTTTTTTTTTTTTTTTTTTTTTTATTATGTAAGTTTGGTTTACTTGTTTGTATATTTGATCTTGATGAATTTGAATGTAGATTGCTGATGTTTGGTCATGCGGGGTGACACTCTACGTGATGCTAGTTGGAGCCTATCCATTTGAGGATCCGGAGGACCCGAAAAACTTACGCAAAACAATCACGGTATGTCACTAAAAAACATATAAAGTTTTACAATGACGCCTATTAAATAGATAAATCAAGCCTAGTATATAATGTGTGCATTCAACACAGAAAATCATGAGCGCCCAATACACAATACCGGATTATGTGCGTATATCAGTGGATTGTAGGCATCTTCTTTCTCGTATATTTGTCGCAAATCCATCAAAGGTAATCCGCGTCTCACTACTTATGCACCTTCATATAACTACACCATGACTCAAAAGTATTGATTTCGTGCTAAATCCTTCCTCGTAGAGAATCACAATACCGGAGATCAAAAAACATCCATGGTTCCTAAAGAACATGCCAAAAGATCTTGTGGAAGGCGAGAAGACGAACTACAAAGGACAAGATTGTGAGGAAGCGTCTCTTCAGAGTGTCGAAGAGATAATGCGAATCATAGAAGAAGCAAGAACTCCAGGGGAAGCTTCCAAGGCTTGTGATGAACAAGTTGGTGATTGTGGGACTTTAGAGCCTGATGACTTGGATGCTGAGCTAGATTCGGATCTTAGCGACGACTTCGTTACCGCGGTATGATCATTCAGGTCTAGAGCCATCTTGCCAAATGTAGTTGAAGAGAATTGTGTTGATAGAATAAGTTGTCTGTTTTGGTTTGGGTACAAGAATAAGTTACATTTAAATGAAGTACAATTTGTATATAGCTTTATGGTGATGGTAGTTTGATTGCTTGTATGAATATATAATCTTCTTTACATGTTTTATAAGTTGTATTGTATTTGTGAGAAAGATTGAAATGTAGTCTATTCATATATTTTATTGTTTATAGTAGTTGTTCATATTTCAGTCTTTTTAGTTATATTGTGTCTCATATTTTACTCGTCATCCACTCATCCATTCATCATCCGTAGAGAGTCACCCATCCATTCATCACCTTTGGAGAGTTCGGGTAGTTCATGAAAAATAAACGGAAATGGAGTTTTTTTTAGAATTTTTTTATAAAAAGTATACTAAATTTATATTTAAAATAATACAAATTATTATATTCAAGTAATAATATCAACATTATAAAACAACACCAAAATGAAATTCAATGAGTGTTGATTAACACAAATATTACAATTTTGAAAACTTAAAATAAAATAACATTGACATGTATACAACAAATAAACATGGATCAACATAAATTAAAGTCAAAACGCATTTATAGAAGTGTCGGAAGAGAGAGTTAGAAAACCCGAATCTAAGATTCAGATTTGAAAGACTAAGGTAGGGTTGTGCAAAATTGACCTAAACCGGAAAACCAAACCGGTTTTTCCAATCATATTCCCATTCCATAGTATTTGGAAATTCTGATCCCAGACCGGACCGGAAATGATCTGGATCCAAGATAAATTATAGTAGGGCTGATCATAGGTCCAAAACCGAACCGAACCGCTAAAAACCGAACCGAACCGAAAACCGATTTTTCAAAAACCTTGGACCGAAAACCGAACCTATAAAAGTAGGTTCGGTTTCGGTTTGAACCGAAAACCAAAAACTTGAAATATGCGAACCTAAAACCGAACCGATTATGTCGGTTTCGGTTCAGTTTCGGTTTTGGACCTAAATGAACCTAAAATTAAAACTTAAAAATCTCAATAATATAACAATAAAATAAAATTTTCAATTCTATAATAATTTTAGTATAAAGAGTTGAAACCTAGATAAAATAACAATCTCATTTAAGCACTAAGTACTAGTTAAAATTGCCACAACTAAAATAACAATTCTATAATAGTTTTTTATTAAATGAAATTCGGTTTTCGGTTTTTTATCGGTTTTTTCGGTTTTGGACCGAAATCGAACCGAAACCGAAATTATAAAAAACACGGACCGAAGACCGAACCTAAATTGTCGGTTTAGGTTCGGTCCGGACCGAAATTCCTCGGTTCGGTTCAGGTGAACCGAACCGATCTTGCTCAACCCTAAATTAAAGTCAAACTCATTAGAGAAGTGTCGGAGGAGAGAGTTAGAAAACCCGGATCCAAGATTCAAATTTGATAGGCTAAGGGAATGAGGGACAATGGTGGTCAATGGGGGAGATTGCTAGATTCCGATGAGTCAGATACAATGTGGGGTCTATCGCACGTCCTAGCGTCCATGCGTGTTGGACCCAAGTCCGGTACATAAGTCCAGTGGGTTTTATCCTAAAAAAATTGGTAATTGAAATAGTTGTCCACCAACCATATATACTAGATCTGCTATTCCTTTTTAATATCGATGTGAGAACATTCATCTTCCATACGCCCCATTAAGTGCAATCGCCTAACTCAACTGACACTTGACGACATCCTTAAACGACGGTTAGTCCAACGTATGTACTATCATTGTCCAAGAAAAAGGCCGACTAGCCCAATAAGTTAGGACTCAAGAGATCGAACTACTTTAATACCATGTTAAAATCCGACACACACGGACCGTAGGGCAGGGTTCACGTGCATACGAGCACAATCGCTTGATGGAAATTTGCTTATGAAATAGTCGATATGAATGACGACAACAAGAAACAGAGGATTTCAATTTTAGACAAATATGAATGAATTTAGGATTATACATTATAAACCTAAGTATTTGTTTATAATTTTTTAATATTTAAACGAGTATCGAATGGTTAGGCAACCGTTTCCATCCCGTCATAAATAGCTTTGACTTGGAAGCCAAGATGCATACATAATTAGAAAAGAAATGCTCACTAATAATGCACCCAAAAAAGACTATAATCATAACTACGATAAGAAATCAAAGCCACTCAACCGATAAGGACAATAACACAACAGCGACAATACATGATGATCTTTTATTTTTTATTTTTTTTATAAGAAAACTCATGCAATTAAACAACCAAAAAATCGTTCGACAAAATAGACTCCAGTTCCGTGGGATATTTTAACAAGATTAAATTGAAAAAAGGAAACAACGGGTGAAGATGAGCAAGGAGATGAGCTGCCTCGTTTCCTTTGCGCCTGACAAATCTCCAACCCTGGCATTCTATCCCCTTCGCCACATCCACAGTTCGCTTGACCAGGGCTCCAACAACATTCCGCTGAGGAGATTTCTTATTTAGCTTATGTATAAGTGTCAAACAATCCGATTCAAAAATGACGTGCGATAATTCGAGCTCCCTCGCGCATTGTACCGCCCACAATACTGCTTCAGCCTCAGCAACTTCTGCCGTCGTCCCAGCCTGAATTCTCTTCGATGCCATGAAACATACTCCACCAAGTTCGTCCCGTGCTATAATACCAATACCACATGCATGTTCAGAAGATGCAGCATCACAATATATTTTTTGAGGCTAAAATTTAGGCTTTGTTGGGTAAGGGTATAAATTAACGATTATTGAGGCTAAAATTTTTTTTTATTCTTTTTTTTTTTATCTCTTTCATCTATAAAAAAATAAACATAAATATATATATTTGTTATAAATTTACCTACGAATATATTCATTTTACCAAATACTCATTTCACTTATTTTCATACTTATCGTCTTAAACAATTTCATCTTCTTAATTTTTCATCTAAATAATTCACCATTCTCGTATCTTTGTCACGAATCCTTTAGAGGTAATATATCATCACTCTCGAGTTATAACCCGTTGATAAATGTCTACCATGGTTATTTGCATTGATTTCCACTTGAATCTCTGCGTGTAGAGAATCACTATAGAAGAGACCACAAGACATTCTTGGTTCCTAATGCAAATCCTAGGCGAAGCAAGAAAGACAGATTTTGAGCGCGAGTTTGATCTCATTGATGAGTTAGTTACATTGGAGCTTTAGTACGTTTACGTTCACCTTGTTTAGAATTAAGTTTTAAAATGTATCAATAAATAAAGATTTAAAATGTATCATAGTCAACTTGGTTATTGTTATTTTGAAGCATTGGGCTCCTGCTGGATCAATTGGGCCGTTATTGGACCATATTGGGCCCAACTGACTGCATATCTTAAATGGGCTTAACACATGAATAAGCTGTTAAGTAAACTCAAATCACATATTACCAAAAAAAAAAGTAAACTCAAATCACATGAAACCTTCTTCACATAACCATACATACCAAAAGTAATGGTAACTTAAATTATCCGGTTCAAATGTTACCATATGTTGTTAATCAATCGGATCGGACGGGTTTCAATACCACTTTAAATGGATGACAAATCTAAGAATAATTTTGACAGTCTTTGATTGATACGATAAAGGGTTTTCTTCCAAAGTTTTTTTATACTAAAAAAATTAACTAGTAATAAAGGTTTTTTCTTCCCGGTAACTTTACGCATTTACAGTTTTGATAAAGTAACAATCTTTACATGTAGAAGTAAAAGTTTCATCTACATGCAAATATTCACCGCCACTTTTGTGATAAATTTAAGTATTAATAATACTATTAATGTTAATACTATGAATAAAAAATTTGAGCTTTAAATATGAAATATTAAGAGGGAGCAATAATCAAGAACATATAATCAAAAATATATAACGCGTTGCATGTAGAATGCATTCAGTTTAAGTGATAACAATTTTTGAACTAAAAAGCCACTATTCCGGATTGGTACCGGAGCTGCAACTCCCCACGGGTTCATCGGCAAGCCACGGTGAGCGGGGGTGGTGGGAGCGGCGGAAGACGAAGAAGGTGGAGCTGCAACTCGCTCGTAGGAGGGGCACATAGTGAGAGTAGGCAGTGGAGTCATTTGCACGTAGAACTGCGGCGAAAGCTTCAGTTGCCGGAGCTTCTGTTAACTGCTCACATAGATAAAACTTGAGGGACACGATTACTTAATATATATTTTAGGTAACGACACGTATAATATATATTAATTTGATGTGAATAATAACTATATTCGAGCTTAAGCAAAAGGTCAAAAAATGTATTATTTGTATATTTTTAGAGTCCATATATATACAAGTTTAAAACCATCAACATTCGTAGATAATCGATGTGGGATAACAAAATCCCTCAAAAAATTTAACCTAAATAAATCAGGTTGATGATCCTTTAAATTAAAAAAAAAATTCCAAAAAATAAAACTTCAGGGTACGATTGCTTAACCAAAAGTAACGTGAAAATAATTAACGTAAATAGAAATTGAAACTTATAGAAAAGTCGGAGTCCATTTATTTTTATTAAACAAAATGTCCCAAAAATAGATAGGTTCCAATAATAAATAAAAAGTTACGTGAAATCTTTCAAAAGCATATTGTTAGTTTAATAAATAAAAATTCTTCGGCTAAAAAATTAGTTTAAAAGTAAAGATTTATTGGCCAAAAATGGCGGGAGCTTCATTTCAATACTGCTTCAACAGCGTGTCACGTCAGCAAAAACGATGCTCTCTTTTAGTATGTATATAGATATAGATTATTTTTCTAGAATTACGGAATAAATTTTTTTAAAATAAGATTTAAAAATATTATAAAAAAAAGTAAAGATAAAATATGATTAATCCAACTATTAAATTATAACTAGTTAAAATTCGTGTCGTGCACGGGTATTTTAATACAGATAAATAGAAGTGAGAACAAATTCCGATTATATCCCTATTTTGACCCCTTCCCGAAATTTCATACAAAATAGTAATTCCGTCCAACTAATAAAATTTGGGACGGAATGAACCTTAACTTCTTCATCTGCTAGACTCGTCCCGTTCACGATAGTAATACCTCTTCCGTGCATGGGTATTCTTAATACATATAAGTAAAACAAATTTGCATTACTAATCAAGTTACATAAATATATCAACAAAAGAGAATTCTAATTCTAAAAAATAATCATCTTATCATAACAATATAATTATTGTTGCTAATAAAATAAACAGACAACACACCTAAAATAATTTGACTAGCATATCCCCTTAAAATAAAGAATTTTATAGGATCCCTTAAAATTAAATAATTTTAAAAGTAAAAACTATAAATTATAAATCACAAAATCTGATAGTTTTTGATAATTAAAAATAAACAGTCTTAAAAATAAATAATTTTAGGGTTGTGGTAGTTTAGTAATATATGGTTATTTGGCTTAAAATTTGGAGTTCGTCACGTCAGCAATCCTTAAGATACTTTAGTATATATATATGGATAAGTATATATTTGTAAATGCTGGTTTTAATTAAATATCAAATTTATACATTTTAAACATATAAAATCAACTGAAATATTAGGTATACACCCGTATTTATTTGAGTTTTATTAACAAAATAATGCTATGAAACTTTTTGAACAAATATTAATTATGAAAAAGGAAAATAATTATTTGAAATCTAAAATTAGTTTAAAATAGAGAATCTTAAATCGTTAGTAAATAACAGTAATTAAAAGATATGCTGGACAAATTTTGTAACAATTTAACGTTAAGCTTTTAATATAATTTTAAATAATGACAATTTAGTAATATATGAATATTTGGTTTTAATACTCAACTAGTGTGTATTACCCGTGCCTTGCACGGGATTTGTTAAAATATACTTTTAATTTTTTTTTCTTTTAGTCTTATTTCAATGATGTATATTTGACAAAATATGATATTCATCTATATTTAAAAACATATTTGTAAATTTGTTAAATAACTAATTATAGGTTTTAAATTTTATATAATCTTATCGAAAAAAGTTGACGTAAATTACGAATTTAAATAATACCTTTTTAAAAAATATCAGGTTTTAAATTAATTATTTAAAAGAATGCGATTCATATCACGATTATTTGGGGCTTTGATAAATTAATTTAGTTGACCTTATAAATTTATATGGAAATTTTGTTAAAGTAATAATTACATTAAATTAATATATTAAAAAAAACACTCTACAAACATATTAAAAATTTATCAACTTACATAATTAACTAATTTTGTAATAAAACTTGTTCAACTTATTATAGTATATAGATTTTACTTCAACTTAGCTATAAGGTCATAAATTTTTGATTTTTTAATATTCAAACCTTATATTTATACAAGTTATAAAACTATCAGCCTTACTTGATAATCAATGTGGGATTGAAAATATTTAGCAACCCACAAGGTCAAAGATCTACAAAATAGTTGATCAGCGACCCATAAAACAGTTGGTCAACGACCCACAAATCATATATTAATCCGAAATTATACTTGAACTTAGCGAGAAGGTAAAAAAATGTTTGATTTGTTTAATCTTCAAACCCTATATTTGTACAACTTATCAAACTATCAGTCTTACTTGATAATCGACGTGAGATTAAAAATATTAACAACCACAAAACATTAGGTTAACGCCAACAGAGTGGTAGGTCAACGATCAACAAAGTAGATTTTAATCCATTATGACTAAAAATTATACTTCATTAGCCAAAAAGTCAAGAAATGTGTGATTTGTTTAATCTTCAAATCTTATATTTATATAAGTTATCAAACTTATCAGTCTTACTTGATAATCGATGTAGTATAGCAAAATTTTGAAAATATTTAACGTAAATAGATTGAGCTTATAATCCTTCAAAAATAAATTAAGAAAAAAAAACTTTCTTAAAAAATACTTTGATTTGTTATACTTGTAAAAGAAAAAAAAAAGGATGAATTTGGTTTAAATTCGGTTGAGATTATTATATTTGTTATAAATAATCGGAATAAGTTAAAAATATTATAAGGGTGAAAT
>BSUD01000001.1:3319402-3341030 GCA_033239045.1 Fagopyrum esculentum
GTATAAAATATGATATATTATAATGATTATTTTTTATACAATACATAATCGAAATAAGATAAAAAAAATCACAATCTTTAAATCAAAATTCGTAAAAAATTTATATTCAAAATATGAAAATATAATGCAAATAAAATATACAAAAAAAAACGTAAAACAGAAAATATGATATATTAAGATGATTAAATTTATAAAATAAATAAATAAAATAAGATAAGTAATTACATTTTTAATATCGAAATAAGTTACAAAATTTTTATTCGAAATAGGAAACTTATATAATGCAAATAAAATATATAAAAAATTATTTTAAAAAATTTAGTTGTAATGTAAAATAGTTAAAAAAAGTTGTGAAAATAGTTATAATTTATTTCGAGATATTTTTTTAATTGAAAATAATTATAATTTTATTTTGATTTAATATTTATGTATTTTTTTCTATATTTTTGTTTTTTAAATTGAAAACTTTTATAATTTTATTCGAAATACATTAAATAAATAAAAGTTATAGATACTTAAAAAAAGAAAAAGAAGAGATTTGTTAAAGAGATATTGTAGGTGATTGGTTTTAAAAAATTTATATAGGTAATTTAAAAAAAGTTTTTGTGCCTTTTAATGAGAGAGTTCCATTTTAAAATATTCACACCAAGGAACGCCACGTCAATAGGTTAGAACTCTACTTTAGTAGTATATATTGATTTTTATAGCGTCACATCAGTTGTTTGTCCTCTACTTTAATATGTACTAGTGTATTAATAAGTATTTATCTCTTCTAATTAACTATATTTTTTAATTGATTTGTTAAGATATGTTTGTTGGTAAAAAAAAATCGTAATAGTTTAAGAACTATTTTTATAAAAATATTTATTTAAATATTTTTAAAAAATTTAGAAATCAATTTCAATTTATATTAACATTTAGGAATCGCTTTATAAAATAATTTTTTAGGCTTCGAGAAACATGGCGTTGACACGTGGCAATAGAGGCTTCTACTTTAATAGATACTAGTATAGTATTATAGTACCCGTGTCAAGGCACAGTTATAATTTTAAATTTTAATAAATAAAAATATAAAATTTATAATTTATAAAACACTTTTGATGTATGGTAATGATTTTATTTAATTATCCCGAATTGAAAATAAAATAAAATTTTTACTATCAAATTAATTATAATTTTAGATAAACGAAAAAATAGACTAAGTTATGTGATATTATATAGACTATTTTTTGTCTCCTATAAAATATAAAAGTGTGAAAATAAGTTAATATCAATTAACAATTTTGAAATATGACAAAATTGAAATGTAAATGTTAAAATAGGAAATTTAAATTGAAATGTAAATGTTAAAATAGAAAATTTTTAATAGTTCAAGTATAAAAAATTTCTTAGGTTATTTTAAATATGATCTATAAAGAACAACGAATATATAACACTAATATTATTATAATGTATATATTTGTTGATTTAGTGAGTACTTACTATTTATGAAAAAAAACAATAATATATTTATAAGGTAAAGTTAGAATAGGAAATTATCAAATCATTTTATAAATAAAATTGAAAAGATTTTAAAGATATCTTTAAAATTTGTGATAAGATTAAAAAATGGAAACAATATATTTACTATCTATATAAGTAAATTTGTATTTATTAATTAAATAGTAAAATTATATAATAAAATTTTTGAAAAATGACATGTATCACGAAGTTAATATATATGAATGTCTTTCGCTTTAATATAAACAAATAGATATAGATACGGTTTTTAATAAAATTAAAATACATTAACATGTATACATATATTAAAAAAGTATGTTTAAATATAGATAAATATATGTATAACTATATATATAAAGTTATTTTGATATAAGTTTTATTATATAATAATTATTTCATTAATACAATTTGAAGAATGTTTAGTATATGTAGATATATATAAAGACATGTTTGGTAAGTAGATAGATATAACTTCTACAATAGGATAATTAAAATATGGTAATATATATAATTTAAAAAAACTAAAACTCTAAGAAAATGACACATGGCATATTATGGTTTAGAAAGAGCCACATTGAAGTAAATGCTTTGCCTTTAATATAATATATAGATATAGACTAAAATATTATATTTAAATAAATAAGGAAATTAAAATCTATTATTTATACCTTTTTTAATTTTAAAAAAAAAATATTAATTGATAGAAGTTTAATAAAAATAATCTCTTCAATTTTTTAATAAAATTAAAATACATTAGCATCTATACATAAAATAAAAAAAGTATGTTTAGTATAGATAAATATATGTATAACTATATATATAAAGTTATTTTGGTATAATTTTTATCATTGAATAATAAATCTATTAGTATAATTTTAACTATGTTTATGTATATCTGTAGATATATAAAAAGACATGTATGGTAAGTAGATAAATATAACTTCTATTATAGGATAATTATACTATTATATTATTAACTAATTTAAATATGGTAAATATATATATATATATATATATATAATTTTAAAAAAAAATTAAAATTCTAACAAAATGACACGTGACATAAAATAAGTTAGGATGAATCACGTTGAAGGAAATGCTTTCGCTTTAATATATGTATATAGATAAGATAAGATAAGATATATTGATATATAGATATATAGATATATAGATATATAAATATAAAATATATAGATTACTAAACAACAATTTTATTTATATATCGAATCTTATACACCAGGATTTTTTAACATAAAAAAGTTAACTAAAATATTAGAAATACATCCGCAATTATAGAACAACACCAAAATGAAATTCAATGAATTGTTGATTAACACAAATGCTACAATTTTGAAAACTTAAAATAAAACAACATTGATATGTATACGACGAATAAACATGAACCAATATAAATTAAAGTCAAAACGCCTTTATAGAAGTGTCGGAGGAGAGAGTTTAGAAAACTCGGATCTAAGATTAAGATCTGATAGGTTAAAGTAGGGTTGTCCTCTACTTTAATGAATTGTTGATTAACACAAATGCTACAATTTTGAAAACTTAAAATAAAACAACATTGATATGTATACGACGAATAAACATGAATCAATATAAATTAAAGTCAAAACGCATTTATAGAAGTGTCGGAGGAGAGAGTTTAGAAAACTCGGATCAAAGATTAAGATCTGATAGGTTAAAGTAGGGTTGTGCAAAATTGACCTAGACCGGAAAACTGAACCGGTTTTTTCCAGTTATGTTCCCGGTCCATTGTATTTGGAAATTCCGACCCGGACCGGACCAGAAAAAAACCAGGATCCAAGATAAATTAAAGTCGAACTCATTTAGAGAAGTGTCGAAGGAGAGAGTTAGAAAACCCGGATCCAAGATTCAAATTTGATAAGCTAAGGGAGCGAGGGACAATGATGGTCAATGGAGGAGACTGCTAGATTGCAATGAGTCAGATACAATGTGGGATTCATCGCACGTCCGAGCGTACATGTTTGTTGGCTCAAGTCCATTACATAAGTCAAGTGGGTTTGATCCTAAAACTAATTGGTAACAGGAGTAGTAGTCCACCACCCCTATATACTAGATTCGTTATTCCTTTTTATTATCGATGTGAGATCTCCATAGTCCCCGTTAAGTGCAATATCTGACTCAATTGATACTTGACGATATGCCTTAAGGCCGGCTAGTCCAATCGGATGTACTATCATTGTCCAAGAAAAAGGCCGACTGGCCCAATAAGTCAGGATTCGAGAGATCGAACTACTTTAATACCATGTTAAAGTCCGACACAGACGGACTGTAGGAGGGAATTCACGTGCATACGAACACACATGCGTGTTAGCCCAATCCCAACACAAATTCAATTGTTCCATCTTAAAAATCAATTGACAAAAGTCCACATCATGTACATTTGACTTCTTAATAGTTCTTATTATTTTATTATAGACGTGAGAACATTAATCCTCCTAATAACAGGGGATAAGTGGATAACTGTTGGACTCGAGGGCTAAATCGCCTGATGGAAATTTGCTTATGAAATAGTCGATATGAATGATGGCAACAAGAAACGGAGGATTTCTATTTTAGACAAATTTTAATGAATTTAGGATTATACATTATAAACTTAAGTATTTGTTTATAATTTTTTAATATTTAAATGAGTATGGAATGGTTAGGCAACCGTTTCCATCCCGTTATAAATAACTTTGACTTGGAAGCTAAGATGTATACATAATTAGAAAAGAAATGCTCACTAATAATGCACCCAAAAAAGACTATAATCATAACTACGATAAGAAATCAAAGCCACTCAACCGATAAGGACAATAACACAATAGCGACCAGACATGATGATTGTAATACCCCAATTTTAGGCGCGTTTGCGTTTTTTTTATTTTTCGACTTTTATCGATAATTTATTAGCTTAAATATTTTATTAAAAGTATTTTACGGCGTAAAATACCTATCCCGAGTATATTATTATTTTGGATACGTTCTTTCATATCCGTACTTTTAATTGCGGAAAAAGTAGGAGAGTTTTTCCGTTTCGAAAATCCCATTCCGATTGATTTTGATCGAGTTTATTTAATTCCGGAATCCTATTTTATTTAAAATGGTTAATTTAATTTTATTAGTCTCTTTTCTCATTTTGCTTTATTTTTCTTTCCCCTGTTTTTGTTTCTTTCCTGCTGATGAGCTGTCCTTGACCCTGCACTCTCGACCCCTCAGTACCGACCCCTCACTACCGACCCCTCGTTTGCAACCCATAGCTGACCCCTCACAGCACCTCCCATACCCTCATCTTTCACCTTCTGTTTCACTCTGAAGTATTTTCAGCACAACCCTCTCACACAATGACTTCTCTCAGCAACACACCCTCTCACACTCAAACTCTCATCCTATTCGATCGAGAGAGTCAGAAGCGCGAGATCAGTGGCCTCTCGGGACAAGCTTTGCTCAAGCCCTAGCCCAACCATGGCCGACGACCCCTGCAGCGTTGGATCCTCTCTCGTTCACTCGGATCAGCTCTCCTCTCCTCTATAACACTGCCGAAGGAGGGAGCCTATCGGAGTCGTGTGTCTGCCCTGCACTCGACGCCAGTCCTTGCCTTCCACAACAGCCGGAATCATTGGAGCCGGAGAGCATTCCGCCGCCTCCACCGCTGTCGACGGACGATCCCTATGCCGACCTTTGCGTCGGCCCAGCTCTTCCTCCCCTACATCCCTTGTTCTCGAGCCTCTGTTGAGCCGCCGGGGAAGTGCCTCGCCGCCTCTCTGCCAAAACCGGAGGAGCCTGACTCCCTTGACCTTCCGCTGCGCTTGAGATCTCGCCGCCCTCGTACCACTGTCGTCGTGGAGACGTTTCCCCAGTCTAGACTCGTCTCCACCAGATTCAATGGAGGGATCCCTCGCACGAGACGCCGCAACCACCGCATGGGTTGTCGCCGTCAATCCCGGAACCTCTGTCGCCGTCAAAGGAGCCGCCAGCCCTGCCTCCTGCTCACTGTCGCCTTCTCCTTCCCAACTTTTCCCCTTCTGCGTGTTGTTTAGGGTTGAAGATGAACTTTTTGAGAATTTAAATCGGGCCCCCTAACTTTAGGTATAATTGCAAATGTTACCCACTGCTTTTTATTTACAGGTTTTATCCAGATTTTTAGAATGTATCAATTATACCCCTGTTAGACTTAATTACAGTTTTGGCCCAAAGTTTTATATTCTGAAAATGACCATGTTTATACAAGAGTATAAATTGCCCCAAAAAATGTGTTAGTGGGCTTTAACATTGGATTTTAATTGCCGGGAAATTCTTACAATTATATACCATATATATTATGCCCTTGATGGATTAATTGCGGATTATGGCTCAAAGGTTTGATTACGGGATTTTAACGTTGACCTTGAAAACGAGTTTTACCTTGAGTTTATGATGTTATACAATTTGCCCGGAATATATATTTACGGTTTTTAACTCGGGTTTTAAAAGTGGGGTTTTCCTTAGATTTATATATGGTATTCATTCCGTTCAAATTTAGCTTATAAGCTAAATTTGTTTAGTTTGGTGCTAGGTTCGGAAGCGCCCCGATAAAGGCCTAACGAGTCCAAGTCGACATCCGTTGAACGACTTCCGTCTTTTGACGTCGTGTGAGTTACCTTTTCCCTCGATCTAGTTATGTTTAGTATTAGTATCATGTTAGGATGGACCTAGCATAACTTAGTGGAAATGCCAAGTAGTGGCCTTGAACCATATATAGATGTTGGATGATTATGAGTATTGTGATGTTTCAGTACGATCATAGGATGATCTTCGGGATTAGGAGTTGTACCTATCATGCTAGGGTTGTGACCTCGTATAGGTTTGGGAGACTAGAAGCCCAAGGGCTTCTAGCTTGTTGGATAGTTATTGATTGCGTGCCTTGCTTGATCAGGCGTTGAGTGTCTTCCTGCGAGAACTGAGTATTGGATTTAGCGGGTTTAGCTTTGGGACAGGTAAGTCTTCGGACTTACTTAGCTCGTATTCTCTGTATTAGTTTCAATGCGTGTTTGGTGGTGTGTGTTTATTGTTTATGTGCGTGTTTATTGCTTATGTTATAACATCTAAACCGGTAATAGGACCACCGACTTTATATGTTTATATTTGGCCCAAGTGTATGATAACGGGCGGTGACCGCTATGTCCGGTCCAAAATGGGGATGACTGGGAGGTGCCTTGCGACCAGTCCATCGGGTGATGCTGATCCGCATCAAGTACAAACCCGTATGGTGAAAGGGGACAAGGGCGAGATCTTTAAGATTCTCGTGTCACAAAAGAAGTGAATTAGAACGGGATATGACATAATAATAAAAAGATAATAAACCGGATTGTGTATTTTGGAACATGTTGTGTGTTTATGATGCCTTATGTGTGTGTGTGTGTGCCAATACCATGATTCTAATGCCTTGAATGCTAGCTAACGGTTTTATACCGATATTGTTGTAGATTGCATTGCAGGTTAGGAATGCGGCCGAGAGATCCGGAAGAGTGGGCAGCCGGGGTTCCGTACATTTTAGGAGTGAGTTTGGGTTAGAGTCGGGTTGTATTTTATTCTTCGTTTATTATGTTGGTATGCCGCGTGTATGGCGTTTTGGTCTTTAATGTTGTTTATCGGCTGAAGTCCGTTGTTTGTTTTCTTTTGGGTTTTCTTACATTGCATAAAATGTATTTCGGTTTTGCCTTTATTTGTGTCATGTTGAAAGATCCGGTGAAATTGTTGTCAGGCTCAGGGTCGGGACCCATTGTGAGGTCCCAACCCGTAGCGCCCCGAGTCCCGCGGATTCGGGGTGTAACAATGATCTTTTACCGACTTTAATTGGTAAGTGTATAAATTAAGGGATTAAGGTTATGGGAATTAAAATAAAAAAAAATAATTTTATTAATCTTATTTGGTAAGGGAATGAAAGAGATTAAAGATATTAGATTATGAAAATTAAGAGAATCAGATCATAGGAATTTTGTAATTCTATAAAACATGGATTGTAGAAACTATAAGGATCATTGAGCCTAAAATCTCGTTTTTATTCCTTTTTCTTTTTGAAACAATTTGGTTTAGTAATCTTTTTCTAGTTTTGTGTTTAGTGAATATACTATAAAATTTTTCAAAAAACCTAGTTACCAAAATTGCCCTTTCTTTTTTCATCTCTTTATCATTGAGTTCCTTATCCTCTTAAACAATTTACTTACAAATATATTCATTTTACCAAACACTCATTTCACTTATTTTAATACTTATCCTCATCTCCTTAATTTTTCATCTGAATAATTTACTTCATCCTCATCTTCATCTAAGTAATCTTACGCTACCAAATGGGCCCATAATTGATAATTTTATAACACTTATCTCAAAGAGATGTTTTTTAAAAACAAGATTTGAAATTTATGTATATCAATGAGAGATTGATGAATTCACCAAGATTAGGGCTCGATATATCAACTTGAATTATAATATTATTCAAAATTATCGTCAATTATAATCTCATGAATAATCTTTTCGCCCTCATGGTCAATATATATTATATATGTATGAAAAGTATGGTCGGCTAAGCAATTTGAATTCTTATGCTTTTCTTCTTGGGTGGAGGGTCTTATTTTATTAGTATGATTGGAATTGACATTAATTTGTCTCTCTCACAAAAACCCTCTTGGGTATGATTGAATGATCTATTCATAAGCAAGCTCTGATTTGTCCTCTCAAATGGCGGATAGATATGAGCCCATAAGATGTGGGAACATTGGAGAGGCAAAGTTGGCGAGAGATAACAAGACCAAACAACTTGTTGCTCTCAAATACATTCAAAGGGGAGAAAAGGTTACACCTTTCTACCATCAATTACTATATCATCCTTGTCTTCCTAATTTCTTTCTATCCTTTCAGATTGATGAAATTGTTGAGAGCGAGATCATCCGTCATAGATCACTTCGACACTCGAATATAATCGGGTTTAAAGAGGTACCATACTTGCTCATTGCTCATAGTATAACTTGTGTTTGTGCACAAGTCACGGGCTGAGTTTTCGCTAACTTCAAACCGTATGACTCTTAGCTTATCTCAATTCGTAGTTGTGCTAAGATTAGACTAACCCTAATGTTGGCAAAGGAAGATCCTTGAGATTGATTCTTTATAATACTTTGAACGAGAGCTTAAAAACTTGGATGATCCGCATAAAGGTGACACCTTTATCATTAGTCGGTATCTCTTTTCTAGAAAGGATCCGGATTTAGACTATTCTTGAATAACCCGAAACTTTTGTGGCTAAAAAGGAGAGACTATTCCATAAGGCTCTAGCCAAGACTAGATGATACTTATAAGATTTAGAGAATCCTTTGAGTTCTTTAAAAACTTCTAGAGCGTTCCGGAAGCTCTCGCGACGACCACGAATCGCAACCCTTGTCATACGTAGACATTTTTCATGAACCATGTAAATCAGCTTGTTTGTACTATCTTAAATAAACACCATATTTGGCATTTGTAGGTATTTCTAACGCCAACGCATTTAACCATTGTGATGGAATATGCTGATGGAGGTGAACTCTTCAAGAACATACGCAATGTCGGACGATTTAGCGAAAACGAGGTGTCTACTATGTCGTTATTTCGAATCTTTCTCTCGAATACAACTTACCATCTTCATGTTGATGCAGGCGAGATCATTGTTTCAACAGCTGATATCAGGAGTTACTTACTGTCATTCCATGGTAAAATGTTGTTCATTTTCCTCAGCACTTTTCCCATTATAAACTTTAAAGAATCTTTTATGTTACTACAGGAAATCTGTCACAAAGATCTAAAGCTAGAGAACACTTACCTAGATGTAAGCCTCCCTTATCCGCGTCTTAAGATTTGCGACTTCGGTTACTCGCAGGTACCACTTATAGCATTGAGCTTTTATACGATCCCAGTTAAGATTATAATGCAATCAAAGATAATAATGCAATCAAGAGAGAAATAGATACGGTAGTTCTCACTTTTGACAAATGTGACTAATCTTATTCTGTCGTAGTCCGATTTACTACCCTTACAACCGAGGTCAAAAGTCAGAACTCCAGCCTACATTGCACCTGAAGTCCTTTCTCATAAAGAGTATGATAGAAAGGTATCAATTGATTTTAGAATGAAACTACACTGATAACTAAAGAACCGTCCTTTTCCATAAAGATTTGATCTTTAATTTGTGGATTTTGAATGTAGATTGCTGATGTTTGGTCATGTGGCGTGACTCTATATGTAATGTTGGTTGGAGCCTACCCATTTGAGGATCATGCCGAGAACAATAGAGATTTCCGCAAAGAAATCACGGTATGTTTCTAGCGCATGACCATACTTATGTGTTGGACTTGTAACGCTTGCTAATTAGCTATAATGAGTTGACATTGATAGAGAATAATGAACGCCCAATACTCTATACCGGATGATGTACATGTATCAGAAGATTGTAGGCATATTCTTTCTCGTATCTTTGTCACAAATCCTTTAGAGGTAATATATCATCATTCTCGAGTTATAACAGTTGATAAATGTATGTCATGGTTATTTGCATTGATTACCACTTAAATCTTTACGTGTAGAGAATCACTATGGAAGAGATCATAAGCCATCCTTGGTTCCTAAAGAGCTTACCAGAAGATGTGGCGGAAGACGAGGCAACAAACTACCAGAGCGTCGAGGAGATAATGCAAATCATCGACGAAGCAAGAATGACATAGACTTTGAGCAATGACTTGGTTACATTGGAGCTTTGGTATGTTCATGTTCACCTCGTTTTAAAATGTGTCATAGTCGACTTTGTTAGTATTATTTTGAAGCATTGGGCTCCTGCTGGATCAATTGGGCCGTTATTGGACCATATTGGGCCCAACTGACTGCATATCTTGATTGGGCTTAACATATGAATTGGCTGTTAAGTATGTGAGAATGAATATGAATTCCCCTTTGGGTTTCCGTTCAGCAGACGGCTCATATTAATAATAAAGTGAGTTTACATAATTACAATTAGGTCACCCTATATTTACATATATTTACATAAACTATCATACCCCCGCAGTCGAAACTGGAGGAGGTTGAACAGTGAGACTGGATCTAAAGTCTAAGAATAATTGTCGGGGAAGTCCCTTTGTAAAAATGTCTGCGTATTGAAAAGCCGAAGGGACGTGTAGAACTCTAACGTGACCACGGGCAACCTTGTCGCGGACGAAATGAATGTCGATCTCAATGTGCTTGGTCCGTTGATGTTGAACCGGGTTGCTGGCGAGGTAAGTAGCAGAAATGTTGTCTGTATAGACAACAGATGCCTTGGACAGGGGACAATGTAGCTCAAGCAAGAGATTCCGCAACCAAGAACATTCTGATACGACATTGGCAACCCCTCTATATTCTGCCTCGGCACTGGATCTAGAGACGACAGATTGCCTTTTGGCGGACCATGAGATTAGAGTGTCATTGAAGAAGACACAATAACCTGATGTGGAGCGGCGTGTATCAGGGCAGCCAGCCCAATCAGCATCTGTATAGGCAATAAGATCAGACTTCGGAGAAGAGGAGATGGTAATACCTAAGGAAGACGTCCCCGAAATGTATCGAATAATGCGCTTGAGAGCTGCAAAATGAGATTCTCTGGGGTCGTGCATAAACAGGCACACTTGTTGAACGGCAAAACTGATATCTGGTCGTGTGAAGGTGAGGTACTGCAGTGCTCCAGCAAGACTACGATAAAGGGTCGGATCGCTAATAGCAGGACTGGATGAGGCACTTAATTTGACAGATGTTTCAGCCGGGGTAGCAGATGGTTTGCAGTTAGTCATCTTTGCTCTTTCAACAATTTCACGAGCATATTTATCCTGGGAAAGAAATAAGCCAGTAGATGTCCGACGAACAGAAATGCCCAAGAAGTAGGATAGAGGGCCTAAGTCTTTCAAAGCAAATTCCTTACTCAGAAGCTTGATCAGATGCATGCGCAGGGCGTCAGAAGAAGCCGTAAGAACAATGTCATCGACATATAGAAGCAGATAGGCAGTGTGAGAACCTTGATTATAAATAAACAGGGAAGAGTCACTCTTACTGCTAACAAATCCAATGCGATGTAGGAAGCCTGCAAAGCGTTGAAACCATGCCCGGGGAGCTTGCTTGAGGCCATATAGGGACTTCTGCAGAAGGCAAACATGGTTGGGTTTTGATGGGTCGCGAAATCCTGGTGGTTGAAACATATACACTGTCTCGTTGAGATGGCCGTGAAGGAAAGCATTCTGAACATCCAACTGATGAATGGGCCAAGAACGGGAAATTGCAATGCTGAGAACCATACGGATGGTCGCTGGTTTAACAACAGGACTAAAAGTTTCATCACAGTCAACCCCAACCTGTTGAGAACAACCATTAGCAACTAATCGAGCCTTGTACCGCTCCAGGGAACCGTCAGACCTGAATTTATGCTTAAAAATCCACATGCATCGCACAATATTAGCATCTGCAGGACGAGGTATCAGGACCCACGTCTTATTCCGCATAAGGGCTCGATATTCATCAAGCATGGCGGCGGTCCAAAACGGGTCTTGAAGAGCTACATTGTGGGATTTTGGAATGGGAGATAATGAGGTGGTCGAAACGGATAAGTCAAAAATTGGTTTGGGTTTAACAATTCCGGATTGACTACGGGTTTGAGGACGGTTCGGAGGTGGAGGGGTCGGGTCATTTATAATTTGACCGGGAGTGCTGGAAAAGTTGTGTGGTAAATGTGGGATGGCGGGAGGTGAGCTGGGCCGGAGCTGGATCGGAGCTGGACCGGAGCTGGGTATGCGGATGGGAGAAGGGGGCGGAGCTGGGCCGGAGCTGGGCTGCAGTGATGGGCCGCTGAAAGAAGAGGGAGGGGAGACGGGCCCAGTCGCAAGGGCTGGAGGGTTGTCACAGCCAGGTGGGCCAGAGGAGGGAGTGGGCCGGTTTTGATTTGGGCTAAGCGTAGAGGTGGGCTGAGCATGGTCTGGGCCAGGCGCAAGAGGAGGGCGTTGGGCCTGTGGTGGGATGTCATCAGCAGCAAAAAAAGGATTTAATTTTTGCAAATGGTATTGTGAAGTATCAACATCAGGAGACGTGCTAAATTCCGGGGAAACACGGGACGGGGAAGAAAAAGGAAAAATGGACTCATCAAATGTTACATGTCGGGAGATTATGATTTTGTGAGTTGCCAAGTCTAAACATTTGAAACCCCGATGATGTTTAGGATATCCTAGAAAGACGCATGGGCTAGAGCGATGTTGAAGTTTGTGGGAGATGATGGCACTTTGATTTGGATAGCAAAGGCAACCGAAAACCCGGAGGTGAGCTAAGGAAGGTGTAGTGAGGTACAACACTTGAGTAGGAGATTTATTTTGAATGGAAGAAGATGGAAGGATGTTGAGTAGATAACAAGAAATTTCCACGGCATGGGGCCAAAAGGAAACTGGAATGGAAGCATGAAATAAAAGCGAACGCATCATGTTATTGATTGTTCGAATTATTCGTTCGGCTTTACCATTTTGTGGGGATGTGTGGGGACATGAGAAGCGAAAAACGATGCCATTATTAGCAAAGAATTTGTGAAAATGGGTGTTGTTGAACTCACCTCCCATGTCACATTGAAAACTTTTGATGGGTAGTTGAAATTGTGTGGTGACAAATTTGTGAAATTGGACAAAAAGATCAAACACTTGAGATTTAAACTTGAGCGGAAAAATCCATAGAAAATGAGAATAATCATCAAGAAAAAGCAAATAGTATTTAAAACCTTCCCTACTAGGAATAGGAGATGTCCAAATATCACTATGAATAATGTCAAAGGGAGCAACGGAACGAGTTGTAGAACGATCAAAAGGTAATCTATGATGTTTTCCTAATTGACAAGCATGACAAAGAGGAGTCATCTTTGACTTATTACAATTAATGAAAGATGAAAGGCGAAGATAATCCAAAACAGGAGCGCCGGGATGACCAAGACGGGCATGCCAAAGGCTGGATGACTCGACAGAAAGAGCTTGATGAACTCGAGTGGGAGGGCGGGTGACAGGATAGAGTTCCCCGGAACTATTACATCTCAGACGTGTTATCCCCGTGTGTAGATCCTTCACAGAAAAACCAAAAGGGTCAAATTCGACTGAGGCATTGTTATCCGTTGTAAAACGTCTAACAGACACTAAGTTTTTGACTATTTGTGGGGCAATAAGTACGTTGGATAGGTGTAGTGGTAATTTTGTGGTGGGGATAGTAGTATCTCCAATACCTGTAGATGGAACACGCATACCATTCCCAACAATTATCGAATTTAATGAACCATTACGCGAAAAAGACGAGAGAGAACCTGAATTATTCGTCATGTGAGATGTCGCTCCCGTGTCCATGTACCAAAAATTATCCGTAGGATTTAATGTCATTGTAGCAAAAGATTGGTCCAAAGCAGTGGGCTGAACAGCAAAATGGGCCTGCTGATTTGGTCCGGGCCCAAGAATGCCTTGCTGAGGAAAGGGACAAGGAGGGGCTGCTGGTGGGCCTGCTGCAGATTGGGCCTGAGGCCATCCGTGTGGAGCTGGGCCGCCTGGAGTGGGCTGAGGGAGTGGGAGCCAGCCGAATTGTGGATGCCACACAACCCTAGCCGGCTGCTGCTGTTGCTTGCCCTTGCGACCACGACTCCGCCGGGACTGGGTGGACTCCGGCGTCGACTGGGAGGAGCCGGACCTGGGCTGCGCGGTGGAGCCGGACTGCTGGGGCGCCGAGGAGCCGGAACGCGAGCCGGAGGAGGGCTGTTTGCGGGACTCTGCAGTGAGGGCAGTCTCGCCGGCTTTTTGAGCAGCCATGCGAGTTTCTTCCAGGAGGAGTTGAGAGCGAGCCTTGGTGAAACTCGGTAGGGGATCGGTTTGCTGAATAAAACTCGCAGTAGCATTATACTCAGCAGGCAAACCCGAAATTAGTTGAAGAACAAGACGGGTTTCGGGAACCGGAGAGCCAACACCTTTGAGTTGATCTGCCAAGGACTTAAGTTGAAGACAGTAAGCATTGATCGAAGAGAATCCGGATAACTTACAGTTGGAGAATTCATGCTCGAGATAGACGGCACGGGTGTTTTTGTTATCTTGAAAAATATCTTTGATTCGATTCCAAGCCTGAAGAGCGGTGTCATCGGAGTCAAGAATTTGCAAGAGAATCTCCCGGGAAACCGTGCTGTAGATCCATTGTAGGACAGCAGCGTCAACTTGAAGCCATAACGAATCTTCAATATCCGTAGGTTTAGGCACCTTCTCATCAATATGATCAAGGACATTGTGAGCTTTTGCGGTAACGCGAAATAAGGTGACCCATGAAGCATACGGAGTGTCATGGTCAAGAACAAGAGCAATGTTGTTTTTGATGTTGGAGATTCCAAGGGCGGAGTGGAAAGAAGGTTTCCGTTCGGCGGCCATGAGGAAAAAAACGAGAAGGGGAATGCGTGTTTAGGGTTTGAGGCAAGCGGAAGAGAGTTTTTGGAACGAGAAGTCTGATACCATGTGAGAATGAATATGAATTCCCCTTTGGGTTTCCGTTCAGCAGACGGCTCATATTAATAATAAAGTGAGTTTACATAATTACAATTAGGTCACCCTATATTTACATATATTTACATAAACTATCAAAGTAAACTCAAATCACATGGAACCTTCCTCACATAACCATACATACCAAAAATAATGGTAACTTAAATTATCCGGTTCAAATGTTACTGTATATTGATCAATCGAATCGGACGAGTTTCAATAACACTTTGAATGGATGAGAAATCTGAGAATAATTTTGACAGTCTTTGATTGATATGATAAATCTGCCTGTGGATTCTCTTAACTGGCGTTAATTTTAAGCACTGCAAAGCATCCAAACCTTTTTTTTTACTAAAAAAAATTAACTAGCAATAAAGGGTTTTCTTCCTCGTAACTTTACCCAATTACAGTTGATAAAGTAACAATCTTTACCCATTAAAAGTAAAAGTTTCATTTCCATGCAAATATGTTTTAAGGGCCCGTTTGGTTCCAACTCCAAAAACAGAAACGGAATGGAAACGAATTTAGTTCACATATGTATCCTTATTCATAAAATTTTATGGAATCATTCCTTGTGGTTAAATGCACATGTTTCCCCACATTTTATTACCTGTAAGATTTTGTTACCCTGTAAGGTATCAAAATAATCAAACTTTATTCCAATTTTAACCACTAATGTATACGTGTAAGCTAGATTCGTTTTCATTACGTTTCCGATTCCGGAGTTAAATCCAAACGGATCCTAAATGTAAAGTATTAAGATGGAGCAATAATCAAGAAATGTTGCATGTAGAATGTAATCAATTTAATTGATAGCAACTTTTGAACTAGCCAAATTTACAATTACAACCATTACTTTTTGCCTTCCACTTTTACCCTTCCTCCAAGGACAAAAACTTTTAACTTTCTCCAACTAACAAAGGGCATTAAAGAGAAAATAAAACCTTTGGATGAAAAAACCAAAGAGAGAAAAACCTAGCAAGAGAACAGCAATCTCTCACAAGACAAAAAAAATTACTCTCTTTTACCCAAACTACCCCTCATCATCACACCAAATACTAAAATTATAAAAAAGAACCCCTATTTTTTGTAAAACCCTAAAAAGCCACTATCGCCGGATTGGTACCGGAGCCGCAACTCCCCACGGGTTCATCGGCAAGCCCCGGTGCGCAGGAGTGGTTGGAGCAGCGGCGGAAGACGATGACGGTGGAGCTGCAACCCGCTCGCAGGAGGGACACATAGTGAGAGTAGTTGGTGGAGTCATTTGCATGTAGAACTGCGGCGAAAGCTTCAGTTGCCGGAGCTCTTGAACCTCCTTCTGCAATCTCCGATTGTCTTCTGTTAACTGTTCACAGCATCTCTTTAAAAACTCACAATCAACCTCTGTTTGCTTCAGCTTTGTTCTGTTGATTCAAAAACCGTAACCGTAAATACGACTGACACACGAGGGTATAAATGGAATAATGATAATAATGATAAATATTACTGACCTTGCCCTACGGTTCTGAAACCAGACCTCCACCTGACGGGGACGCAGGCCGAGCCGTTTCGCCAGAGCCAACTTTTGCTTCTGTTACAACACAATAAAGGCGTGTCAGTAAAAATGACTTAAATACCCCTAGTAAAAGCTTCGATTTACAAGATCAGAGAAAGCGTATTGCATACGGGATTCAGAGTGTTGTGTTCTTTGAAGCTATCTTCGAGAACAGCCGATTGATCTTTCGACAGTCGGAGCTTCTTCCTCGATGTATCACCGTCTTCATCATCGCTGATTCTCTCTTGATCGTCGCCGGCGCTCGCGGTTGCGCCTCCGATTATTGTTATTTCTCTCTCACTCCTCTTTCCACTCACCGACGAGATCGTACTGTTCGGCGACGACACTCCAGCTTCTTCCTCCTCACCTCCGTTCGCCGGAAGTCTGTTCACATCGATCCCTCTCAGAAACGACCTCGGATCGACAGTAGTGGTTCCGATTCCTCCTCCACCTCTACAAGCCATCTCTGACGCCCGATCTGTAAAACAAAATCAAATCCGCGAAAATCTCGATTAATTTTTCCCCCAAAAAATAGCCAGATCTGAGAAATCCGAAATACATGCAAGTGTACGAAACCTTACCAGGAAATGACTCCAGCCACGAAGCCTTCTTGTGGATATTCTTCGCGGAAGCGAAAGGAAGAGAAGACGAACAGGTTGTTGTTGAAGAAGAGCCACCAAACAGAGAAGAAGTCATGAGATTCAACTGAAATGGAGATCGATTCTGTTGAACAAGATGATGATTACTATTGCAACTCAAGCTCAAACTCAAACCTAGATCTTCTTTCTCCACCATCATATCAGATTTTCTCTTGAGATGAAGCTTCTCTCAGAAGTCTTCCTCGAGAACTGTAAAATGGAAAGAGAGATGAAGGGTTTGGATGGGAGCGAAGAAGATGAAGATTGAGGTTGGTTATATAGAAACAGGGGAATAGGGAGGTAAACAACTCAATCATGACTTTCTGTCAGATAATTAATAAAATATTACTTTTTATTTTTATTTTTTTTATATATTTCAATTATTTTTATTGGAAATTAAAAAATAATATTACATGCCTTTTTTCGATTCTGTACACGAGGTTAGGATTACAGAATAAAATAAAAAAAGGAAAATGAAATTTGATTTGAAGAAAACTAACCATGGTTAAGTGCATGGGTGGAGGGTGAGGTTAAAGTATGGGATCATCTATTGCACGCTGACCGTTGACTGTAATAAAGCAAAAAAAAAAAAAAAGGAAAAATGAATGTGAAAGACATTAAAAAGAGCTTTAAGGGAGGTTTCTTTTGAGGTGTTCAACTGCAAAAGAGTTCCCTTTTAATTTTATCAGAAAAATAAAAGAAAAAGGTTAAAGATTTATTTTTTATTTTTTTAATTATTTTATTATTTTAAGAAAAAAGTAATTGGGGTTTGTCTTGCTGATGAAGCTAAGGGATTTGTTGAACATTGATTATCTTCTTAATTATTTCTCCTACTATAGTCTCCTGTATTTATGACTTTTATTTGAATGCTACTTTGACTGAACATTTATTTTCTATTAATCTTAATGACTAAACATTGAGTGCCCGTTTGGTTGGATAAGGGTTAGGAATGGAAATGTAAATGATGGGGATTACTTTCATGTGATAAAAGACATTTAACCAAACGTATTTTTTTATTTATTCGGAATCATTCCGTTACCGGGAATGATTCCTAGAGCTTCCAAACGGGCCCTAAGTGTTCGTTTGGTTGGAGCGGTGGAATGGAAACGGAATGAAATCGGATAAGGATAAGGAAATGAAATGGTGACGATGGAATTACTTTCATGTGTTAAAAGACATCTAACCAAACGTAGTTTTTGATTGATTCAGAATCATTCCGTTACCAGAAATAATTCCTACCGGTTCCAAACGAGCCATAAAGGTTTCAAAGAAATATATTTTTCAAATGGGATGAACAAGTTTCTTAGCCGGGAAATTAGATTAGTAATTACAGGAGATGTGTAATTTGTTAAATTGGAAGAAATGGAGTATTTGATGTTATTAGTTTAGTTTGTATTCTTGACAATGAAAGTAAATCTTGATTTTGTAATGTTTTTTACAATATATTAGTAAAAATAGTAAATAAAGACATTAATATGGGATTAGGATTATTTTCATATTGATTTTTAAAAATTGATCCTGTTTTTTATTGAAGATTGTGATGTATCAATCTCTATTTCTCCATTTTAATTTTATTTTAAAAGTCAAAATTTAGGAAATATATACCTATAGATAGTGAGAATGGTGGTTATGTCATTTAAATCGGTTCCTTAAATATACATTAAGAAAGTGTGAAATAACAATATGACGTTACGACACAGAAACTTCCCACACGGTTTGATATTGACGGTTCTCCGGAATTTGTTGCAATGAAACAATCAATGCATAGACAAGGGAACCAAAGCCCACGAAAACCATCATAATTTGAGTAACTTGATGATGAAATTGATGGTTTTGCGGCATGTTGGAGTTTGAGAAGTTTGAAAATTTGTTGATGACGATATTGATAATTTTTCATCCCTATTTGAAGGTTGAGAAGCTTCAAACGTGTGTTGTTGGTGTATCCCTTGTTGTTATTATTTCTCTCCGCAAAATAGGAGAATTTTATTGCTGAAGATATGGCGGGATAGTTATTGCTGAAACCGTTACAATTAAAAACTATTGTTAACTACACAATAATGGATGATAGCTTTATTGAATCCACGAACATAGGTTGTATGGAATCCACTAGGAACTTTGTGAATCTTGACAACTTTTTAACGAGTGACACGGAAAAATCGGAACCCTTATACCTATAGGGATTGGATGTAGTCTTTTCAAAACCCAAAATAAGTTTTATTGTTTTATGTGATTCGAATCACCCGTGAATCACTCAAAAGCGGTGAGTTGATATTACTAGGAGCTAGAGTTAGCAGATGTCATTTTTTTATCGTAAATAATCTCATATCATATTTTATCGCACGACATTTATTTAATAACGAGAAAAACGTACCATAAATCAAAGATTTCCTATTTTGAAATAAATAATACTTAATACGAAAAAAATATCAAAATGATTATTTTATTTATAACATTGTTTTGAGTGAAATTTGTGATAGAATGGTTGAGTCGTGTTGTTATTGCCTCGACTACAACGAATACAAATAAACTAACTATATCAAATTCAATGATTTAGTTTGAATAACCAAATCGAGTTAAGTTGAGTCGCGTGAAATTAACCTTTAATTTAGTGTTTGACGTTAAATAAAATATTTTTAATTTTTCCTGATCATCCTTAATATAAATAACAAATAATATAAAAAAAAAGTGTCTAACAGTGGTAAGTCAAATAGAAGGGTCTACAAATCCCATAAAAAATACCATACTTCACTCAATTCTTTTAAGTTTTAAAATGATAAATTACCCTTTAAAAACTTATAATAATGTGGTCGTAAATAGAAGAGTTTTTCCGGGGAAAAACCTTGTTAAAATGTGTTTTTTTTAAAAAAATCATCTTTTAAAAAAAAATTTTTAAGTAAAACCAATTTATATAGTGAAAATTTTGATATTGAACACAATCTTTTTATATTAAAATATTAAATTATTTGACCAAAATATCCATAGTTAATCTATTAAATATTATAATTTTTTCTATTATTTTCAAAATATTTATTATTATTATATTTTTATGAATATTTTTTTTGAAAATTACTCTTTATAATATGATTAGTTGTTATTTGTTTATGAATAAATTTGCTTGAATTAATTCTAAATAAAACAACACTTTATTATAAAAACTATTGAACATATTACTATGTTTTAAAACTCTTATTATTGGTGTAATTAATATGATTTATAAATAACCAAAGACATTCAACTCATACAATGTATGGTTAAATTTAGTAAAACACGATCTACAAGGTGATTTTTTTAAAAAGAACAAGACTTTGTTAAAGAAATAAGAATATCAAAGATAGTTTTTTTATTAAAAAAAAAAGTCTAAATAGAAATAACAAATAGGGGTGTAATACGAGCCGAACGAGCCGAGCCCGAGCCGAGCCTAAAATTTATACGAGCTTTAAACTGTGCTCAAGCTTGACTCATTTAGAAAGTGAACGAGCTCGAGCCGAGCTTTTGACGAGCCGAGCCCGAGTAGCTCGGCTAAAATAATGCTCTTATAGTGTTGTTTTAGCCAAACGAGCCGAGCTTTACCCGAACGAGCCGAGCCTAAAATTTATACGAGCTTTAAAATGTGTTCAATCTTGACTCGTTTAAAAAGTGAACAAGCTCGAACCGAACTTTTGACGAGACAAGTCCGAATAGCTTGTCTCGTATTACATCCCTAATAACAAATAAGTAAAACTTGTACAAAATTATAATACGGTAAATGGAATTTAACAAAGAAGAGGCAATAAAGACTGTAGCTTTAGGAGCATCAAATCATGAGTGAATTGGACGGACATGATTGGTGATTTGACATTGCTAACACTAACATCATCATCATGCTTATTCACATGTACATCATTTTGTTTCAACTTTGTTCAAAGCCCATCATACCATGTGAATTGAGTTTCATTATTTCTTATTATATCATTATTTTTGTGAAATTTTTAATATAAATATTAAAATATATTTATATTTTTTACTTGAGGTTGGTAAATGTCCATTCAATACCTAACGTATTCAAATTTTACGTATTTTGGATAATAATATTGAAGATTATATTATCGACCAATACCATCTTCTCCTTTCCATTCTAATTAATATATAAATACATTAAATTTAATTAAAAGACTGTAAATTTATTGATGAAATCCAAAAATTATAGTAATATGTATTAAAATTCCTTGGCAAAAAAATATTTTGAAAAATATAAATTTTTTAAACTTATCGTTTCAGTTTCCTGAATTAATAGTATTTTTTAACAAACATAAAAATAATATCTAACTATGATTTACATAACTTAAATATTTAAATAAATAAAAATTAAGGATATTTAATATTTGAAATCACTTAGTTAAAATGTATAG
>BSUD01000001.1:3359925-3405710 GCA_033239045.1 Fagopyrum esculentum
ATATATATATATATATATATATATATATATATATATATATATATATCGGTTCCGGTAAGGAGGTTCCTTCGAAAGAGGAGGTGATAAAAAAGATTTGTTCATTTTTCAATACATGTTTACTTTTTTAATGCCAGCCATTTATTTAATTTTTGAGATCAAAGTTTTTTTTTTTTTTGTCTAGTTATGAACAAAATAAGTTGGTCTTTTTTTTAGAAAAATCGTTCATATTTATAAATGAATTGATATAGAATTAAAACTTAACTAAATAGTAAAAAAATAAAAGAACGAAATTTATGTTCACCGCTGTCTACAAGAAGTCTTTTCACCTGATAGAAGCATCCTAAAAGTCTTCTCCTTAAAAGATTGGGAACATATGCTAAAGAGCTTTTCGGGTATGGTAGGAGTACTTGTTTTATTTTGACTAGGATTGTTTTTACATTAAAAAATGGTGTGGAGCTTAAGATGTTAGTCGACTCTCATCCAACTTTGTGTAATATGTTTTCTCTTCAATATAATAATAAAAATAAAAATAACAATAATGAAATAATAATAATAATAATAATAATAATAATAATAATAATAATAATAATAATAATAATAATAGTTCATTAACCATTCAATTTATATTATGTACAATTACGAATATCGATTGATACAAGCATCCTAAAAGTCATTATATATCATACATCACACATATGTATAATAACATTTATATATTTTCTTTGATATTTGTATCATACGAGGGTAACGAGGTCGATTTTGAAATAGAATAACATTTAATGTAAGTTTATGTTAAAAATATATTATTAACATCATGTGCATCAATCGTGGCACCCACAAACATCCAGCAAATGCACACGTGTATACCTCACATGCGCCCTCGGTCAACACAAAACTTTGATTTGTTCAACGGTCAAAACATCACTTAAATCCAACGCTAAGCCCATTAATCATTAGCATAATGCCAATTTTTAAATCATTAATCCCGACAACTCAGTATTGTAGCCTAATTAGTAGGGGCGTAATACGAGCCGAACGAGCCGAGAATCGGCATGCTCAAGCTCGGCTCGTTTATAAACGAGGTGAGCCCGAGCCGAGCCTAAAATTTATACGAGCTTTAAAACGTGTTCAAGCTTGGCTCGTTTAGAAAGTGAACGAGCTCGAGCCGAGCCCGAGTAGCTCGGCTAAAATAATGCTCCTATAGTGTTATTTTAGCCGAACGAGCCGAGCTTTACCCGAACGAGCCAAGCTTTGACATGCTCAAGCTCGGCTTGTTTATAAACGAGCCGAGCCCGAGCCGAGCCTAAAAATTATACGAGCTTTAAAATGTGCTCAAGCTTGGCTCATTTAGAAAATGAACGAGCTCGAGCCCGAGCCGAGCCCGAGTAGCTTGTCTCATATTACAACCATACTAATTAGTTATACCATCTCGTATGGGTGTGCAAAAATATCCGATCCGCTAACCCGAAGGTCTGATCCGGAAAAATCCGAATCCGAAGATATCCGACAATTGGTGTTCCGAGTCCGATCCGATCCGGACATATTTTCGGATCATCGGATACGGATCGGGTTTTGTGAGGGGGAAAGTCGGATCGGATCGGATATATCCGACAAGTCTAAGAATAAATGTCCGCTTCGGATCGGATCTTTGGAACGGATATCAGTCCGGATAAAACTGTCGGATATCCGAGTGTTTTCGGATCGGATTCGGATCAAACTTTTTAGAGTTTGTTGGATCAGATCGGATATCCGGAGATGCTCACCCCTACCATTTCGAACCTTATATTATTTCACTATTTTCCATGCACTTTCGTTTCCGGATTCGGGTCCGTTCGACCCGTATTCTTGACCCAGTTCAACCTGAGCCGTTGATCATGCGCACGTGCAGAACCCTAGGTGCACGTGAGGAGGTTGGACTCCAATATCTGGCGCACGTTACCATGTTACTCTTCTAAAGATTTATGCTTCTCTTTTTCTAGAAAGAAGACTATATTGTTTATTAATTAAAATTGGTTTAAGTTAAATATAATAAATTTGGTTTCTTAATTATTTGTTGCTTGTCTTGGGTTTGGGATGCACGTGTGGGTGCATTGGAATGATTAGGTATACAAGTATTTGGATTACTATAGTATTCTTTTTTTTTAAATGTTAGTTTAAATCTCTATTTTATATTAAAAATAATTTATTATAAATATTTATAATTTTTACAAAGTCGAAAAGTGAAATAAAAACCATTGTGAATCAAGTGATTATACAATATAAATACAAACAAAAAGGCACATATTTGTAATATATCTAGGGGTGCTTTTCAACGAAAATAATGTAAGGTGAGAAATAAAAAATTTATTTTAATTCAAGAGATTATTCAATATAAATAATAAATAAAAACTCTAGCTTATGCATGCCAAATTATGGGGAAAACCCATATTTTTTATTTTCATTAAATATTACTCTACAAAAGTTATAAACACAAATAAATGATAAAATAAATTAGAAAAATTTCGGATATTTACCTGCATTTTTTACTTTTTCGATTAAGTTCAAAGATTTTTTTAGTTTTTAGATGATGTCTATGAATTTTAGACTTTTCCGGATTATACCCGTTTTACATCATCCATAAGACGATAAGTTAATACCTTGAGGGTAAACAAGAGATAATTATTACTTTCAATAGTATTATAGTGATTTTAAAGGTACATATAATTTTTTTAATGGATGATTTATATTTTTGTAAGTCTTAAATATTAATTTATGAATAGTAGAGTGTATAATTTAAAAAAAAAAAAATTCAAGAACACCATTTAAAAACTAAATTTTTTTTGAAACAATTTGGTTTACTAGGCTTTTTCTAGTTTTGTGTTTAGTAAATGTACCCTTGAGAGAAGAGTACGTAGAGTTTGAAAATAAATACAAAAGGTTGGGGTATATTTACTTAAATGAAATATTAAAAAGCCTAGTTACTACTCTAGTTTTTCAAAAAGGTTTAGTTACCAAAATTGTCCAAATTTTTTAGACATAATTTGAAAAGTTAAAAAAAATAATTACTATTTTTAAATATTATTTATAGTCATTTGAGCAAATGTGTATATGTCCCCCCCTATATTTACAATTGTAGACCTTATATACCCTAAAATTTGGTAAAAAGCTGATATTTCACTTTATGTATATTGTAATGGACATGAAAGTGCAAATTCAGTAATGGGCTTAGGCCCATAATTTGTTTAAATTTATAGATTAATTAACTAAAAAGACAGAAAGAAAGTTAAAGGCATGTTTGGTTGGTGGGATTAGGCATGATTTGGCAAGGAGGAATGACAGGGAATAGAGTTACAGAAATCACATGCCAATTTGTTAAGCAAATCATTTTAGTCTAATCATTTTTTTTGGTAATTATTAGTATATATTATTAGTGTTAGATTGAGATTAGCTTTTAGCTAATTAATGATTATTCTTTGTCTTGGCCAGCTTTAACTCATTGATTTGGATCTAATCATTTTCATTGCTTCATCACATATTCCATACTTACCACTTAAGGAGGAATATATATTATATATTTATATGTACTTTTATGTGAAAGGGGAATATAATATATCTAAATATATACATGTTTCATTGATTGGTGGGCTATTATGACCAATACACTTATTTTCCTAAATAATAATGTAAAAAATATAAATTTCTTTTTTCGGGTGAACAAAAATATATGATCCACTAATCTGAATATCCGATCCGAAAAATGAGATTTTGAAAATATCCGTTAACTGATTATTCAAATTTGATTTGAGGGGACTTTATGGATCACCAGATGACTCACAGATCGGGATTTTCATGATAAAGTCGGACTGAATATATCTCTTGGAACAATTTGGTTTACTAGGCTTTTTCTAGTTTTGTGTTTAGTAAATGTACCCCTTGAGAGAAGAGTGTGTAGAGTTTGAGAATAAATACAAGAGGTTGGGGTATATTTACTTAATTGAAACATTAAAAAGCCTAGTTACTACTATAGCTACCGCCTCCCATCCAACCATCCAACCATCCAACCATGGCTACCGCCTCCTCCTCCTCTTCACCTCCAAGCTTTCACCAAAGCGTATTCCGTCCCCTTCTTGGACTAGCCTCCTTTGGGGCTCATAACTCGGCTATCGACCTCCTCTCCGGTGAAACCCGCCGCCTTCTCCGGCGTAGACCACCGCCTTCTCCGGCGAACGCCACCGCCTCCTCCGGCTGTCCTACTGTGCTCACCAAATCAAAGGATCCATCACCACTGGCGTGACACGCCACCCACTCCGGCCTCAACCACCGCCTTCTCCGGCTTTCCTGCTGCTGCGCTCACCAAATCAAAGGATCCCTCTCCAATACTAATGTCTTCGTTTGCTTTAGATCTGTTTGCTAAGCTTCATAGCTTCACTCAAATCTATCGGTCCCATGGCCTATTATCGTTCTTGTGGCGTCTTCCTCCGGAAGGCATGACCATGGAGCATCTGTGACTTTTTGGGTTAAATCCTGGTGACCAACTCCACCCTTGCTTGACTCCCGAAGTGTTTCTTTTACCTCTGTTTCATTTACTAACAAAAATCTGGTTTTGTATTGTAGAATCAAAATAAATGTTTGAGATTCAAGTGCAGTAGGTTTTCCTTGTTCAAATGCACTGGTAAAATGCACGGGTAAGCTCAAAAATTTTGCTTGGACTTGACCAATGAACAAGAACGATTGAAGAACGATTGAAGTCTGACCAACTTATTTTGCAATTTTGTTCTTCTTTGGATTGTGCACGCAAATCTCCCTTCCATCTCTTGCATCCCAGTCCTTTGCTGTTGAGCATTGACGGCTTGAGTTGCTGATTCAAACTTGAAAATTTCAATGCCTTTGCAACTCGTTTAATTTAACGAATTATCTCCAAATCAAACCCGGTGACAATCAAAATCCGGCGGCTGACTCTCGACTAGGGTTTTTCACGTCACTCTTTCTCCATTGGTTGTTTAATTGGGCCTAAAGCCCTAATGGCCCATCCGTCAATAAGAGCATAAAAAATATGACAAGCAAAATTTACAATTTGAACCTTCCGACCTAACAATTTCATTCTCCGTCTAACAAGACCAATTACACCAAAAAAAAAAACAAAAAACGAGAATTCAAAACAAAATATATATATATATATATATATATATATTATTTATTTATATATTTATACAAATGAGTAATTTTCATAAATGAAATGAAAAGGTTTTAATTATGGGCGGTCAATCTTTGACTCGTGTCTTCAAATCAACCCATTTTGAACAATCTTCTCCCTACAAATCAACTTCTTTTATCCATCAAGTTCTACACCTTTATCCATCAAGATGCCCGTGCTCTGCAATCTCGTCTTCTCAGATTTGATGCAGTCATTTACTGGCGGTTTCGTGCGTTTATCGAGAAGGAGGCGTGGATGTGTGATCGACTTCTGACGGCTCTTTGCAGTCCAAATCTGAGGTGTCCACAGTTGTTCCCCAGGCTTCCCCTGTGTACTTCCTTCGAAGATGAACTTTAATACTCGTTGCCTCCTGCCGGCTGGATCATCCTGCTTTCCACTTGAAGACTTTTTTGCTTTCGGTTTCATTTTGATGTATTTTTGTGTAGTTCTTTTCTCCCTTATTTGTGTCATGACGGTTAGACCGTCTGCCGATTTTTTCGGCCTTTCGATCCACTAGACGGCGTGCCGCCTAGTTGCTTCGAACCGCTTTCCATTTTCAAAAAAAAAAAGGCCTAGTTACCAAAATTGCTCATATATCTTAATGATACGGTAATAATACTCTGATTCCGGATCATGTTTTACTCGGATTACATCTCCGAATGAATTTCAAATCGAATATCCGGCTGAAAGTGTCGGATATTCAGTACTCGTGGATTGACTTTTATAAAATTATGAGAGATCCGAAAATACACCGCTCTACTCTTTCGATACATGTGAAATTGTTAACATTTCATACTATACGTTTTATATTCAATAGTTTAAGATCAAAATTGTTTATAAACTTCCTATCATTTATATTAGAAATTTCAGTTTTATGTTCACAAAACATTTTATATCTATATAGGAAAACACTATATTTATGAGATTGTACTTATTTAGGGTTTTTTATTTTGTTTTGATGGAAGCTAAAAATTAAATTTTAAAAAAAAAATCAAAATAGAACTGGAAATGACAATACTATTTTTGTATACTTTCTATGGGAATTGAACATGAGTGTTGGGCTGGTCCATTGGGCCTGACTATTACTTACTGGACCTGAATAATTGGGCTGGACCAGAAATGGGCTCTGCAAATATCTTATAAGCCCATATACAAAACGTAAATGATACTAGGAAACCATTTGATATGGTAACCATTTTTAAATATAATTCGACGCACGAGATTTTAATAAATTAAGTTTTATAACCCATGTATTAGTTTCATTTATTTTCATGAATATTTGTAATTGTTAATACTTTAAATTAAAAAATTAAGGCAAATAGTTTTTTGATACAAAAAAAAACTACTTATTTTAATTAAGCATTAAATAAACTAGAAATTAAATACCAAAAAATTAACATGCATTACGTAAATGCATATTTTAATTAGCCACCAAATAGGCTATAAATTAACATCTACAATTTATGTATGACTAAATACCAAAAATTAACATGTATTATATAAATACATTTTAATTAGTAATCAAATAGGCCATAAATTAATATCTACAAATTATATGGTTAAGTACCAAAAAACTGTACATGTTACTTTTTGTCCTATTGAAGGCTATTACATTACGACTAATAATACATTTTTTTTAAGATAATAATTTTGTTATTGTTTTATTTATTTATCGTTATAATTATTAATTAACTTACATACTCATGATGTACTTAATGTTGTTAATAATCCCGTGAACATGAGAAGTCAACTCAACAAACCCAAAAGTTTCAAAAAAACCCTGCATTAAGGTACCGTTTGGAAAGAAGCTTATTGTAGCTTATGCAATCATAAGCTGTCACTGTACATAGCTGACGGAAACTGAAGAAGCTGAAGCAAGCTTATGGTAGCTGAAGAAATGGTGCTTTCCATCAGCTCCCCATGACAAGCTTATGGGAGCTGATGGAAAATTTTATTATGAAAATACCCTTGTGTTTATTGTTTTTATTGCTTGCAATTCCTCCAGCCACATTCACCTCCACTTCATCGATAGACAGGTACCTCGCTATATTCTTCACTTCTTCTCTTCTTCTGTTCTTCTTCTTCGATTATACACCTGTAATAAGACCATTTCTTATCTTCTTCTTCTTCGATTCTGAAAATACCCTTGTGATTGTGTGTCATTCTGAACCCTAAATCTCACCCTGCCCTTTGTTGTTTTTGTGTATAACCCTAAATGTCGTTGTTGACAAATTGAACATTATAGAACCAAACGCAGCTTCAATCAGCTTCAAGGTAACAATGTAGCCCTGTCCTTTGTCGATTTCACTTTCAAATTGTCCTCTTAGGGTGTATCGAAAATTTCTAACATTGCTGGAATTTTATAACTTGGCTAGATGACAGCTTCAATGGCAACTTAAGTGAAATTGACTAGATGATTTATTATTGATAGATTTTAGAACTTGGTTTCACTCAAAACTTTCCCTTTGATAGCATAGATTTCCAATTTTGCTGGATTGATTCTCAAATATTCAACAGATTTTAGAAGTTGACAGGTTAGAGATTGAATAAGTTGTTGTATTGGTTCCCACAAGTTACAGGTTAGAGGTTGAATAAGTTGTTGTATTGGTTTTCAAATATTTGACAGATTTTAGCATAGATTTTCAATTTTGTCTATTTCATTGAACACATTTGACTGTTTGAAAAAGTTGTTGTATTGGTTCCCACAAGTTACAGGTTACATGTTGATTTTGATTCATTGAACACATTTTTCGAGGTTTCGTAAAATTTATTTGATAATTCTTAAATATAATTTCACGTGGTCTTAACGAGATTTTGATAAATTAAGTTTCATGGCCTATTTATTATTTTCATTCATTCTTCATGAATATTTGTGATTGTTTAAACTTTAAAATTAATAAATTAAGGTAAAAATATATTTGATACAAATAAAACTTACATATTTTAACTAGGCATCAAATAGACTAGAAATTAACATCTACAAATTATATGTGGCTAAATATCAAAATTTAACATGTATTATGTAAATACGTATTTTAATTAGCCACCAAATAAGCTATAAATTAACATTTACAAATTATATGTGGCTAAATACTAAAAATTAGCATGTACAAATACATGTTTTAATGAGGTATCAAATAGGCTATAAATTAGCATCTACAAATTATATGTGGCTAAAGACCAAAATAATTGTAAATGTTAATTTATGTCCTACTGGAAGGCTATTGAATTACGACTAATAATATATTTTATTAAGATAATAATTTTTAAATTTTTTGTTATCAGTATAACTATTTAAATTAAGTTACACACTCACGATGTACTTAATGTTGTTAAGAATCCCGTGAACATGAGAAGTCAACTCAACAAACTCAAAATTTTCACTAAAAAACCTACATTAATTAGATTGGATAGATATTATTTGTTTTTTTTTTTTAAAATATTTTGACTTAATTTATTAATTTTAAAGTCTTAACAATAACATATATTCATGAGAAATTGATAAAAATAAACAAATAAATGAGTTATAAAAATTTATTTCATCAAAACTTATGGATGTCATGTGAAATTATATCAACGAATGGTTACTAAACAAAACCTACAAAACCTTATGGACGCCACAAAAAATTTCCATGAAATTAAGGATATGTTTTGTTATAAACTACCTTTAAAGAAAGCATTTTTGTTCAAGAAACTAGCCTTGATATATACATTTCCTTAATTTACCAAAATGTATTTTTTTTACCAAAATGTTTTTATTTTTATTTTTTTGAAAAGAAGGTAAATGGTTTGGGCATGATCAACATTGATCTATTGACCACCCTATGGAGTTTTTACGGACGAACGACAAGACTTCATTTGGGATCTCTGGGACGTCAGCAGGATTATCATGGCCACTAGTTGCAAGGCAGTCCGCAACACCATTGATTTTCCTGAAAATGTGATTAACGTGAACAGTTAGGAACTTCGTTAGTAAAATTGAGATATCAGTTATAGTAATGTTCATTTCCCATGGTGGTTTCCAAATTTTCTTAACAGCGTTGATGATTGTCAGGTTGTGATGCGCTCTTCGTTGGTTGTACGCGAGGATCCACCGGTGTTGTTTCTTCCGTTCACTTCTTTTTTTGATTTTTTTGATTGGGATATGCCAAGCAAGGATCGTCCAGCCTCGCACCTTGGATCTCCTTGGCTCGAGATCTTCTTTCCTCGGAATCTCACTTCGAAAATTGGATCTCCTTTGTCCTCCTAGTCCGCAACACCATTTGTTTTTCTCAAAGTGAAAACACAACTTTTGATTAAAGACTCAACTCTATCTCGTGTTTAAAAAGGTTTGTGGGAGAGGCCTTATATAGTCTGAAAATTCAGCACCTAACTCCCAACATTAAAGCCTTACAAGTTAAAGAGTTAAACATAGGGACTTTCAACCACCTACTTTCTCCACCTACCTTTCTCCACCTACTTTCACATGATTAATACATAAATTCATGCATAATATACGAATAATATGAGGATGGTATGCTACATGAAATACGTTGGTTGGACGTGCATATGTTTTCTATAACCATCTTTCATGCCTCCATACAAGTACCGTAGTTGCTGCAATGTAGGATCATTTTCACCCTCTTCCTATTGGAATCTCGACTTTGTATAAACTAGAAAGTTGTAGATATTGAAAATACCTTTCAAAGTAGTACTCATGGGTATATTAGTTCCAAGAATTGCCTTAGTTATAGTCGTTTTACTGAGAGTGCGCAAACTTGACAACTTAGCCGGAAGGAGTGAAAATTGGCTTGCATTGGGCATGCTTGGAGCAAGCATTTTCGGTTTGATTTCAATAGGTTTTGGATCAGTTTTAGGCATGACCTCCAACGCATAAGTATCGATTTCGATAGGTGCCGGTTGAGTTTTGACTTGGACGGTTGGTGGCAAAACGATTGGTTCCGGCATATTGACGATTATAATTTATTTTTTTTTTTGAAAAGAAGGTAAATGGTTTAGGCATGATCAACATCGATCTATTGACCATCCTATGACGTTTTTACGGATGAACGACAAGACTTCATTTGGGATCTCTGGGACGTCAACAGGATTATCATGGCCACTAGTTGCAAGGTAGTCTGCAACACCATTGATTATCCTGAAAATGTGATTAACGTGAACACTTAGGAACTTCGTTAGTAAAATTGAGATATCAGTTATAGTAATGTCCATTTTCCATGGTGGTTTCCAAATTTTCTTAACAGTGTTGATGATTGTCAGGTTGTCACCTTTAATTTCCACATTTTTTATTCCCAAGTCGATCGCTTTTAGTAGGACAATTTTTAGAGCATATGCTTCTGCTCCTACTATCGATGTTTTTCCACACTTTCCCTGACCAAAGGTTATCACATCAACATTATGGTTCCTTAACACGTATCCATAGGCACACTTCCCATCATTTCTCTCGATACATCAAAATTGATTTTATTCACTCCTTTTGGCGGTGTCCGTCTTAGTTTCCTAGTTTTTCTTTTCTGTGCCGAATTAATTTTTTTTATTTTTATACTTATATTATGTTCATTCCATTCCTTGATTTGATTATCAACCAAATGGGAGATGTTTGTGGCTTTCATGTTTTCGAAAATAATCTTATTTCTCATGTGCCAAATATTCCACCAAGTGAGAATAAGTTTAACAATGGAGTCATCATCGAGCTTAACTCTAGTTTGATACAGAATTTCTGGGATTTTCTTGTGTGTTATACTCATATTTTGTATGCAGTTTTGTATTTTAACGTTATTTATGTTATGCATAGTAAATGGGCAGTTGAAAAATATGTGTTCAGCAGTTTCATAGGGGTGTTGACAAAGTACACAACACATAGGAATTGGGACTCTTTGTCTTTCCAAATTTTCCTTTGTTGGTAATATAGTTTCCAAGCAAAGTTCTTAATCTTTGGCATGATGTTCAGATCCTAGATCCACTTGTTAGCATATGGATCCATTTTGTTTGTTTTAGTGATCAGTTGCATCGCATCTCTAGTGGTGAACTATCCGTCTTTGCTGGATGTCCAATAGACCCTGTCACAGATCTGGCAGGATGGTAGGGGAATGTTTTGAATTTTATCACCCCCGTCTTTTGATGTTACTTAGCTGTAACTCTGTAACTAAAAGTCAAAATTAAGAAAAGGAAAAGTTGGATTTTTTTTATATAGATTAAGCTTGTAAGTACAGAAGAATGTGAGCAATTAATATAGAATATTATATCTAGAAAAGATGAGTTGAAATCACTCAAACTTATGGGAAAAAATTAAGAACAAAGAATGAAAAATAATAAAATTGCTCATTTATGAACATGGATTATTCCGATACTCTTTTGCTACTAATACAGTTTGGTTGATTAATAGTATATTACAAGCACTAAAGGAAAGGCTTTTCCTTTACAATCAATCATAGACGTTGGATCCATTTCTCAAGTCTAAGTTGCTTAAGAGGAGGTCCATTGTAAGGTTTACTCTTCTGCGGACATCTCCATTTTCCTGCAATCTCATTTGAGTCTCTACCCAATACATTGCTTATCTCCATCAACGGCATTCTAGTCGTCATTGAACCCTTTTCGACCTCTAGTGAAGCACCGGTTTCAGCTCGCTCATGCTTCTTTGGATTTACTTTCATTCTTGAAGTGAAACCATCTTCAGGCAATTTGTACTGTGTAATGCCTCTGTTGATACTGCCTGAATTCCCTCGTTTTGATTTACGATTGGGCAAGACCCATCCCGGATTTGTTTGATCATCAATGTTACTCGATTTGTCTTCAGGTTTAGTAGTAGCTTTATCTGAGCTTACTCTTTCAGTGAACTTCACTGGTAAGCTTATCTTTGTGGCTGACTCATTATGATTATCGCGTTCATCTCCATTTTCCTGCAATCTCAAATCTTTAAGGTCATTCATATAAAAGAATCACAAGGAAACAGCAAAACGTTTACCTGTTTTGAAGATTCAGTTTCGCTCTTTACACGAATAAGATCCTTTTCTTTAACAAAGGCATCTGTGTGTATTGATTTGTTTGGTAGGATATCAGCTTTAGTTTTTATTGGTGTGGAAATCCCGGGTTTCTCTTGTCCAACGTCGTCCTCAGTGTCGTCATTATTGGTGATACTTGGTACAGAGCCTCCAATCTCAGCAGTATCCAGTTCAGGAGATTCATACACATAGCTTGAGAACCAGTTCCTTATGTCAGGAGGTTCTGAAAATTCCGAAAAAAGAAACATTGTAGTGAAAGGTAAAAATATTGTTTGTTTGAGCTTGAAGAAGCACATGTAAACTCACCGGATAGAGGTGAGTCGGAATACTCGAGCACCTGCAGCAAAGTAGCAAATGTATAATGAGCAAAACATGAATTTGGAGTTTCAGTGCTCACTCGATTGACCCAGAAGCTATTAGCTTATCTTTGTTAGAAGCAACATGAACCAATGCAATTGATATGAATCACAAGTCACAACAACAGAACAACTATCTGAAAAACTCACAATTCAGTACTTCAGTAGATGTTCAAGTTGAGATAACAATGAAAATAGACCACATAAAGATGACAAAAGTAACTGAACAAACAAGAACAAAGACACAAAATTACCACGCGGTTCATCAAAATTGGCTACCTCTAAGTTCCTATTATTGCCAGACGAACATATGTTCAGATCAGATTGTAGAACAAATTATCAGATTTCAGAACATATGACATACAGGTGTTCAGATGATGATCTGTATACACAAAATGGTTCAACTAATGTACCAACAGGCAATCCTAGTTGAATGAAAAATCAGTCAATCAAACCTACCAGACAATCCTAGTTGTTCAAATTGTAATTTCTTTGCTATCATTTGATGGTACGAAACAACATTGAAATTGCAGTTCAATACCTAAATAGAAGCATATGTACACGTATGGCGTGTTTAGAGTGGTAGCTTCACCTTATGCTGACAATCACACTCATCAGACAATTCATGTAAGCAACACTCATTAATATCAAACTTCTTGACAGATCTGGGAGGATAGTTGTTCCTAATACTAGTGTAATCAGTTCTGGTGTGTTCTTCTTCACCTTCACTATCTTCAACATACAATCCCTTATCTTTCGATTCTCCTTCTATAGCCAAAGTATCTTCAAAACAGTAGCTTGAAGACAATACTGGAGACTGGTAAACATAACTTGAGAACCAATCTCTGAGGTCAGGAGTCTCTGTACAGGTTTTCATGTAAATTCATTTCAGTTAGTAGGAAAAGGCAAATGACAAGCGACAGAAAATCATTCTCTTACAAGTTACAGGCATTCTAAGAGTTTCGCTATTTCCAGCAAATATAAGGCAGGAAACCGAATTCATGAATTTAGAATTTGGTCAGTTGATTCAAAAAGTAAAAAACCTACGAAATGCCTATGAACTCCATCCAAATTCCTGTATTTGACCTAAAAATGACACATGGAACGGAAGATCATCGAGACAAAAATCGAACCCTAATTCTAAACCCAATATTCCGACACCATAAATGTTGAGCTTCTCAACCCTAATTCAGATGCAAGCAAATCATCAATCAACAAATTATCAGCTGAAGCCCATTTGTATAAAGTGCCGGTATAATGGAAATATGGAACACAAACAAGAGCTTAATCGTCCATAGCCATGAAATTTGGGGATTACCTATAGAAGCAGCGAAGTCTGTGACAGCAGATTCAGGGTAAGGGTTCAATTTAGTAGAATCAGCAGGTGTATTGTCTTCCATTTGATGTGTGTAGGTTTCTCCATAGTAGGTCTAAGAGCTTTATCGTCCATAGCCATGGAATTTGAGGCGCGGGAAAGGGAGGAGCTTTAGAGGGATATCTGAAATTTTCAACTTTTCGTAAATTTAATACATTGCCCTCTTTATTTTAAGGGTTGGTTCATGTACGTAGTAGGACGAAAACTTTGCAGTTTTTTTGAAATCTATTTTAGAAACGGAAGTCGTATTCGCACTATTAAAGATTTCGTCATTGCACCACAAATACGGGTTCCGTAACCGTCATAATGTCACGGTTACGGGATCCGTAACCATGAACTTTACGGGTTTCGGATCTGATAATTTTCTACATGAATTCTAACCCGAAAAAAAAAGAGAAAATTGGCGTAGAAGGGCCCTTTTTGTATCCATGATACAAAATAGGCCCCTCCATTTTTCTTCCAAAAAATAAAGCTAAAAGAAACTATAAATCATGGATAATAAGGTAGATAGTTAAGGGCAAATTAGTAATGTAGCATAATAACTGCCTAAAATTTAAAGATAATAAAATTTAAAAACGGCAATTGTGAGATACGGTATCTGGCGGTTCATCTTCTTTCCTAAACATTTCATCCAAAAATTCAGCGTCATTCGGAACCTCCATTGTATCGTGCGATTCTCCATTTGCAACCTCCATCTTCAAATCGCGAACTTCGACCGTCTTCAACCTCCTGTCTCATCTATTATTTGTGTAACAACAATCAATCGTTGTAAGTATTCCAAATTCTCTCAACAATATACCATTTTAATGGCTTCGATTTTGGTTCAAACCGAAAACAGTTGATGAACGTTTTCCCTAAAATCCATACTCAAAACCGCCATTGTTGATCTTTAACTACATGGCCTTAATTTTGAAATTATCCATTTCTGTGAAATTTATGTATTCGAATCAACAGTGATGAAAGATTATGTACATAATTTTAAGCAGATACATAAAAATCAACGCTACATAAATTTAACAACTACGTAATATCAGGAGATAAATAATTTATGTTCGTCACCTTCGTCATTACTGACACATAAATTTAACAACTACATAATATTAGTAGATACATAAATTATGTTCGTCACCTTCGTCATTACTGACACATAAATTTAACAACTACATAATATTAGCAGATACATAAATTATATTCGTCACCTTCGTCATTACTGACACATAAAATTAACAACTACATAATATTAGCAGATACATAAATTATGTTCGTCACCTTCATCATTACTGACACACAGCACATAAAAATCAACGCCACATAAATTTAACAACTACATAATATTTAGTAGATACATAAATTATGTTCGCCACCTTCGTCATTACTGACACATAAATTTAACAACTACATAATATTAGCAGATACATAAATTATGTTCGTCACCTTCATCATTACTGAGATACATAATTTATGTATCTGCTAATATTATGTAGTTGTTAAATTTATGTAGGGGACCACGTTTACAAGGAAAGTATATTTGATATCCTAACAACATCCTAATTTGTAGGGGACCACATTAAATAACCATATTTATTTAAAAAATTGTCACATCATATTAATTTGTAGGGGACCACATTAAATAACCATATTTATTTAAAAAATTGCCACATCATATTTTTTATTTCCAGCAGGGGTATCAATTTATTTGGGAATTAATATTTATCATAAAATTACTAGGGGCCTACTTTATCTACATTTTTACAAAAAAGACTAGTTAATCTACATTAATACATAATTAGCCTACTTCCCCTTTTATCTCAAAAAAAAACTGACACCTTCACGGTTATGGGTTCCGTAAATGTGATGTGAATTTTTTTTTTTTTTTACGGTCACGCAATGCGTGACCGTGACGATCACGCATTGCGTATGAGTGGTGTGTTAACGAAATCTTGAACCGTGTAAATAACATCACTCTTTAGAAAAAGAAGGTAGGGTGATATTTTTTAATTTTAATGAAAAACATGTTAAGATTATAATTTTATACACTACCAGTTTTAATATTTTGTATAGTTAATTCATGTATTATTTACTTAATTTATTAGTTATAGTTTTAAGTAAAAAAATTTATTTGTGTATGTTTGAACTAATAAAATATAATGTTTGAAGTATTAAATTCAATGTTCGAATTATTAGTTATAGTTTTAAGTAAAAAAATTTATTTGTATATGTTTGAACTAATCTATATACTCTACTAAAACCGACGTCAATAATGCTGACGTGGCGCCCCAAAATTTTTTTCAAATTAAATATTTTTCTAAATAACAAATTAATCCAATAAATATTTTTTATTAAAATATATAAATTTTATAAAACAAACTAGTAAACACTTTTTCGATTTTCAGGCACAAATAATTAAGAATATTTTTTTTAAAAATGAGGATTCTTTTATGTTTTTAAATATTTGTTTAAAAGATAGCCAAAATATTTGATTATTTTGTAAAAAAATAAAATTCAAGCTCCACATTTTTATCGGATTAAATTTTTTACTAAATCTCGAATTAAGCCAGTAATTTTTTTTTACTAAACCTTAATTATTTTGTAAAATATGAATTTTGTTATCTCACATCGGTTATCAAAGAAGGATGACACTTTGACAACATGTATAAATAGACCTAAAAGGTTTGTAGATTATACAAATCATACATTTTTGGACCTTTTAGTCAGAATCAAGTATAATACTTATTCATACTGGATTAGTATTTGTATGTGGATTGTTGTGACCTACTAATTCGTAGGTCGTTTTGATCTAATGATTTTTGGGTTGTTTTGACCTACGAAGTTTTAGGTCGTTGTGACCTACTGATTTTTGGGTCGCTGTGACCTACTAAATTTTGGGTCGTTGTGACCTATTAATTTTTGGGTCGTTGTGACCTACTAAATTTTGGGTCGTTGTGACCTACTAAATTTTGGGTCGTTGTAACCTACTGATTTTTGGGTCGTTGTAACCTACTGATTCGTAGGTCATTTTGACCTCATGATTTGTGGGTCGATTTGATATAATAATTTGTGGGTCGATTTGATATAATAATTTGTGGGTCGTTGCGACCTATGAATTTGTGGGTCGTTGTGACCTATTGATTTGTGAGTCGTTGATATATTGATTTGTTGGTCGTTGTGACCTACTGATTTTTGGGTCGTTGTAACATACTGATTCGTAGGTCATTTTGATCTAATGATTTGTGGGTCGATTTCAACTAATAGTTTGTGGGTCGTTGTGACCCACTAATTTGTGGGTCGTTGTGACCTACTAATTTGTGGGTCGTTGTGACCTATGAATTTGTGGGTCGTTGTGACCTATGAATTTGTGGATTGTTGTGACCTATTGATTCGTGAGTCGTTGTGATATATTGATTTGTGGGTCGTTGTGATATATTGATTTGTGGGTCCTTGTGACCTACTGATTTGTGGATCGTTTGTGACCTACTGATTTGTGGATTGTTGAACTATTAAATTCGTAATTCTTATTTTATCAATATACTAAATATACATCTATATACTTTACAAAAACAAAAGACAATAACTATGACGTGGCGCCCCACGTTTTTTCTTGGATTAAAATTTTTACTAAATCACGAATTTAACTAATAAATCCTTTTTTTACTAAACCATAATTATTTTGTAAAATATGAATTTTGTTATCCTACATTGGTTATCAGAGAAAAATGATAGTTTGACAACATGTATAAATATATCTATAAAGTTTGAAGATTATACAAAGCATATATTTATGGACCTTTTGGTCGGAATCAAATATAATACTTATTCATACCGGATTAGTATTTGTATGAGCATTGTTATGAGATTCGTTGATCGTTTTGACCTAATGATTTCTGGGTCGTTTTGATCTAATACTTTGTGTGTCTTTGTTACATACTAATGATTGGGTACTTGTGACCTAATGATTTGTGGGTCCTTGTGACCTAATGATTTGTTGGTCGTTGTGACCTATTGATTTGTGGGTCGTTGTGACCTATTGATTTGTGGATTGTTTGTGACCTATTGATTTGTGGGTCGTTTTGACATACTGATTTTTGGATTGTTGTGATCTACTGTTTTTGGGTCGTTGTGACCTACTGATTTTTGGGTCGTTGTGAGTTGTGACCTAATGATTTGTGGGTCCTTGTGATCTACTAATTTGTGGGGGTCATTGTGATCGACTAATTTGTGGGTCGTTGTGACCTACTGATTTGTGATTCGTTTGTAACCTACTGATTTGTGGGTCGTTTGTGACCTACTAATTTGTGGACTGTTGAACTATTAAATTCGTAATTCTTATTTTATCAATATACTAAATATACATATATTATATATACTTTACTAAAACAAAATACACTAATTCTGACGTGGTGCCCCCACGTTTTTTCTCGAATTAAACTTTTTACTAAATCAAGAATTAAGCTAATAAATCTTGGGTAAAATGGGGGAGTAGGTATGTTTTGTAACAATGAGCATATAAAGGGCCACAAGTTAATAATGAGTACAAAATAGGCCCCTCTATATTGCACAAAAAAGATTTATTAAAATAAGGAGAGGATTTTAAGGAAGTTAGAAGATTCTTCTCTCTCCTATTTATAATCAATTAATTTTATTAAATCGGGTAAGTAAATATTTTTCTCTCTCCTCTTAATTAAATAAATAAAAGATTGCGTCAGGTAGAATTCGAACCGTGGATGACAACCCCTCCCTCCCACCCTTATACCAACTGGACTAGTTAAACTTTGTGTATTCTTTTGATGATACACAATATTAATACACAATTTTAGTTACATAATGTTAATACATAATTTTAATTACATAAGTTTTGTTTGTTTATATTGTGTACACAAGTCTGGCTACACAAAATTCGTCATTTACACATGGTTTGTTTACATAAAGTCCGTCATTTACACAAGATTTGGTTACATCAGTCCGTCGTTTACACAATATCTGGTTACACAAGTCCGACATTTACATATGGTTTGTTACGTAAGTCTGTCGTTTACACAAGTTTGGTTACATAAGTTTGTCATTTACACATGGTTTGTTTACATAATTCCGTCATTTACACATGGTTTGGTTACATAAGTCTGTCGTGTACACAAGATTTTGTTACATAAGTCCGTCGTTTACAAACATCGTAGAAGTTAAGGGTTGTAAGAAAGAGGAGAAAAAGACAAACAATAGACCCAATAGCAAGAGGGAAGATCCATCGTCTTTCCATTGTCGAATTTGGGTGTCTGAAATTCGCATAGTAGTTACGAAGCTTCTTCATCTCCTCCTCTGTTATCAAATCCGATTCCAAAAAATCGACCCACTAACCAATCTCTATATAAACCTTGATTTCAACTATCTGGGTTGAATTTAAATGAGGAATCAGACGAAACCCATGAAAGAAGTTGCACAGATTGAAGGATAGAAGATGGTGGTGGGTGGGTAGGAGAGCGTTGAAATCTGCTGCTCTGATGCTACTGTGTGCACTTGGTTCCAACTCATCAAGTACATCATCTGGGCGGCGGCGAGTCTTCTTCCTCGATGGTCCTCGCGGCGGGGTTCCTTCAACAATGGCGTCTTAGTTCCGGTCGAAGGCTGGTGGATTTGGGTAGTGGCTCAATGGCGTCTCAGATCCAAATCCACCACAATTCCGTCGGAATCACCCTCGTCTGCATCGTCTGTCGCCGGAGAATCCGTCCTCTTCTCCCGATGAAAAGCCTTCGACCGGTCCTCTCGCAACATCTCCCCATCCGAATTTCCCTTTGTCTCGCAACCCCTCCCCATCCGATTTTGTTGAAAATTTATGATGATTGATGGGATATTGGAAGATCTTTTAACTGTTACCAAATTTCATCAACAGTTTCCTTATTTTTAGGCTAATTAATATTTCTTTTAACTATTACCTTAAATACTTAATTAAGATTCTTTTCACATCTTATTTATCTTTTGTATTTTAATTGTTAATATTAGGGGCCTAGTTTGTTTTTTAGAAAATAAAGTTACCCTACTACCTTAATCTTCTCATAAATCTTTTTAAACTAAACCATAATTATTTTGTAAAATATGATTTTTTTTCACCCACATCGATTATGAAGAAAGAATGACACTTGGAAAACATGTATAAATAGTTTTAGAGTGTTTGAGGATTATAAAATTCATACATTTCTGAACCTTTTGATCAGAATCAAATATAATACTTATTCATATCGGATTAGTATTTGTATGTAATCATTGTGACCTATTGATTTTTGGGTCATTTTGACCTAATGATTCTTGGGTCGTTGTGACCTAATGATTTGTGGGTCGTTGTGCCCTTGTGGGTCTTTGTGATCTACTAATTTGTGGGTCGTTGTAATCTGATTTGTGGACCGTTGAACTATTAAATTCGTAATTCTTATTTTATCAACATACTAAATATACATCTATATACTTACTAAAACATACGAAACTAATGCTGACGTGGCGCTCCTATGTTTTTTCTCGAATTAAATCTTTTACTAAATCACAAATTAAGCCAATTAATTTTTTTTACTAATTGATTTCATATCAGATTATGTTATTTTTAAATTATATGATTATATTTTTTTATTTAAATTATTAATTATTAAAAAATAAACTAGATTTTAAAAAAAAGTATTAGCATAAAACTAATTAATAATCAACACATGAGTTACGTGGTCTCATTTACTATGTAACACTTGACGCGTTATTTATACGAGCTCATAACATATAACTAATAAAGTTAACAACATATAATATGGTAAAAAATTTAATATAATAAGTTATTTTATTAACAAATCGCACAAAGTGCGGGCTATACACTAGTAAAATATAATATTTGAAGTAATTAAATTCAAAATGTTCGAACTAATAATACCCAAATTTTGAACTAAAATTATATATAAAAAAATTTATATTTATGGTTGTTATAATATTTTTTTTATAATATTGTTAGTTTAAAATTTTTATACTATTAATTCAAATCGATTCCTCAAACTCGAACCTAATAAAACACTACTATGATGATTTATGAGACGTAATAATCTTTAGTAAATCCTGATCACTATAATATGAATTTACCAAGATTTAGTAAAAGAAAAAAGTGATGTTTTACACGTAATGAGGAGTAAGAAGATGGAAAATAAATGGATGGTACTCAAATTCATATGAAGAAGGTATATGACTGAGTCAAATGGGATTTTATTGTTAACACACTTTAAGAGGCTAAATTTTCAATTAGTTGTGTCGACATGATTGGAGAATGTACTAGATCTTCAAGGATGAGCATAAATCGAAATGGAGGAGTCACCGAGCAATTTATTTCGGAATGAGGGTTAAGACAAAGGGATCCAATCTCGCCATACTTACTAGCCTTGTGTGTTGAGCGATTAAGTTATGTTATACACCAATCGGTTGACCCGGAAGATAAAAAACGTATAAAACTTTATAGGAACGGGTCTCCGATCTCTCACTTTTCTTTGCAAATGACATCACATTATTTGTAGAAGTCTCAAGTAGTCTGCTGAGAATGGTGATGAAAGTCGTTGAGATGTTCTGCAACGTCGCAGGCCAAAGTGTTTGTATCACAAAATTGTAGGATATTCGTTTCCCTAATGTATCACATGACATATTGAACTCTAGAAAGGTGAGTGATTTATCAATTACGAGTGACGTAAGGGAAAACTCTCACTCAAATGACTATGAATTTTATAAGAAGATTAAGGTCCATGAAAGAGCTCAAATACACAGGTGGAAGATTAGCAAAGGGAGTTGTTTGGTAAATGTAGAATGCAACTGATTTATCAATTATGGATGACGTATGGAAAATGAGGAACGGGAGGATATTCCGAGAAACAAACAAGCTAATAGACAACTTCAAGGTTATCACATAGAACAAGTTGTATGTAAATGCATGGGTGAATAGATAAAAACAAGATGAAGGAAGACTTCAAGCTATCTGGTTAGTGGCATGGACTCCACCACAACCAATTTGGATAAAGGTTCACATGGATGGGGCGAGGAAGAGGAATGATAATGCATCTGCTACAGGGTTTGTTAGAATAATGGAAACGAAGATTTGTACATAATATCGGGATGTGTACGGTACCTACGACGGAGCCATGGGGTGTCTTAAGTGGCCTCGAAATTGCTTGGGAATGTGGAGATAGGTACGTGATTCTTGAAAGAGACTCACAACTAGTCATCTCATAAATCTCACTCTTGAATAAAAATAACACTTATAGGTGTCATACTCTCTCTAGTCACGTCCATAGATGTCAGGCTTTTTACAAATAGCTTGGATTGTCCAACTCGTCATATCTATAGAGAAGCGAACTTGTTGCGGATTCCCTTGTGGATTGGACGTTTGGTTTCAACATTGATTTTCATGTATTGATTGGCCCTTTTGGGGTATAGCGAGTATTATTGATATTGATGTAAGGGGTCGGGCTATCCCCGCTTGATTACTACTTAACATGTTATATATATATATATATATATATATATCAACTTTGAAAATTAATGGTAACGATACAAACGATCGATGTATTACAAAAAATGATACCGGTTATTTTTTTGGCAAAAATTTCGATTCCGGTGATAATTTTGCGGTCAATTTGTGCATGTCACTAGATGAAGTATGGTTAAGTGGATCTTATGTGAATTTTTTTAAAACTATAAATTACTTTCATTTAAACAAAGCCCAATAAGAAGATTCTCTATAGCTAAAGCTCAATTGAAACTACTCAGGGTGTTTTGGTAGGAGAATAATGAGAGTTATTTTAGATTAAAATTGGGAGATTAATTTTTTTGTATGTGTTTGATTGAGGATGGAGATTACAAGGGAGATTATAGAGAATATTAAAAGGGTTTAGAAAAGGTAAAATAGAACATTCTATCACCAAGGTTAATGGAGATTTATTTTCTCCCATGATCTTCGATTCCACATATACCCCTACAAAACAAAAGCTCCTGACATAAGAGAAAAATAAAAACAAATCGCTAATATTGTTCTTCTTTATTTCTTTACCGTTACAAATGAGTACTCCAACGAACCAAATTTGGCTATCACTTGTATACTGTTGTGGCTATCACGATGCTGGTTCCATATACGAGAATGAAGTAACTCTAGATTATTGAGGGTGATATTGTAAAATTGTTATAAATAAATCCATTAAAAAAACTCCTACCAAACACCCTAATGTATGTAACATCCCGAATTCTCAAAACTCGGGACGTTACTGGTTAGGACCTCACAATGGGTCCCGACCTCAGTTTGACAACAATATTACTAGGATCTTGCAACAAGACACAAATAAAAAAAACCGAAATTCATGAAATAGTATTTTTAAAGTAATGAATGCAACACGGTCTAGCAGCCTATAGTACTTAAACAAAGGGAAAAACGATCAACTGTCCAAACAAAAGAAAGAACGACAAACAACAACCCCAACCCCACTCTAATGAGTACGGAGACCCGGCTGACCACTACTTCCGGATCACTCAGCTGCTGGTCTAACCTGCGGTAAATCTAAAAACACAACAAAAGAAACCATTAGCTAGTTATCTAAACATTAGGAAAGTAATAAAGGCACACACACACATAAAATATAAACACCCATCATGCTTTCAAACAAGTCCATTTATTATCTTCAGTTAAGTTATTCACTCTTACTAATGATACTTATTTTGTGACACGAGGGATTCCCAAACCTCGCCTCCACCCCCGTGTAACCATCAGGAATGGATCTGATGCATCTCACCTTGTACCTGCCTGGTCTGGGTATAGAGAACCTTTCAGTCTCCTTTCAAAGCTGGGCAGTGATGTCACGGCCCGTTATACATACACTTGAGCCTTAAACATAATAATAACGGTCGTCCTAACAAGTTGTGATTATTATACCCACGCACATCGCACACACACACAACCACTATCACTCAACTAATATCCAGAAACTGGCTAAGTAAGTCGCAAGGACTTACCTGAGTCAAAACACACTCTAACAAGCCTCAAATCGGTTTGTACTTGCGGTAACTCCAACGCCTGTCAAATAAGGCATGTGGATCAAAATCACATCCCGATGTCCAACCTCTTGCGAAGGAATTACAGAAAAAGCTCTTTTACGGTAAAAGACCATTTTACCCTTAGTGGCGAAAGTTCTCAAAGTTTACTCTTGAATTCTACTAATTTCTTTTAGAATTTGGTTTCCATAAATTGTTTCTCTCTGATAGTTCTTATAATTTATAAGTTACAACTCGGAACCACTCCTCCAAGAACAACACTCCTCCTCTTTCCCGATTACCACTCTACTCTTACCCATGTATATATATATATAGGCATGTACATACTCTAACTTCCTCTAACTCGTATACTTCCGTAACTACTCGGTATTTATATATATATCTACATATTCCATAGCTCCAAACTCGTACTTATATACGTAACCCATATATCTATTTACTCTATACTTATACCCACAAATATATTCCTACATAATTTACATGTGTCTACTATCCTTATGCTTCTATACAAATTACACATACTCCGACTTATACATCTATATATATACCCGTATCACCGTACATCTACATTACAATTTGACCATCCTCGCATTCGCGTCCTCACATATATATATACCTATATACGTCCGTATATATATACACTGACACATATACCTATATCTATATACGTCTACGCATATATAATATATATATACTCAAGATTTCATTCTACCCATTTACTCCTACATATGTAATATAACGTATAAGTATACAGGTGAGGGATGAACGCACCGTCTTGCACACTCGTCACGTACTCGAAAGAGAGCCCAATCCAGTTCGATTCTACAGGGTGACTCACGGGGGTCCCAACTGGCTCGCCGTTGCACTGCTCCTCTTCCTCGGACTTCTGCAGCGCACGCGGTGTCCTGGTTAGCACCGGAAAACCGAAGGGAACAAAATGACGGAGTAAGGCGGCGACTTACACACCGCAGTGCCGGTGACCTTGGTTGCGGTCTCGATCGGTTCCACCGCTGCACTTCTCCGGCGCCTCGTGTTGATGATGTTCGGTTCAGGTTCATTGATGAGAACCGTTAGTTACGCGTAGGAGGTAGAAGACGAGGTTGACGAGAGAAGAGTTCGCAAGGCTTACCGAGGTTCCTATTACGGCCGGCTGGGCAGCGCCTTGGTGGAGTCTCCGGCGGGCGGTTGTGGGGTCAGTTTCCGGCGTGCGGCGTAGCGTCTCCTCTCCCAGGCGTGCGGAGTGGCGTCTCTTCTCCCAGGCGTGCGGCGTATGAAGGTAAGGGATGGGTTAATTGGTTAGATTAGGGTAGAAGTTAAGGTTAGGTTAATTAGGTTTTTAATTAGAAGATTAAGGATGGGTTGGGCCGGCAGTACTTATTGCAAATGGGCCTACTCTTTCTTTAAGAAACGAGCTGAAGCGAAACCCGTTACTCGTACGGATCGGTAGGGAATTTGCGGGAATTTTTACGGAATTATATTCCATATTATGTAAATTATTATTTTATTTTAAAGGTACGTAATTTATTTCCGGTTACAGCTTTTATCATTTTATGTGAATTAGGTCACATAAAATGATAGAAATTGAATCTCGTTTTAACTTCATTTACAAGATAAGGTTGGCGGATCGGAATCCGGTTAAATTCAGTGTTAAACGGAGTTTTAAAATTTTCGGTTATTACATGAGTGCCTCCTTAAAAGAAGTTTCGTCCCGAAACTTAGGATAATATACCTGTTCACATGATTTTTCTTAGTATAATTAGTTTTCAAACCTTTACCAGTTCCTACCATGCAACTACTCAACCATCATAATCCGACATGCATCACATAAAACATAATCACTCAATCCAATATAAAAACCTGAATGGTCAAACCACACAACATCCGAGTACTAACTCGTCGATACAGGAGTAACCTCTAACCCCGCAAAGAACTCGGGATAGTTACGTCTAATACTCTCCTCGGTCTCCTAAGTGGCCTCGTCTAGACCACTGGATCCTCAACATAGGTATCTCCTTGGACCGCAGACGTCTAGTATTGCGCTCCAGTACAACTACTGGGTACTCTACAAAAGTATGATCGGGCTCAACTATCAGATCCTCATGACTGATAACGTGTCTCGGATCCGGGATGTACTCTCTCAACTGAGATACATGGAAAACCGGATGAACACCCTCTAATCTCGGCGGTAGTGCTAATCTGTATGTCACCTCTCCAACTCTCTCCAAGATCTCAAAAGGTCCGACATATCGGGGACTCAGCTTCCCCTTAATGTCGAAACGCCTAACTCCTCTCGTAGGTGACACTCTCAACCACACCTGAGCACCCACTCTAAACTCCAAAGGTCGACGCCTTTTGTCGGCGTAGGATTTCTGACGACTCTGAGCTGCCAACATCCGCTCTCGGACTAGGGCAATCCGAGCGATGTCATCCTGTATCTAATCTGGAGCTACTCCATCAGCTCTACTGGGCTCATCCCAGCATAAGGGCGTACGACATCTCCGCCCGTACAAAGCCTCATAAGGAGTCATCCCAATAGATGCGTGCCAGCTGTTATTATATGAAAACTCTACTAGTGGAAGGTGATTTGGCCATACTTGTCCCCAATCTAGTATACATGCCCACAACATGTCCTCTAAAGTCTGAATGGTCCTCTCAGACTGACCGTCTGTCTGTGGGTGATAGGCAGTGGTAAAGTGGAGGCTCGTCCCCAAAGCAGTATGTACCTGCTGCCAAAATCTCGAGGTAAAACATCCATCTCTGTCAGAGACGATAGTCCTCGGTACCCCGTGGAGTCTCAAATGTGTCTGGTGAACTCCTCAGCTAGACGACTCACCGGCCACGTTTCCTTAATTGGAATGAAACGTGCGGTCTTCGTCAGACGGTCTACCACTACCCAAATAGCATCAAAACCTCTACTGAGTCTCAAACCTATGACAAAATCCATAGATATATCCTCCCACTTCCACTGTGGTACTGGAAGTGGGTGGAGCTCTCCTCCGGACCTACGATGCTCAATCTTGACCTGTTGGCAGGTCGCACACTGAGCTACATACCGAGTCACATCGGGCTTCAAACCACCCCACCAGAAGGACCGTCTCACATCCTTGTACATCTTACTCGCTCCAGGATGTACTGAGTATGGGGTAGCATGAGCCTCACCTAGTATCCTCTGTCTCAACTCACTGTTTGACGGCACACAAACACGATCCTGACGTCTCATCACTCCATCTGAACCAATAGTGAACTATGAGGCCTCGTCTCGAGACATCCTGTCTCGGATCCTGGTCAAAGTCGGGCAAGTCTCTTGCTTCTGTCGGATCTCATCCAATAGATCAGGAAGTAACTCCAAAGTAGCCAACTGACTATCAGTATCGGGAAACTGAATGTCTATCTCCAACCAAGCCAAGTCTCTCTGCAACTGCGGATGTATTGTCAACCGGGCTATCACATTCTCCCTAGGCGTCTTCCGGCTCAAAGCGTCAGCTACCACATTCGCCTTCCCGGGGTGGTAAAGAATCTCAAGATCGAAATCCTTGATCAACTCTAACCACCACCTCTGGCGGTTATTCAACTCTCTTTGAGTGAATATATACCTCAGACTCTTATGGTTTGTGAAGATCTGACATGTCGCCCCATAGAGATAATGACGCCAGATCTTAAGAGCATGGACTACTGCAGCCAACTCTAGATCATGTGTGGGATAGTTCTCCTCATACGTCTTCAACTGTCGAGACGCATAGGCTATGACCTTACCCCTCTGCATCAAAACACACCCCAAGCCTAACTTGGATGCATCACTGTATACCACAAAGTCATCGGTACCCTCAGGTTGTGCTAAAATCGGAGCAGACGTCAATCTCCTCTTCAGCTCCTCAAAACTCCGTTGACACGGCTCAGACCAGATAAACCTAGTAGTTTCCTAGGATTAGCAGGATACTATAGACGTTTTGAAAAAGGGTTTTCCATCATAGCAAGACCTATGACCAACTTACTTCAGAAGTAGGCAAAGTTTATATGGACTGACAAGTGCCAAGCAAGCTTTGAAGAGATAAAGAAGAGGTTGACTACTGCACCTGTGTTAGCTCAGCCGAATGGAACACTAGGGTTCGTTGTTTACAGTGATGCATCTAAAATGGGCTTGGGATGCGTCTTGATGCAAAATGAAAGAGTCATCGCCTATGCATCAAGACAACTGAGACAATATGAGCAGAACTACCCTACACATGACTTGGAGTTAGCAGCAGTAGTTCATGCACTTAAGATTTGGCGGCATTACCTATTTGGGACGACGTGTAAGATCATGACAGATCATAAGAGCCTAAAGTACATTTTCACTCAAAAAAAGAGTGGAATATGAGACAAAGAAGGTGGTTGGAGTTGATAAAGGATTATGACTTAGATATACTATATCATCTTGGTAAAGCTAATGTGGGGACTGATGCTTTGAGTAGGAAGTCAGCTCAAGAAAGAGCGATTGCTCGATTAACTGTACAAGTTGAAATACAAAAAGATCTGATTTGTAGTGGCATTGAAATATGGGTTCAGAAAGAACAAGGGTATCTGTGTACCTTGGAGGTAGTGCCCAATTGGTTGAAGGAAATTCAACAAAAACAACTAAGTTGTCCTAATTTAATCAAAATAAGGTCAGTGATCGGAAATGGTGAATCTTCAGATTTCCATATCGATACTGACAATATAATGAGATATTAGGGAAGAGTATGTGTTCCTCAAGATGAAGAGATTAAAAAAAAAAAAAGATTCTTGTGGAAGCCCATGCAACACCATATTCCATACATCCAGGATCGAACAAGATGTATCGGGATATTAAACCTTACTTTTGGTGGCAAGGTATGAAGAAAGATATTGTTGAGTTTGTGTCAAGGTGTCAAACATGTCAACAAGTTAAAATTGAACACCAGAGGCCAGGAGGAGAACTCCAATCATTGGAGATACCGGAGTGGAAATGGGAACACATCACCATGGATTTTGTAACCAGTCTACGTAGTAGTAAGGTTTATAACTCCATATGGGTGGTGGTTGATCGATTAACAAAGACTGCAAGATTTATTCCTATCAAGGAAACTTGGACTGTGAACAAGTTAGCAGAGGAATTTGTGAATCAGATAGTCAGATTACATGGAGTTCCTAAGACCATAGTTTCAGATAGAGATGGACGATTTACTTCCCGATTCTGGAGCCAGGTACAGACAGTAATGGGAACCAAGCTGAATTTTACAACAACGTTCCATCCACAGTCAGATGGTCAGTCAGAAAGGACTATTTAGACTTTAGAAGATTTGTTGAGGTCATATGTGCTTGATTGGGGCTAGTATGGCCACATCATTTACTATGAGTAGAGTACATTTACAACAAAATTTGGCATGCATCCATTGGGATGACACCATATAAAGCAATGTACGAAAGGGAATGTCGAACCCCATTGTGTTGGGATGAGCCTGCCGATGTCGTTGATATGGATCCAGACAAAGTTAAAAGTGATATTGAAAAAGTTGCTTTGATTCGAGAAAGGATGTTGGCTGCACAGAGTAGACAAAAATCGTATGCTGATAAGCGCCGACGTCCGCTAGAGTTTGAAACAGGGACACACGTTTGGCTGAAAGTTTCACCGACTCGTGGAGTCAAACGGTTTGGTATCAAGGGAAAGTTAAGTCCTCGGTATATTGGACCGTTTGAGATTTTGGAAAAAGTTGGTAAAGTAGCTTATCGTTTAGCATTACCGCCAACAATGGATGGAGTACATCCAGTGTTTCATGTATCACAACTAAGACAGTATCAACCAGATCCGAGCCATGTACTCAGCTATGATGCTATCGAGATAGAGCCTGATCAGACCTATGCCGAGTTCCCTATGGCCGTGTTAGATAGAAAGATAAAGAAGTTAAGGAATAAAGAGATTCCATTAGTGAAGATCCAGTGGTCCCGAAGGGGAATGGAAGAGGCTACATGGGAAACAATTGAGCACATGGAGAGAAATTATCCAGAGGTGTTTAGTTCTTTGATCGGTGATTGAGATAGAGGTATGAATTAGTACCTAACTTTTCCACTAACTAATGTGCCTATATGATTCTATGTTTATGTGATTTATGTGTGTGTGAATTGATTTGTGTTTGCTAACATAGGAAGTGATAGACTTCCCTAGTGTGAGCGTGATGACCCCGCTAATGTGATAATAATCTATGATTGCATGAAATGCAAAGATAGGTTAATTATGTGATTGACGGATTCAGTCTTCTGATGAGCTGTGTATTAAAGTTTCGGGACGAAACTTTTTCTTAAGGGGTGTGTGATGTAAAAGCTAGGATTTTCGAATCCTAATAAAGGATGATTAAGAGTGATTAAGTTAATCATCGATAACAATTGACTCATAACTCGCGAATAGTGTGTAGATGACGAGTATGAATTCCACCATTATGATTTTGGCGTAAATTTGGACTTATGGGGAAATTTTCACTTTTTCCTCCGGGGAATAATTTTTACCCTCTGGTATTATTTGGAGCATTTGGGAGCTTCAATTAATAAAATGGCAGTTGAGAGAAATGATCAGGACATTGGATATGTTTTAGATATGAAATAACATGGAAAGGCAAAATGGCCAAAAGAGTCGCTATTTCGTTTCTTAGCGGCTAAGAAAGACAACTTAGGAATACGCGTTTTCCGAGAAAGTTGCGGAATAATTATCCACACAATATATCAGATTTATTATTCCAATTTCGAGAAGTTTGGAGAAGGGGCTCAAACCGCCTTTGGATCGGTGAAAGGATAATTATCGACTTTGTTAAAAGGATAATTATCGACTTCGCTATAAATAGCGAAAATTCATTTATTAATTCATTTCCTTTCACGTTTCCTCGTAAAAGCTCTGATTTCTCTCAACCTTCAAATTCAGATCTACTCTTCGTTTGTAATCCGATTTCAATTCCGTTTGAGTTTTCGGATTCCTCTCTTCGTCCTCTTCATTTTGGTACCGAGTTTCTGCGTTTCCGTTGAAGTTATGGCCAGGTCGAGCATCCCCCTTATATGGCCGGTTCCGTCGCTAAGATTCCGGTGAATCTGATGGTGTCAGAGCGTAGCCTGCGTCGTTGTGATTCCGAATCTTCTTTCGGATCGTCAATCGGGTTAGTAACGAATAAGTTATGAATTTATTCGTTTTCAGTATTGCGATTTGGCCTAAATTGACCTTAGGCTTGTCAAAATGGATAATTGGAAATTCCATTATGCTCGTTACAATATTCTGGTGATTATGGGCTATTTGTTTGATGAGATCTGATGACAGTTGGGTTGAGAAACTGCCTGCGGGCAAAAGGTTATTCTGATGAATTTTAATTAATTAGTTAAAGATTAATTAATTAAATTGGGAATCTAGAAAACGCTATAAGCTAATTAAATTCAAAGGAATGAATTTAATTGATGTTTGAAGCAAGAAGTTTAATACGAGGAATATGATATTCTCGACAGGTGGTGTTGAAGACGGTAGACTAACTATAGCTTAGTTGCTCAGTGAGCGTATCCAGGTAAGTCTTCGGACTTACTTAGCTTCGATCTGCAGAAACCGTGCCTGAGAGATTTATATCTCACTGTGTTGATATGTGTTGTTGTTTTGAAATGCCTTGTTGTGTTGAAATGTGAATGTTGCTGTGCATTGAGATGTGTTATGTGTGAAGCATGCTTGATGTGTTTATGATGAAAATGACGTTATGATGTGTAAAGCATGCTTAATGTTGTTGTGATTATTATCATGTCATAATTATGAGAAATGATTAAATGAACATGTGTTAGCCTATTGAGGCGTGCTATTGAATGACATGATAAGCTTGCTGAAACATGATAATGTATGAGATGATAAGCCTTTTGAGGCATGTGATATGATGATGACTTGTAAAGGTCAAGAGTATGTGAAGCGAGTATTTTGCAGTGAATACCGGAGCTCGGCCAAGCCCGGATCACTTGCGTTTGTATAAGAATGACACCGAGTCTGATGGACTTCAGGCTCGGGTCGCACACCTAATGAAAATGGTAAATGTTTGCATTAACATGAATGGCAAAATGTTGCATGTGGTTAGGAGTTAAGACCATAACTCACCACGAGAAAGCCTGGCCCGTAGACTTGATCAGTCTGGCTACGACCTAAGAGCAAATGTCTGAATTAACCTAATCTGTGCAATGGTGAGCTAACACCAAAGCCAGAACCGTATAAGCAATGGTTCCGGATTAATGGGTCCGGGATCGAAAATTGTAAATTTCATACTGCATTCACGTGCATCATTCATAAAAGCATGATATCATCTCATGAGCACGGTATATGGTATTTGAATATATTTGTTGTATTGTGATGTGATGATATAATCTCTCGTGGATAGATTATGATCAGTAGCTAACGGTTTTAAACCGAATCTTTTTAGGTAATGCTGATCATAGGAACGCTTCAGGGATGTCAGCTGCAGGATGTGGACAGCCGGGGCAGTGTTAACCCAATGGTTGGTTGAACTACTTTTGAAACTAATCGCTTGCAAGCGAGTCTTTTGTTGGATGTGTGCAACTGTGTACACATGTTGATTTCAGGCTGAAGTTTTAAGACACCTGTTCAGGTGTCATGTTTTGAAGTGTCGTTTTGGGATATACATACTAACTGCATGCATGGTTGTTATGTAAATGTTTTCAAAATGACAGGTTGAATGTTTTCATTATTTCTTCGTGCTTCTTGTTGCAAGGTCCTATTTGTGAAGTTGTTGTCAGGCTAACTGATGGGACCCACTGTGTGGTCCTTAGCCTAGTGACGTCTTGGGTTACTTAAAACTCGGGTCGTTACAGATTGGTATCAGAGCTTAGGTTGACAACAAGGGCACATGTGACTTGAGATGAGACATGATAGTTCAACCTAAATACAACCCAGTCCGGGTTGGTTTTGAAAGGACATTTAAGTTTTCAAAAGATTTTGAAAATTACTGACATATGGTTTTAATGAATTTAAAATCATATGCATAGTCGGGATTGTGGGTAAAGACACTGCCTTCCACTCCTCAGCGTGACTCCTTGTAAGTGTAGTTCTCTCTCTCTAACTTGTTAAGATTATAGTATTCTTATAGATATCACTATTGCTATAAGTAGTGGATATATATAAAGAGAGAACGATCGTGAATGTTCCGGTTTGTTGAAACCGTGATAAAGGCAACCGTAAGCGTTTTGATTAAGAGACAAGGAAGTTGTAGCTTCATTACGAGTATGTCAATGGGAGCACAATGTGCAAGTGTGTTAGTCGAAGTAAGACAAGCTAGAAGTACATGAAAGTATAATGTTTAAAGTAAGTGGTCAGGGTCAAGTACTTCTACCTATCGAGCTACATGAGATGTGAAGATGCAAGAATATAGCAGTAGAAAGGGCTATTGCTACGATAGAAACGCAAAGGGCAAGCACGATTTATTGAACCCCAAATACTAGAAGTTCCATAGGAGGGATAAGAAGGTAGTGCACTTCATTAGAGAAGTGACTAAGGCCATCAAAAGAAGAGATGTGTTAGTGTTTGCAGGAGCTTATGTAATGCAAGTTGATTGGCGGTTGAACCACATAAACATGACTCTTGGGGACATTGGAGGGCTAGAAAAGTATAAGATGAAACTTGCAGCAACCCTCATGCAGAACCTTGGTGCATGTTGGTGGATGAGAAATCGTGCAATCATTGTGGATTACGAGACTTTCAAGAGTCGGATTTGGACTAACTTGTTAAAGTCTTTTCTGAAAGCAACATTTGGAGGTTCTCCTATGAGGGAGATGAATTTCACAAGGAGTATACATCGTTGGATGAGAGTGCACCACTTTTTGAGCAATTGATAAGACTGTTTACGATAGGATGAAACGACTTTTTAGTTGGTGTTGTCACCTAAGATATGACGTTATTGGAGTATTAAGAGAGGATAATAAAGCTTGAAGCAAGACAAGGCTTTAGGAAAGAGGCAGAAGTCTACTCCAAGTTTCTTGAACCTGCGAGTACGAGACGTGTGAGTCAAGAAACAAGGCCTTCTCCACAACCATAATCATAAGAGAAATTAGAGGAAAGAACATGTTTCAATTGTGGAGACCTAAATTATTACAAGAAGGATTATCAAAAAGTCCAACTACATGTTTCAGATGTAATTAACCTAGAGATATGGTAAAGTTTGTGAGACTAAGGGATAATGTAATCTCAAGGATCTTGTCCTAATTTGAGAGGAGGAAGAAGCCAAAGTTTACCTGGAAGGTAGGTCAAGTAGAGTAGCCCACCGATATCCTTATTACCGGATTTGATTATGATGACGTGATTCTAGTAATCGATTGGATGATTAAGTATATGGATAAGATAGATGATACTTGTCATGTGTTCAAAGGAGGTGAGCTACAAGACCCGCTAGTGATGATCTCTGCGATGAAAGCAAGTAAGCTGGTAAGGAAAGGATCTGAAGCATATTTATGTTATGCTTTGGAGAAAGAAGGAAAAATTCAATTGAAATACATTCCAGTTGCACGTGAGTTTAAGGATGTTTTTCAAGATGAATTACCTGGATTGCCACCTACTAGGCAAGTTGACTTTAGAATCGATCTAGAGCCTGGAACTAGACCAATTTCTAAAGCTCCGTACAGAATGGCACATGTGGAAATGCTTGAGTTGAAGAAGAAATTGTAAAATTGGCAGATAAAGGATTTATTCGGCCAAGTGTATCACCATGGGGAGCGCCAGTATTGTTCGTGAAGAAAAATGGATGGTACAATGAGGCTATGTATCGACTATAGAGAACTGAATAAGATGACGATTAAGAACAAGTATCCACTGCCACGAATTGATGATTTGTTAGATCAGTTGCAAGGATCAAAGGTGTTCTCCAAGATAGACCTACGGTCAGGCTATCACCAGTTGAAGATTCAAGAAGATGATATCCATAAGACAGCATTCAGGACTCGGTATGGACACTACGAGTTCGTGGTTATGCCATTTGGATTAACCAACGCACCTGTTGCGTTTATGGAATTGATGAATCGGATCTTTATTGGATACTTGGATAGGTTTGTTGTGGTCTTTATAGATGATATATTGGTTTATTCACGAAGTAGTGAAGAGCATAGAGCATTTGAAAGCAGTTCTTCAAGTATTGAGGAAAGAAAAGCTTTATGCTAAGTTGTCCAAGTGTGACTTCTGGATGAAAGAAGTAACATTCTTGGGACACATGATTACTGCAGATGGAGTCAAAGTTGACCCATCCAAGATCGAAACCGTGCTAGCATGGGAACCACCCAAGAACGTCAATGAAATACGTAGTTTCCTAGGATTAGCAGGATACTATAGACGTTTTGAAAAAGGGTTTTCCATCATAGCAAGACCTATGACCAACTTACTTCAGAAGTAGGCAAAGTTTATATGGACTGACAAGTGCCAAGCAAGCTTTGAAGAGATAAAGAAGAGGTTGACTACTGCACCTGTGTTAGCTCAGCCGAATGGAACACTAGGGTTCGTTGTTTACAGTGATGCATCTAAAATGGGCTTGGGATGCGTCTTGATGCAAAATGAAAGAGTCATCGCCTATGCATCAAGACAACTGAGACAATATGAGCAGAACTACCCTACACATGACTTGGAGTTAGCAGCAGTAGTTCATGCACTTAAGATTTGGCGGCATTACCTATTTGGGACGACGTGTAAGATCATGACAGATCATAAGAGCCTAAAGTACATTTTCACTCAAAAAAAGAGTGGAATATGAGACAAAGAAGGTGGTTGGAGTTGATAAAGGATTATGACTTAGATATACTATATCATCTTGGTAAAGCTAATGTGGGGACTGATGCTTTGAGTAGGAAGTCAGCTCAAGAAAGAGCGATTGCTCGATTAACTGTACAAGTTGAAATACAAAAAGATCTGATTTGTAGTGGCATTGAAATATGGGTTCAGAAAGAACAAGGGTATCTGTGTACCTTGGAGGTAGTGCCCAATTGGTTGAAGGAAATTCAACAAAAACAACTAAGTTGTCCTAATTTAATCAAAATAAGGTCAGTGATCGGAAATGGTGAATCTTCAGATTTCCATATCGATACTGACAATATAATGAGATATTAGGGAAGAGTATGTGTTCCTCAAGATGAAGAGATTAAAAAAAAAAAAAGATTCTTGTGGAAGCCCATGCAACACCATATTCCATACATCCAGGATCGAACAAGATGTATCGGGATATTAAACCTTACTTTTGGTGGCAAGGTATGAAGAAAGATATTGTTGAGTTTGTGTCAAGGTGTCAAACATGTCAACAAGTTAAAATTGAACACCAGAGGCCAGGAGGAGAACTCCAATCATTGGAGATACCGGAGTGGAAATGGGAACACATCACCATGGATTTTGTAACCAGTCTACGTAGTAGTAAGGTTTATAACTCCATATGGGTGGTGGTTGATCGATTAACAAAGACTGCAAGATTTATTCCTATCAAGGAAACTTGGACTGTGAACAAGTTAGCAGAGGAATTTGTGAATCAGATAGTCAGATTACATGGAGTTCCTAAGACCATAGTTTCAGATAGAGATGGACGATTTACTTCCCGATTCTGGAGCCAGGTACAGACAGTAATGGGAACCAAGCTGAATTTTACAACAACGTTCCATCCACAGTCAGATGGTCAGTCAGAAAGGACTATTTAGACTTTAGAAGATTTGTTGAGGTCATATGTGCTTGATTGGGGCTAGTATGGCCACATCATTTACTATGAGTAGAGTACATTTACAACAAAATTTGGCATGCATCCATTGGGATGACACCATATAAAGCAATGTACGAAAGGGAATGTCGAACCCCATTGTGTTGGGATGAGCCTGCCGATGTCGTTGATATGGATCCAGACAAAGTTAAAAGTGATATTGAAAAAGTTGCTTTGATTCGAGAAAGGATGTTGGCTGCACAGAGTAGACAAAAATCGTATGCTGATAAGCGCCGACGTCCGCTAGAGTTTGAAATAGGGACACACGTTTGGCTGAAAGTTTCACAGACTCGTGGAGTCAAACGGTTTGGTATCAAGGGAAAGTTAAGTCCTCGGTATATTGGACCGTTTGAGATTTTGGAAAAAGTTGGTAAAGTAGCTTATCGTTTAGCATTACCGCCAACAATGGATGGAGTACATCCAGTGTTTCATGTATCACAACTAAGACAGTATCAACCAGATCCGAGCCATGTACTCAGCTATGATGCTATCGAGATAGAGCCTGATCAGACCTATGCCGAGTTCCCTATGGCCGTGTTAGATAGAAAGATAAAGAAGTTAAGGAATAAAGAGATTCCATTAGTGAAGATCCAGTGGTCCCGAAGGGGAATGGAAGAGGCTACATGGGAAACAATTGAGCACATGGAGAGAAATTATCCAGAGGTGTTTAGTTCTTTGATCGGTGATTGAGATAGAGGTATGAATTAGTACCTAACTTTTCCACTAACTAATGTGCCTATATGATTCTATGTTTATGTGATTTATGTGTGTGTGAATTGATTTGTGTTTGCTAACATAGGAAGTGATAGACTTCCCTAGTGTGAGCGTGATGACCCCGCTAATGTGATAATAATCTATGATTGCATGAAATGCAAAGATAGGTTAATTATGTGATTGACGGATTCAGTCTTCTGATGAGCTGTGTATTAAAGTTTCGGGACGAAACTTTTTCTTAAGGGGTGTGTGATGTAAAAGCTAGGATTTTCGAATCCTAATAAAGGATGATTAAGAGTGATTAAGTTAATCATCGATAACAATTGACTCATAACTCGCGAATAGTGTGTAGATGACGAGTATGAATTCCACCATTATGATTTTGGCGTAAATTTGGACTTATGGGGAAATTTTCACTTTTTCCTCCGGGGAATAATTTTTACCCTCTGGTATTATTTGGAGCATTTGGGAGCTTCAATTAATAAAATGGCAGTTGAGAGAAATGATCAGGACATTGGATATGTTTTAGATATGAAATAACATGGAAAGGCAAAATGGCCAAAAGAGTCGCTATTTCGTTTCTTAGCGGCTAAGAAAGACAACTTAGGAATACGCGTTTTCCGAGAAAGTTGCGGAATAATTATCCACACAATATATCAGATTTATTATTCCAATTTCGAGAAGTTTGGAGAAGGGGCTCAAACCGCCTTTGGATCGGTGAAAGGATAATTATCGACTTTGTTAAAAGGATAATTATCGACTTCGCTATAAATAGCGAAAATTCATTTATTAATTCATTTCCTTTCACGTTTCCTCGTAAAAGCTCTGATTTCTCTCAACCTTCAAATTCAGATCTACTCTTCGTTTGTAATCCGATTTCAATTCCGTTTGAGTTTTCGGATTCCTCTCTTCGTCCTCTTCATTTTGGTACCGAGTTTCTGCGTTTCCGTTGAAGTTATGGCCAGGTCGAGCATCCCCCTTATATGGCCGGTTCCGTCGCTAAGATTCCGGTGAATCTGATGGTGTCAGAGCGTAGCCTGCGTCGTTGTGATTCCGAATCTTCTTTCGGATCGTCAATCGGGTTAGTAACGAATAAGTTATGAATTTATTCGTTTTCAGTATTGCGATTTGGCCTAAATTGACCTTAGGCTTGTCAAAATGGATAATTGGAAATTCCATTATGCTCGTTACAATATTCTGGTGATTATGGGCTATTTGTTTGATGAGATCTGATGACAGTTGGGTTGAGAAACTGCCTGCGGGCAAAAGGTTATTCTGATGAATTTTAATTAATTAGTTAAAGATTAATTAATTAAATTGGGAATCTAGAAAACGCTATAAGCTAATTAAATTCAAAGGAATGAATTTAATTGATGTTTGAAGCAAGAAGTTTAATACGAGGAATATGATATTCTCGACAGGTGGTGTTGAAGACGGTAGACTAACTATAGCTTAGTTGCTCAGTGAGCGTATCCAGGTAAGTCTTCGGACTTACTTAGCTTCGATCTGCAGAAACCGTGCCTGAGAGATTTATATCTCACTGTGTTGATATGTGTTGTTGTTTTGAAATGCCTTGTTGTGTTGAAATGTGAATGTTGCTGTGCATTGAGATGTGTTATGTGTGAAGCATGCTTGATGTGTTTATGATGAAAATGACGTTATGATGTGTAAAGCATGCTTAATGTTGTTGTGATTATTATCATGTCATAATTATGAGAAATGATTAAATGAACATGTGTTAGCCTATTGAGGCGTGCTATTGAATGACATGATAAGCTTGCTGAAACATGATAATGTATGAGATGATAAGCCTTTTGAGGCATGTGATATGATGATGACTTGTAAAGGTCAAGAGTATGTGAAGCGAGTATTTTGCAGTGAATACCGGAGCTCGGCCAAGCCCGGATCACTTGCGTTTGTATAAGAATGACACCGAGTCTGATGGACTTCAGGCTCGGGTCGCACACCTAATGAAAATGGTAAATGTTTGCATTAACATGAATGGCAAAATGTTGCATGTGGTTAGGAGTTAAGACCATAACTCACCACGAGAAAGCCTGGTCGCACACCTAATGAAAATGGTAAATGTTTTAAACCGAATCTTTTTAGGTAATGCTGATCATAGGAACGCTTCAGGGATGTCAGCTGCAGGATGTGGACAGCCGGGGCAGTGTTAACCCAATGGTTGGTTGAACTACTTTTGAAACTAATCGCTTGCAAGCGAGTCTTTTGTTGGATGTGTGCAACTGTGTACACATGTTGATTTCAGGCTGAAGTTTTAAGACACCTGTTCAGGTGTCATGTTTTGAAGTGTCGTTTTGGGATATACATACTAACTGCATGCATGGTTGTTATGTAAATGTTTTCAAAATGACAGGTTGAATGTTTTCATTATTTCTTCGTGCTTCTTGTTGCAAGGTCCTATTTGTGAAGTTGTTGTCAGGCTAACTGATGGGACCCACTGTGTGGTCCTTAGCCTAGTGACGTCTTGGGTTACTTAAAACTCGGGTCGTTACAGATTGGTATCAGAGCTTAGGTTGACAACAAGGGCACATGTGACTTGAGATGAGACATGATAGTTCAACCTAAATACAACCCAGTCCGGGTTGGTTTTGAAAGGACATTTAAGTTTTCAAAAGATTTTGAAAATTACTGACATATGGTTTTAATGAATTTAAAATCATATGCATAGTCGGGATTGTGGGTAAAGACACTGCCTTCCACTCCTCAGCGTGACTCCTTGTAAGTGTAGTTCTCTCTCTCTAACTTGTTAAGATTATAGTATTCTTATAGATATCACTATTGCTATAAGTAGTGGATATATATAAAGAGAGAACGATCGTGAATGTTCCGGTTTGTTGAAACCGTGATAAAGGCAACCGTAAGCGTTTTGATTAAGAGACAAGGAAGTTGTAGCTTCATTACGAGTATGTCAATGGGAGCACAATGTGCAAGTGTGTTAGTCGAAGTAAGACAAGCTAGAAGTACATGAAAGTATAATGTTTAAAGTAAGTGGTCAGGGTCAAGTACTTCTACCTATCGAGCTACATGAGATGTGAAGATGCAAGAATATAGCAGTAGAAAGGGCTATTGCTACGATAGAAACGCAAAGGGCAAGCACGATTTATTGAACCCCAAATACTAGAAGTTCCATAGGAGGGATAAGAAGGTAGTGCACTTCATTAGAGAAGTGACTAAGGCCATCAAAAGAAGAGATGTGTTAGTGTTTGCAGGAGCTTATGTAATGCAAGTTGATTGGCGGTTGAACCACATAAACATGACTCTTGGGGACATTGGAGGGCTAGAAAAGTATAAGATGAAACTTGCAGCAACCCTCATGCAGAACCTTGGTGCATGTTGGTGGATGAGAAATCGTGCAATCATTGTGGATTACGAGACTTTCAAGAGTCGGATTTGGACTAACTTGTTAAAGTCTTTTCTGAAAGCAACATTTGGAGGTTCTCCTATGAGGGAGATGAATTTCACAAGGAGTATACATCGTTGGATGAGAGTGCACCACTTTTTGAGCAATTGATAAGACTGTTTACGATAGGATGAAACGACTTTTTAGTTGGTGTTGTCACCTAAGATATGACGTTATTGGAGTATTAAGAGAGGATAATAAAGCTTGAAGCAAGACAAGGCTTTAGGAAAGAGGCAGAAGTCTACTCCAAGTTTCTTGAACCTGCGAGTACGAGACGTGTGAGTCAAGAAACAAGGCCTTCTCTACAACCATAATCATAAGAGAAATTAGAGGAAAGAACATGTTTCAATTGTGGAGACCTAAATTATTACAAGAAGGATTATCAAAAAGTCCAACTACATGTTTCAGATGTAATTAACCTAGAGATATGGTAAAGTTTGTGAGACTAAGGGATAATGTAATCTCAAGGATCTTGTCCTAATTTGAGAGGAGGAAGAAGCCAAAGTTTACCTGGAAGGTAGGTCAAGTAGAGTAGCCCACCGATATCCTTATTACCGGATTTGATTATGATGACGTGATTCTAGTAATCGATTGGATGATTAAGTATATGGATAAGATAGATGCGGAAACGCTAACAATAATGATGTTAGCCAAAGATGATACTTGTCATGTGTTCAAAGGAGGTGAGCTACAAGACCCGCTAGTGATGATCTCTGCGATGAAAGCAAGTAAGCTGGTAAGGAAAGGATCTGAAGCATATTTATGTTATGCTTTGGAGAAAGAAGGAAAAATTCAATTGAAATACATTCCAGTTGCACGTGAGTTTAAGGATGTTTTTCAAGATGAATTACCTGGATTGCCACCTACTAGGCAAGTTGACTTTAGAATCGATCTAGAGCCTGGAACTAGACCAATTTCTAAAGCTCCGTACAGAATGGCACATGTGGAAATGCTTGAGTTGAAGAAGAAATTGTAAAATTGGCAGATAAAGGATTTATTCGGCCAAGTGTATCACCATGGGGAGCGCCAGTATTGTTCGTGAAGAAAAATGGATGGTACAATGAGGCTATGTATCGACTATAGAGAACTGAATAAGATGACGATTAAGAACAAGTATCCACTGCCACGAATTGATGATTTGTTAGATCAGTTGCAAGGATCAAAGGTGTTCTCCAAGATAGACCTACGGTCAGGCTATCACCAGTTGAAGATTCAAGAAGATGATATCCATAAGACAACATTCAGGAATCGGTTTGTTGTGGTCTTTATCGATGACATATTGGCTTATTCACGAAGTAGTGAAGAGCATAGAGCATTTGAAAGCAGTTCTTCAAGTATTGAGGAAAGAAAAGCTTTATGCTAAGTTGTCCAAGTGTGACTTCTGGATGAAAGAAGTAACATTCTTGGGACACATGATTACTGCAGATGGAGTCAAAGTTGACCCATCCAAGATCGAAACCGTGCTAGCATGGGAACCACCCAAGAACGTCAATGAAATACGTAGTTTCCTAGGATTAGCAGGATACTATAGACGTTTTGAAAAAGGGTTTTCCATCATAGCAAGACCTATGACCAACTTACTTCAGAAGTAGGCAAAGTTTATATGGACTGACAAGTGCCAAGCAAGCTTTGAAGAGATAAAGAAGAGGTTGACTACTGCACCTGTGTTAGCTCAGCCGAATGGAACACTAGGGTTCGTTGTTTACAGTGATGCATCTAAAATGGGCTTGGGATGCGTCTTGATGCAAAATGAAAGAGTCATCGCCTATGCATCAAGACAACTGAGACAATATGAGCAGAACTACCCTACACATGACTTGGAGTTAGCAGCAGTAGTTCATGCACTTAAGATTTGGCGGCATTACCTATTTGGGACGACGTGTAAGATCATGACAGATCATAAGAGCCTAAAGTACATTTTCACTCAAAAAAAGAGTGGAATATGAGACAAAGAAGGTGGTTGGAGTTGATAAAGGATTATGACTTAGATATACTATATCATCTTGGTAAAGCTAATGTGGGGACTGATGCTTTGAGTAGGAAGTCAGCTCAAGAAAGAGCGATTGCTCGATTAACTGTACAAGTTGAAATACAAAAAGATCTGATTTGTAGTGGCATTGAAATATGGGTTCAGAAAGAACAAGGGTATCTGTGTACCTTGGAGGTAGTGCCCAATTGGTTGAAGGAAATTCAACAAAAACAACTAAGTCCCTTGATCTAACCAAGGTGAGGTCAATGATAACGAATGATGAAAGTTTAGATTCTTTATCAACGACGACAATATGATTGGATACCAAGGAAGAATATGTCTGCCTCAAGATGATAAGATTAGAAGAAATATTCTTGTTGAAGCTCATACAACACCATAGTCGAACAAGATGTATCGGGATATTAAACCTTACTTTTGGTGGCAAGGTATGAAGAAAGATATTGTTGAGTTTGTGTCAAGGTGTCAAACATGTCAACAAGTTAAAATTGAACACCAGAGGCCAGGAGGAGAACTTACGTCACTTGAAATACCACAATGGAAATGGGAACCAAGCTGAATTTTACAACAACGTTCCATCCACAGTCAGATGGTCAGTCAGAAAGGACTATTTAGACTTTAGAAGATTTGTTGAGGTCATATGTGCTTGATTGGGGCTAGTATGGCCACATCATTTACTATGAGTAGAGTACATTTACAACAAAATTTGGCATGCATCCATTGGGATGACACCATATAAAGCAATGTACGAAAGGGAATGTCGAACCCCATTGTGTTGGGATGAGCCTGCCGATGTCGTTGATATGGATCCAGACAAAGTTAAAAGTGATATTGAAAAAGTTGCTTTGATTCGAGAAAGGATGTTGGCTGCACAGAGTAGACAAAAATCGTATGCTGATAAGCGCCGACGTCCGCTAGAGTTTGAAACAGGGACACACGTTTGGCTGAAAGTTTCACCGACTCGTGGAGTCAAACGGTTTGGTATCAAGGGAAAGTTAAGTCCTCGGTATATTGGACCGTTTGAGATTTTGGAAAAAGTTGGTAAAGTAGCTTATCGTTTAGCATTACCGCCAACAATGGATGGAGTACATCCAGTGTTTCATGTATCACAACTAAGACAGTATCAACCAGATCCGAGCCATGTACTCAGCTATGATGCTATCGAGATAGAGCCTGATCAGACCTATGCCGAGTTCCCTATGGCCGTGTTAGATAGAAAGATAAAGAAGTTAAGGAATAAAGAGATTCCATTAGTGAAGATCCAGTGGTCCCGAAGGGGAATGGAAGAGGCTACATGGGAAACAATTGAGCACATGGAGAGAAATTATCCAGAGGTGTTTAGTTCTTTGATCGGTGATTGAGATAGAGGTATGAATTAGTACCTAACTTTTCCACTAACTAATGTGCCTATATGATTCTATGTTTATGTGATTTATGTGTGTGTGAATTGATTTGTGTTTGCTAACATAGGAAGTGATAGACTTCCCTAGTGTGAGCGTGATGACCCCGCTAATGTGATAATAATCTATGATTGCATGAAATGCAAAGATAGGTTAATTATGTGATTGACGGATTCAGTCTTCTGATGAGCTGTGTATTAAAGTTTCGGGACGAAACTTTTTCTTAAGGGGTGTGTGATGTAAAAGCTAGGATTTTCGAATCCTAATAAAGGATGATTAAGTTAATCATCGATAACAATTGACTCATAACTCGCGAATAGTGTGTAGATGACGAGTATGAATTCCACCATTATGATTTTGGCGTAAATTTGGACTTATGGGGAAATTTTCACTTTTTCCTCCGGGGAATAATTTTTACCCTCTGGTATTATTTGGAGCATTTGGGAGCTTCAATTAATAAAATGGCAGTTGAGAGAAATGATCAGGACATTGGATATGTTTTAGATATGAAATAACATGGAAAGGCAAAATGGCCAAAAGAGTCGCTATTTCGTTTCTTAGCGGCTAAGAAAGACAACTTAGGAATACGCGTTTTCCGAGAAAGTTGCGGAATAATTATCCACACAATATATCAGATTTATTATTCCAATTTCGAGAAGTTTGGAGAAGGGGCTCAAACCGCCTTTGGATCGGTGAAAGGATAATTATCGACTTTGTTAAAAGGATAATTATCGACTTCGCTATAAATAGCGAAAATTCATTTATTAATTCATTTCCTTTCACGTTTCCTCGTAAAAGCTCTGATTTCTCTCAACCTTCAAATTCAGATCTACTCTTCGTTTGTAATCCGATTTCAATTCCGTTTGAGTTTTCGGATTCCTCTCTTCGTCCTCTTCATTTTGGTACCGAGTTTCTGCGTTTCCGTTGAAGTTATGGCCAGGTCGAGCATCCCCCTTATATGGCCGGTTCCGTCGCTAAGATTCCGGTGAATCTGATGGTGTCAGAGCGTAGCCTGCGTCGTTGTGATTCCGAATCTTCTTTCGGATCGTCAATCGGGTTAGTAACGAATAAGTTATGAATTTATTCGTTTTCAGTATTGCGATTTGGCCTAAATTGACCTTAGGCTTGTCAAAATGGATAATTGGAAATTCCATTATGCTCGTTACAATATTCTGGTGATTATGGGCTATTTGTTTGATGAGATCTGATGACAGTTGGGTTGAGAAACTGCCTGCGGGCAAAAGGTTATTCTGATGAATTTTAATTAATTAGTTAAAGATTAATTAATTAAATTGGGAATCTAGAAAACGCTATAAGCTAATTAAATTCAAAGGAATGAATTTAATTGATGTTTGAAGCAAGAAGTTTAATACGAGGAATATGATATTCTCGACAGGTGGTGTTGAAGACGGTAGACTAACTATAGCTTAGTTGCTCAGTGAGCGTATCCAGGTAAGTCTTCGGACTTACTTAGCTTCGATCTGCAGAAACCGTGCCTGAGAGATTTATATCTCACTGTGTTGATATGTGTTGTTGTTTTGAAATGCCTTGTTGTGTTGAAATGTGAATGTTGCTGTGCATTG
>BSUD01000001.1:3406404-3479301 GCA_033239045.1 Fagopyrum esculentum
CACTTGCGTTTGTATAAGAATGACACCGAGTCTGATGGACTTCAGGCTCGGGTCGCACACCTAATGAAAATGGTAAATGTTTGCATTAACATGAATGGCAAAATGTTGCATGTGGTTAGGAGTTAAGACCATAACTCACCACGAGAAAGCCTGGCCCGTAGACTTGATCAGTCTGGCTACGACCTAAGAGCAAATGTCTGAATTAACCTAATCTGTGCAATGGTGAGCTAACACCAAAGCCAGAACCGTATAAGCAATGGTTCCGGATTAATGGGTCCGGGATCGAAAATTGTAAATTTCATACTGCATTCACGTGCATCATTCATAAAAGCATGATATCATCTCATGAGCACGGTATATGGTATTTGAATATATTTGTTGTATTGTGATGTGATGATATAATCTCTCGTGGATAGATTATGATCAGTAGCTAACGGTTTTAAACCGAATCTTTTTAGGTAATGCTGATCATAGGAACGCTTCAGGGATGTCAGCTGCAGGATGTGGACAGCCGGGGCAGTGTTAACCCAATGGTTGGTTGAACTACTTTTGAAACTAATCGCTTGCAAGCGAGTCTTTTGTTGGATGTGTGCAACTGTGTACACATGTTGATTTCAGGCTGAAGTTTTAAGACACCTGTTCAGGTGTCATGTTTTGAAGTGTCGTTTTGGGATATACATACTAACTGCATGCATGGTTGTTATGTAAATGTTTTCAAAATGACAGGTTGAATGTTTTCATTATTTCTTCGTGCTTCTTGTTGCAAGGTCCTATTTGTGAAGTTGTTGTCAGGCTAACTGATGGGACCCACTGTGTGGTCCTTAGCCTAGTGACGTCTTGGGTTACTTAAAACTCGGGTCGTTACACGGTGCCTCTGGCTGATCAACACTCCTCAGCTCAAACACCCGTGCCTGAGCTCCTCTAGTATCAGCTACACTACCACGCCCTCTGCCCCGACCTGATCCCTACATAGAGCTTTGTGAAGATGTGTGTCCTAGAGCCCTGTAAGACTGCTGCTGACTAGGGGCTCGGTACTGCTGCTGTTGACTCGGAGCTCGGTACTGTGGCGGTCTCTATACACTCCTTGATAGACCTGCAGGGGAAGAACCCTGTTGAGATGGAGCCTTGCCCTGGCGGCAGAATGCAGCCCTATGTCCAACCTTGCCGCACTGGAAGCAGGTCATTGACGGCTTCGTGCAGTTCGATCGGATGTGTCCATAGCCACTATAGTTGTGGCATTGTAAGCCACCAGCTGAAGTCTGACCAGTAGCGGTATGGCTATGTCGCCCTGAGTCTGTCCCCGTCCAAAAACAGCTACTCCTGTACTACCACTAGCGTATCCTGTCCTCTGCCGCTTTTCCGGCCTGTCTGACTGAGCAGCTCTCCTCTGGACTGGTCTATCTCTCTCATATGCAGACGCCCTATCCTCATAGTCTGTCAAAGTCTCACAGCGAAATTCTGCCTGATAGGAGCGAGTGCTCTCCCTCAATCTCCGTGAAAAGAGATACACATGCTGCTCCTCAGGAGGTGCAACTGGTCCAAGTAGTGTCAGTTCCTTCTGGAACTTCTTGATGGCAGCATCAATCGGAATGTCCTCAAATCCTGCCTCAATGAAGTCCTGAAACCTCTCTCTCCTCAACGAGATAGGGCAGTATCTATCTCTAACAATGCTCCTCATCTGCTCCCAACCGGTGACTCGACTACGTATGGTCCGCCACCAGGAATGAGCATCCTCAGTAAAACATGTCTGCACCAAATCCACCTATCGATCCTCTAGGCAACGTATCGCCTCTAATGCAGTCTCTACCTTTCCAATCCAGTACTCCACCTCCAGTCCTATCTCTCCACTAAATGAGGGGACCTTTTGAGAGTTGAAAGCTTTCAACCACTCATCCGGCCTCGGTGCTCTAGACCCAATAGGAGCTTTATCAGCCACAACTCTCCTCTCAAGTACAGCCGGCACCTGAGGCATTCCCTGTGTCACCTGAACAAACCTAGCCGGTACTGGTGGTACTTGGGTAAGTCTCTCGGCTCTAGAAACCTCCTCCATACGCTCGACGTATGCTCGGTACTCTCTATACTCCGATATTCCAATAGAAACACGTCCTGACTCAGTCAAACGTGCTCTCTGCGCCCCAAACCTAGCAACGGTCTCATTCCTGATCTCGGGACCTACACTTTCAGCCACCTCCTCCACTCCAGCATCTGGCATGATCACTGCTGGTGGATCCTCTCGAGGAGCTCGACCTCGACCTTGTGCTAGTGGAGGTCTACCTCCACGACCGCGTCCTCTAACTATAGGGGTCCCGTCTCCCCTACCTAGTCCACATGGAGGGAGAGGTGGACGACCTCTACCTCAACCAGTAGCTAGCGTAGCTTTAGTACGTGCCATCTGCGCGAGGAATAATAACTATAAATATAAGCTAGCTAATAAGTCCAACTATAGTAAAAACCTAAAGTCCATACTAAGCATGCTGAGATCCGCGGTAGTAGTAGTGGTCAGCCGTACTTTTCTATTCCCAACCAAACTATGCATGAATTTGAAAACCAAAAGTTCTCTTTTTAAAACTCAGACCCCTTTTGGGTTCTGCTTAATACTTATTCGGTCTTTCAGAAGATTTCAAGTGCCATTGTTGTCAACCTAGAGCTCTGATACCATGTTGTAACACCCCGAATTCTCAGAACTCGGGACGTTACTGGTTAGGACCTCACAATGGGTCCCGACCTCAGTTTGACAACAATATTACTAGGATCTTGCAACAAGACACAAATAAGAAAAACCGAAATTCATGAAATAGTATTTTTAAAGTAATGAATGCAACACGGTCTAGCAGCCTATAGTACTTAAACAAAGGGAAAAACGACCAACTGTCCTAACAAAAGAAAGAACGACAAACAACAACCCCAACCCCACTCTAATGAGTACGGAGACCCGGCTAACCATTACTTCCGGATCACTCAGCTGCTGGTCTAACCTACGGTAAATCTAAAAACACAACAAAAGAAACCATTAGCTAGTTATCTAAACATTAGGAAAGTAATAAAGGCACACACACACACATAAAATATAAACACCCATCATGCTTTCAAACAAATCAATTTATTATCTTCAGTTAAGTTATTCACTCTTACTAATGATACTTATTTTGTGACACGAGGGATTCTCAAACCTCGCCTCCGCCCCCGTGTAACCATCAGGAATGGATCCGATGCATCTCACCTTGTACCTGCCTGGTCTGGGTATAGAGAAACTCTCAGTCTTCTGTCAGAGCTGGGCAGTGATGTCACGGCCCGTTATACATACACTTGAGCCTTAAACATAATAATAACGGTCGTCCTAACAAGTTGTGATTATTATACCCACGCACATCGCACACACACACAACCACTATCACTCAACTAATATCCAGAAACTGGCTAAGTAAGTCGCAAGGACTTACCTGAGTCAAAACACACTCTAACAAGCCTCAAATCGGTCCGTACTCGCGGTAACTCCAACGCCTGTCAGATAAGGCATGTGGATCAAAATCACATCCCGATGTCCAACCTCTTGCGAAGGAATTACAAAAAAAAGCTCTCTTACGGTAAAAGACCATTCTACCCTTAGTGGCGAAAGTTCTCAAAGTTTACTCTTGAATTCTACTAATTTCTTTTAGAATTTGGTTTCCATAAATTGTTTTCTCTCTGATAGTTCTTATAATTTATAAGTTACAACTCGGAACCACTCCTCCAAGAACAACACTCCTCCTCTTTCCCAATTACCACTCTACTCTTACCCATGTATATATATATATATATATATGCATGTACATACTCTAACTTCCTCTAACTCGTATACTTCCGTAACTACTTGGTATTTATATATATATCTACATAATTCCATAGCTCCAAACTCGTACTTATATACGTAACCCATATATCTATTTACTCTATACTTATACCCACAAATATATTTCTACATAATTTACATGTGTCTACTATCCTTATGCTTCTATACAAATTACACATACTCCGACTTATACATCTATATATATACCCATATCACCGTACATCTACATTACAATTCGACCATCCTCGCATTCGCATCCTCACATATATATATATACCTATACACGTCCGTATATATATACACTGACACATATACATATATCTATATACGTCTACGCATATATAATATATATATACTCAAGATTTCATTCTACCCATTTACTCCTACATATGTAATATAACGTATAAGTATACAGGTGAGGTATGAACACACCGTCTTGCACACTCGTCACGTACTCGAAGGAGAGCCCAGTCCGGTTCGATTCTGCAGGGTGGCTCACGGGGGTCCCAATTGGCTCGCCGTTGCACTGCTCCTCTTCCTCGGACTTTTGCAGCGCACGCGGCGTCCTGGTTAGCACCGGAAAACCGAAGGGAACAAAATGACGGAGTAAGGCGGCGACTGACACACTACAGTGCCGGAGACCTTGGTTGCGGTCTCGATCGGTTCCACCGTTGCACTTCTCTGGCACCTCGTGTTGATGTTGTTCGGTTCAGGTTCATCGATGAGATCCGTTAGTTACGCGTAGGAGGTAGAAGACGAGGTTGACGAGAGAAGAGTTCGCAAGGCTTACCGAGGTTCCTATTACGGTCGGCTGGGCAGTGCCTTGGTGGAGTCTCCGGCGGGCGGTTGTGGGGTCAGTTTCCGGCGTGCGGCGTAGCGTCTCCTCTCCCAGGCGTGCGGCGTGGCGTCTCTTCTCCCAGGCGTGCGGCGTATGAAGGTAAGGGATGGGTTAACTGGTTAGATTAGGGTAGAAGTTAAGGTTAGGTTAATTAGGTTTTTAATTAGAAGATTAAGGATGGGTTGGGCCGGCAATACTTATTGCAAATGGGCCTACTCTTTCTTTAAGAAACGAGCTGCAGCGAAACCCGTTACTCGTACGGATCGGTAGGGAATTGCGGGAATTTTTACGGAATTATATTCCGTATTATGTAAATTATTATTTTATTTTAAAGGTACGTAAATTATTTCCGGTTATAGCATTTATCATTTTATGTGAATTAGGTCACATAAAATGATAGAAATTGAATATTGTTTTAACTTCATTTACAGGATAAGGTTGGCGGATCGGAATCCGGTTAAATTCAGTGTTAAACGGAGTTTTAAAATTTTCGGTTATTACAATATAGATTATTTTTAATCTTATAATCCCTTGGTAACATATAATCCCAATAAATTTCATCTACATTAATCTTCAAAATAACTTTCATCTCTTACCAAACACACCCTGTAATTAAGAAATTTATTTAATTACAATTAATGGTAATTTGTGTCACTGTATATATTCACCGCCTGAAACTGAAAGGTATTTAATGACAATTATTAACTTTTAATGACAATTAATTGTAAAAAAAAAAGCTCTTTAATTTAAATTGTAGTTGGTGAGTTTTGAACGTTACTAGTTCAGTTCCCGTGCCTTGCACGGGTATTTATAAAATAAATATGTATAGAAATATTTATATGTGCAAATTAATTATTATATGGGTATAAAGAGAGATTATTATTATTATTATTATTATTATTATTATATATATATATATATATATATATATATATATATATATATATATATATATATATATATATAATATGAAACGGTATAATTTGATACCCAATGAGATTATTTAATTTTTTTTAAATTAATTACCACTAATGATTTACATTATTATATATATACAGGATTATAAAAAGAATGTATGATTAATAAGTCATACATATTCGTCTTAATAATAATCTTAACTACTAATGATTTACCCACACCTGTGCGGGATTGTGTTTAAAATTATCTTTATTATATATCATAATATATTAGGTTTAAAATATAGCAATAAAATATTTACCCCTATAATAGTATCATGCGTTTATTTAAATTGTATTATTTATAAGCATAAGTTTAATACAAATATTATTTATTGTATTACAATTGTTTGTTTGAAATAATGGACATATCATAAGTTAGAATATACATCTCCTGGAAAAAAAAATCTTGTTTTAAAATACCCTAAGTCATAATGAAATATTGTCAATCATAATTTGTTGTTCTAAACATCCGTTGAGATCTTATAGTCTGAATCTTACATTATTCTAAAGACAATAACTATTTTAAAAGTATTATATAATATAATAATAGTAATCATTTATTAGAAAAGTAGATATATAAAACTCAAAAGAAAAAAAAACTTAGTTATGATTTTGGGAGGTTGATTTACATACCGAGATCAATTAGTTAGTAGATATTATTTTAGATTTTTGGTTACAAAAGAAATTCAAAATTTAAATTTGAAATAAATTTTATAAAAAATTAACACAGGGAACTCGGAATTTTGAAATATAAAAGTTATAAATGGGCCTACATTATTTTAGGGATAAAGTCTCTTTTGTTTCTGTGAGAAAAATTCATAATACTTTATTAATTGAGATAATTAGTTTAAGAAAAACATAATATATAAAAATCAAAAAAAAAAAACACTCAAGACCTACATTATTTTGGGATAAAGTACAATCTTATATTTAGATAAAAAGGAATATAAAAAATACTTTATTAGTTTACGGATAATTGTTGTTATTAAGAAAAACATAATATGAAACTTGAAAAAAAAAATTAAAAAAACTTAACTAATATTCTAATGGTTCGGTTAATAGTTTATTTAAAAATACTTTATTAGTGTGACAATGTAAAATTCTCGCGTTCATTGTCACCAAATTTGCAAATGATCTCCATTTGACATGGACATTTACATGAGTGCAATTACTTTGTGGATTACATTTTCAGACTCTTTGATAATAGGATCTTGAGATATTAAAAGTTCGCATTGTTATCCATAGATGCTTTACCTCACGTTTTGAGATGTTGGGTAGAGTTAAGTAACATGCAGATAGCAACTCACTTTCCTTGACTTGTAAGCGCATGTATGAGCGTGACAATGAAGATTCCGGCTAGATGTCTAAACAGGTGGGTGATCAAGGTCTTTCTGTTCTTGCCAATAATTACTCCTTCCTCACATACCTCGGTTTATGTTATTGCACCTTCATCACTAATTTGGGTATCCCAAGCTCTCATCCTTCAACCTAATAACCAATCATAAACTCAAAAGAAGGGGATGTGCATGAAGGGTTTAAGATTAAAAATCGAGAGAAGAGATAATAAAATTGTAAAATAAAAATAAGAATATGAATAAAACTGAATCACTATAAAGAATACACAACGAATGAGTTGAGTCGAGATTAGTGTTTATCCGATGAAGTATATATAGGTCATCGAAATTTAGGATTTAGTACAAGAGAAGTTTCCGAATTTTTTATTTGGACGAGATCAAATAACAAAAATCAACTAACAAAAGAGATTTTTGGATTGAAGATCATTTCGGGAAAAAAAACAATAAGAAGATTATTCGATAAGATTTGTACACCGAAAGTAGATAAGATCTAATTTTAAAATTACTTGCGTAAAAGATAAAGGTTAAAAAAATATTAGACTAAAATTGTGGAAATTTCAACAAAATCATATAGTTCACCTAAAATGTAGATTTTTGCAAATTTGACGAAATATTTACGAAATTAAAAAACTGATTATTAAAATAAAATTTATTGATATTTTGACAAAAAATAACGTTCCAAATTTTTTTGTTAAGAATTCAAAACAAAGAAAATTATAATTAACAATTAACAATTAACAAAAAAAGTAAAACTACTTTATGCAACAACTACCGAAAAAATCACTTACCAAAATTTAGTTTTTTTTTTTTTTGCTTTTGATGAAATTATAATTAACAATTAACCTGTATCTTTTTTTCGGATTACAAAATCTTTCATAGCAGCTTTTTTGTAAAATTATTTTTACAAAATTAAACATTTTAGAATTAACATTTATGACAGTTTAGTAAAATTTTTTTTTAAAAGATGAGGTGAGGAATGACAATTTAGTAAATATTTTACAAAAAAAACTGATGTGGCATCGTTCGTTTGTTGACACGTGGCATTAGCGTCCTTAGTTTTAGTAAGTAATATAAATATAGATTATGTTAAAAAATAGTAAAAAAAAACATTTACGTATCAAATTTTATTATTATATAGATTATGCTTTTAAAAAAAATTAGAATTGTAATTTGCAATCTGAATTTTGAAAATTTAGAAAATTTACTTATCAAATTCTATTAAATAATAGGATAATATTTTTTTTATAAATTGTGGTTGTTAGAAATTTGAATCAATTTCCCCCTAACATTTAGGGATTTTAATAAAAAGATATTTTAACTAATTTAATTTTTTTAATATAAATTATGGTGGTTAGGATCCCTTATAAAATTATAATTAAAATAATTAATAATAATAAAAGTTTACTAATTATTTTAAAGATTAATTAAAATAGCATTTTAGTAAATATTTTTAAAAAAATCCTATGTGACATTACTGGTTGATTGAATGAAGTTGATGAGAGATCAATAGAAATTATTTAGGAGTGGCATTTCAGTAATCTCTCATAAATTTTTTAGGAGTGGCATTTCAATAAATATTTTACGAAAAATCCTATGTGGCATACCTAGTTGATTGACACGTGGCGGTAGTGTCCTTTGTTTTAGTAAGTTATATAGATTAGTCTCACCCACCCCTAATAATTGAATCTTATGATTTTTTAATTATAAATATGTTTTAAGTATAATGCCCAATATTAATTACTTGAATTAAAATTCATCAATTTTAAAATTTTAATACCCGAAACAAATGCCTAATATTAATTACTCATTCTCATTACTCAAAACAAATATTTAATATAATTAATCCATTTTAAGTAGGTTTTTATAGTATTTCTTTAGTTGGATACCCATTTTAATTTATTCTCGAAATAAATACTCAAAATATTAACTACCCATTTGAATTATCCGAAATAAATACTCATTATTAATTATTGATTTTAATGTCAATTAATTTTAAAATTAGATTAATAGAAAATGTTTCTTCAAGAGATGGCTTAAATACAAAATTAGATGAAAAAATTGGGTTAAATAGCCTTTTTTTTATAGGTATTTGTTTTGTAGACCATTCTATTATACTCTGTATATAATTCTCCTAAATGAAACAATTGAGTTAAATAGAGGTATGTATACTAAATGAGTTTATGTCATGGGTATTCTTAATAGATTAATAGTAGTAAAATGTTTAGTTAGTCATTTAACCCAAATTAGATAAATAGGAAATAAATCTTCCGAATATTTTGTAATCAATTAAGATAATTAAGGTAAAATTAGATTAATGTTTAGGGGCCTAATTTGTATCACTTATACAAAAATGTCATATTACATTAATCTTTACTCAATGCATCCTGGAGGTAAATACATTGACTCCTTTCGTCTGATCGAATATCAATCCCATTTTATTAATTAAAATTTTTAATTAAAAATTATTATCTTTTAAACCAATGAGGAAACAAGACACAAATCTTATCTTATCTTATATATATATATTAAGCAGAAGTCTCTATTACCACGTGTCAACGCCATGTTTTTCGAAGCCTAAAAAATTATTTTAAATAGTAATTTTTAAATGTTAATATACCTTGGAAATTGAATTGTAAGATTTTTTTAGCATATCTTAACAAATCAATTTAAAAATATAAATTATTAGAAGAGATAAATACTTAAAATAGAATTAAAAATCATAATAATGATTATAATTTCATTTTCCAGATTTTTATTTTACAAAAATATACATATAAATTTTTAAGTATTAAATAATTATTAAAACTCAACCCACACAAAGTGCGGGCAATACAATATTATCTATTAAAGCATAAGCCTTTATTGCCACGTGTCAACGTCATGTCTCTCGAAAGTTAAAAAATTATTTTTAAAAATAATTTCTAAATTTTAATATAAATTAAAAATTGATTTCTAATATTTTTTTAAAATATTTAAATAAATATTTTTATAAAAATAGTTTATAAACTTTTACGGATTTTTTTTACCAAAAAAACATATCATAACAAATCAATTTAAAAATATAATTAATTTGTGCGGTATTACTTAGTATAGAATAGAAAGGGGGCATGCACCGATCACATTCACTCTCTTTAACCCTTTCATTTTCTCGTCCAAGAGTACATTTCGTCTCGTCCTCTTTCATTATCTCGTTTCGTCTCTCCCTCCTTCAATATCTCGTGACTCCCTTTTAATATTGTTACCTTTTTCGGTTCACCTACTCTCTTTTTTATATTATAATAATAACAAAATGGGCTGGAGTGGAATAATAGAAAAAATATGTTATAAATGTATTCTTATCTTTCAGTTACATAATAAAAAAATATATAGAAAAAAAAAAATTTACACAAATTTAAAATTATTTAATAAAAAATATAGGGTAAAACGGAGGGTACGTATCGTTTGTAACCATGTACATGTAAATGTCCTCAAGTTAATAATGTGTATAAAATGAACCCCTCCGAATTATATAAAAAAATTTATTTAAATAAAAAGAGGATATTAACGAAATGATAATATCATTCTCGCTATTTATTAATCAATTAATGTTACAAAACGGGAAAGTAAATATCTTTATCTCTCCATCTATTAAGGAAATCAAAATATCTCTATTTATTAAGGAGTTCAAGATATTTTTCCGGAATGTTCGTCCTTTCCAACTTGCGTTCCATGACGACGATATTGAATCAATCCGGGTAAGATTTTCGAAGCAACATATATACATAATCGCAAAGACTGCAAACATATGTACATATATAGTTAATCAATAACATTTTTGCAACAAAATATGTACATAATCACCAGAGACTGCAAACATATGTACATGCAAACACAAAACTGTACATATTCTAATCAACATCATGTTATATGTACACAAAAAAATATGTCTATGTATCATCAAATCTCTATCCAAATGTACACAAACTACATATTTGGTACATATATAGTTAAACAGTAATATTTTCGCAACAACATATGTACATAATCAGTCTTTAACTTGTAAAATACTTGGGGCATTGTTTGTATTCTAAAAATAAAAATTACCCTACTAACTTAATCTTCTCTTTTGTATTTTCACCCTCTAAACCCTTTTCTATATCTCTTACATTCATTTTCTTCCATCAAACTCTAATTTATGGGTTAGTGGTTATGATGTACAGACACCTCTGGAAGACGGAGTGTCCCATACCCTACCAAATTAGATACAGAGACACAGTTCGGACACTGCCAAATATGGCCCAACACGGTTCAAATGTAGGACACTGCGAGGACACAACGCATACATGAATTGTGTCCGGTCAAGACACGGTCAACGAAAGTTTTCCCAATTTTTAAGATTAAAAAAAGAAAAACAAATTAAAAAAAAACAAGGAAAAGTGATTTACCGTATTATTTCTTTTTTTTTTTTCCTTTTTTTCGGCTAAACCCAACCCCCGTATGGCCACATGTGAGATTGTGGTTGCCGAAATTAAAACACCGATCTTCTTATTCTTATCTTCAAAAAAGCCTTCTTCTTCTTCTTTCATCTTCTTCACTTTTTTTTATTTGCAATTATTTTTTTTAATTTTCCTTGGCTGATTATGTTGTTCGGTTTTTGTTGATTCGCAAAATGGATGATTCGTTCTTCAATTTTGAAATTAAGTGTGTTTGTTTGAGATTGTAAGACTAAATATGTTTATTTATATGTTTTGTAAGAAAAAAAATGTTTGTTTCGGTTATTGTGTTGACATATTAATATTTTTATCTACTCATATATATGTAACTCGTTATGGTATGTGGATTCTACGTTTCAATAGTTTTAAAATGCTATATTATTTGTTTTCTTATCGTGTTTCATTTTTTGTACTTTTGAGGATTGTCGATTCCTCATTGATTGCCGTGTTTGTTTTCCGTGTCTGTATCCGTACATCATATGTTAATAATTAGAGGATTCCTATATCTAAAATGTTACTCCCTTTTTGTTTCCAATTCAAATATATATTAGAATCCGGTCCAGGGTCTTGATTTATGGGTTCATGTTTTCTTATCTTATTGGGCTGTTTGGATTCATCATGGTTTAGAACAATGGAACAAGAATACACCAAAATTGGTAGATAACACAAAATAAGCAATTTTTTTTAAAAAATAAAATAAAATTAAGCATTTTAAGAAATGACATTAAGATAAAGATTTTTGTTCTTATCTCTTAAACTCATTTTTTGTATCTCTCAATATTACATCTCGTATCTCGGTCTTTCATTATATCGTATCGTCTCCATTTCCTGTTATGATATAAACCCTCGACCTTATTCTATCCCTGTCATTTTATAGCGAAAGGCGCCTCAAAGAGAGAAAAACTCTTACAAAACTCGTCTTACAAAGAGGTTGTAGCAAAGGGTCATATCGGTGCCGAGGTTGCAGCAAAGGGTCATATCGGTGCAGAAGGACGTTCATCGGAGTTTGAGCATACACAAGGTAAGATTTTTACGATATTTTTACTTGAATGCATCTCGATCTATTTTTATGGCTTTGTGAATGTAGATCTAGACTTCAGATCTAGAATCTAGAGTGTGCTTACTCGTTTTTACTTCAAAGGGTCATATCGGCGTAGAAGGACGTTCATCGGAGTTTCAGCGCACACAAGGTAAGATTTTTTTACGATTTTTTTACTTGAATGCAACTCGATCTAGTTTTATGGATTTGAGAATGTAGATCTAGACTTTAGATCTAGAATCTAGAGTGTGCTTACTCGTTTTTACTTCAAAGGGTCATATCGGCGCAAAAGGACGTTTATCGGAGTTTAAGCGTACGCAAGGTAAAATTTTTACGATTCTTTTTACTTGAATGAACTCGATCTAATTTTATGGCTATGCGAATTTAGATCCATACTTTGGATCTAGAATCTAGAGTGTGCTTACTCGTTTACTTCATGTTTAATCTCAAATCGAACAACTTGAGAAATCTTCTTCCTCGGATTCAGATTTTGACGTTTTTTAGATACCGATTATTCAAACAAGAGACCGGACCGGAGGACCAAAATTTTTAGAAAACCCGGACGGTGGACCGGAGTTTTGGTCCGTTCCGAGTCCGGCTAACCTCATTTCTTAGTTGTTTTTTTTTCGTTTTTAATTTTTTAAATTAATTTTTGTTAGACCCGCATCGATTTTGGACCGAAAATCACCTTACACCTAGACCGAACGAGATGTAGACCGAACCATAGAAACCCGTTCCCATCCGGTTTTCTAATCCGGTATGAATCTGTGCAGCCATACCTGTGCACAACATAATGTTCAAATCCAAGTCCGAAAAAAACAAAATAAAACCGTTTTGGATAGACAACTCCAATTTATTTATTAATCTATTATTTTTTAATAATATTATTAATCTATTGTTTTTAGTTGAATTACACATTATCATTTTTTTTAATTTTTCCTTTTTTTAGATTTAAAAACTTAAGTTTATGTTCTTGAGAGAAGAGATGAACAATTTTAGAGTAAGGTCAAAGTTTGTTGGGTCATTAAACGGTGCAGTGGGGGTTACGATTACAACCGCTATGATTTTTTATGACAAAAAAGATATTGTATTTATATATAACATGATTTTTTCTATGAAAATTATATTTTATGTTGCATTTTTATATTATTATAAAAATCAACTTGTAAAATATATTTTTAAATATAATCTTATTATTTCTGATTATGTTTTATAGCATTTGACGATAATAAACATATTATAGTTGATTATTTAATATTTGTGTATATTTTTTTTTACAAAAACCTTTTATACCACATATAAAAGTATAATTAATTCTTATTTCTTCAAATTAATTTTTTTCTTATTAATCATATCATATCGATTTGCTTTTCATAAAATATCACCTTTATTGTATTTAGATTTATTTATTAATTAACCGATACTTTATTTTTATATTATCAAATTAATTTTACATAATTTTATAATTAGTATGGATGTTAATTTTTTAATTTTAAAAGTCTTATAATGTTTTCATTTATTCGGCATTTCATTTCATTTTATTCGTTTATGACATAAGACTAAAACTATTTAAAATAAATTTATTCGTAAAATAATTTTAATATATTTGTTTCGCAATAAAACTATACATGATAAATTTTTATATGAGACGGGTATTGAAAAATAAATTTTGGACTCAAACTACATTTTTCTTATTCGGTTTGAGGTATTTTCTGTCAAACCCGACTTATTAGGGACCAAACTACATTTTTTTTTCTCTTCGGTTTGAGGTAGTTTATGTCAAACCCGACTCATTATCGTCCCTAAGTCCGAGCTAGTAATATTTTCAATATCTTAGGTTGTGATTAGGGTTTGGGTGATTGATGTGGGGATCTCCTTAGAGTATATAGGGATTGCTAATTTGAATTGCTTTGATTTTCTTTCATATACACAATCAAAATTGGCTTTTTTGCAATGACATGAGAGGAAATAATGGAATATAAGTCTCTCTAAACTTGGAAACTCAAAGGAATACATCAAAGCATAGTATATTAGGAAGTAAATCATATGATAATGTTACTTTGTGGATTTAAATGACTTATAATCACGTGTGATACAAATATGCAAGTCCCTATTTGATCTTCTTTGAATTGCATTATTATCTTCTCATACTATCACAGAATGAACTCCAAATCCTACACATCAATGGCAAGAGCAATGAAGGAAGAGGAGATGATGGGAAAGGCAATCTCGTCTTCGAGGCCTCTCCCTACTCGAATGAGTCTTCCAAGAGCCTCGAAAAGGAACAAACCAAACTACAAAGTAGATATGGAGGAAGATGATGCTATGGAGTTTAAAATGGTCAGACCAAAATCCAAAGTAGTGATCAAGAAAAATGATGCACCTATGGTGAACGAAACGGAAACGAGGAAGCCGATGTTTCACTTGAGCTCGTATGGTTTCGAGAGACTTATGAATGAGAGAAGCAATGAAATCAATGAAAGCAATGCTACTAAATATGGCCCTAAGCTAATCAAGGGTACTCTCACATCATGGCTTATTGACATGAGAGTCTTTAAGGAGTTCATCAAGATACAACTCCGACATTGGGAATTGAAGCATAACTTGAAAACCGGAATGATAACTCGAGATGGGGTTATTTGTGATTGTTGTAACAAGACATTTTCGCTAACCGGGTTTGGAGTTCATGGAGGAGAAACTAGATTCTTAGAAAACAACATCAACATTACTGAAACGAGCTTCTCATTGTACAACTTGGTAGCCTTTATGTGGTCTGTTCTAAGGCATATAAAGACTTATGATGGCGACAATAAGATCGAAAACAAAGATGATCCTACGGATAAGAACGATGATACTTGCATCATTTGCGCGGATGGTGGGAATTTGATTTGTTGTTCTTCTTGTCCTTCGACTTACCATCAAAGGTGTTTGAATCTTCAAGTGAGTATTAAGAGGTTTTGTTTGTGTTTTTTTGCTTGTAGTGTAATGTTTGCTAACTATTTGTATGTGTTTCATATTTGATAGATTGTACTTGACAATTGGAAATGCCCATATTGTTGTTGCAAGTATTGTGGAGATGTTTACCATAAAGAAAAGGAATACAAGACTTGTCAACAATGTGAAAAGAAATGTAAGAGTTTTCTTATCTTTATCTTGCTAGTCTATGATCTTCAATTTGTGTTGAGTGAGATAGTGGTAGATTTAGGATGAAACATAATCAACTTATATGTTCGATTTGTAGATTCAATTTCAGTTTCAGTTCAATTCACGGTTTGGTTTTAGGTTTCATGTTTTATTGACCCAAAAGAATTTATTGTGGTATTAGCTAGAGCATTTATATATAGGTTATGGATTATCAAGATTGTCGACCTCAAAACATTGATTGGGCATACTTGCACAAAAGATTGTTCATCATGCTAGTCTTGGATCAAATGCTTTAAGACATGTTGTCAACTCTTAACTTAGTAAGAAGGTTTCACTTGAATGCGCATGTAATATATACTTCCATTGAGCTATACTTTTCTTACCAAATGGTTTTAGGATGAAACTCAATTAGATTTCTATGTTAGATTTCTAGCATACATGTGCATAACGATTTATCATGATATAGAACAGTTATATATAGATAACGGGTTATCAAGATTGATGACCTTAACATTGATTGCACACACTTGAACAAAAGATTGTCCGTCAGTTTGGGTTTGTTGGCCTTAAGATATATATTGTGGACATAAACAACAATAGTCTCAAGTCAGCTGACTTTAAGACATGTTATCAAGTGTTAACCGAGGTAGAAGGAGGTTTCACTTTAATGGGCATGTAGTATATAATTATGCTAAGCTACTATTCTTCTTGCCAATCAGTTTTAGGATAAAACTCCACCGGTCTTAGTTGTTGGTTTTATAAAGTGTTTTTCACTTTCAATTTCAGATCACTATGAATGCTATGGAGATGAAGATCCTCGCTTTAACATAAACAGTTCTCATTTCTGTTGTATTGAATGCAATGAGGTACGTGTACGTGAGTTCTATATATCTTACATTGATACTATATTGAAACTTATCTTAATGAAACTTCATTTTCTCTGAAGATTCATGATAAGCTGCAAAAGATGCTAGCAGTCAAACAACAGATCAACGAAGATCTGTCATGCACTTTGATGAAGGCTAAAGACAAGTTTTGCGCAACCTTTGAAGAAATGTACACTACAGTAACTCAAAACTTGAGAGTTGCAGTAGCTACAAAGCTCATGGAAGATTCTTTTGAGCCGATCATTGATAGATTCACCAAAATCAATGTGGTTCGAAGTGTTGGATTGAACTGCAAGTAAGACTCTTTCATCATATTGCAAAATTGAAATATGTCGTTGTTGAGATCACATCGATAACACATTGTTAGGTGAGACTAACATATAAGTTTCACAGGTCACTCATCCTATAATGTACTAATCGGTTTTAGGATGAAACCATGTGGACTTGTGTGGGTAGGCTCACCGGAAGTGTGCCATTCAGGGAAAATGTGTGTCTCTTATCGATAACACATTGCATGATGTGACTAGCATATAAGCTCAATGGGTTAATCCTCCTATATCTAATTGGTTTTAGGATAGAACTTTGCGGACGTGTGTAATTCAGGGAGGATATGTCTCTTATCGATAAAACATTGTAGGATGAGACTATCATATAAGCTCAACGGGTTATTCCTCCTATATCTAATTGGTTTTAGGATAGAACCTTATGGGCTGATGTCTGTAGGCTCGCCGGATGTGTGTCCTCAATCTGACGAATGTGTCCCATGTTAATTACACATTCTACAACCAATTGGTTTTAGGATGGAACGTGAACTTATGTGCGTAGGTTCACCCAAGTATTAAACTACTTCGGTCTTAAGCTACTCTTCTTATTGTCAATTTGTTTTAACTTCTCAACAGGTCCAACTTTCCAAGGATCGATTTTTCTGGCTTCTACACTATCATGTTAGAGAGCAGAGAAAAAGAAGAGATTATATCAGTGGCTTCTATAAGGTAACACCCAACATAGATCTCACCATTATGAACTTAACTTCATTTTTCTGAACAAAGTTCCCTTGTGAACATCAGAATTCATGGATCCAAGATTGCGGAAATGCCTTTCATAGCAACTTCTGATAACTGGAGGGGCAAAGGGATGTGTAAAACCTTCGTTGGCTTCATCGAAAAGGTTAGAACACTAAATGAACACTTATAGATCATATGATATCTACATTATAACATAAGTTATTGTTATATGATTTGCTACAACAGGCTCTTAGGGACGTGGGTGTGGAGCACCTCTACATTCCATCTACCTCACCTATGAAGGAGAAGTGGATATCAAACTATGGCTTCAAAAATGTGAGTGAAGAAGTTATGAAGGAGATCACTAGCACACATTGTTTGATGTTTCTTAGGGCAAAAAGGCTTCAAAAAGATCTCCAAGAGCGCAAAGGCTTCAACTTTCTTCCCGACCTGAACTTCAATCCACCGGAAGATTACGTGTGAAGGATGTTGTGTTGTTTGAAGTTGATGGATGAACAATGTTTGATCCATTTTGAGATAGACTCATTTACTTCATCTCATTTGTGTTTGTCATGTTTACTTGTCTAAGTATGAACTTAAGTAGTAGACTATAATGTGGTTTGTGTTTTACAAAGTATTGATCTAAACTATTCAAGTTTTACTTTCTTGGACATGATAAGTTTGTTATGATATCATTTTTCATTCTAGCTCATTTGGTTGTTTTTGTTCTTTTATATATTACTATGAACATGGTGGAAGAGGTTATATTAGGTTTTAAATAGGTTGTTTTTATGCTGGTTTAGTTATAGATTTACAAATCAAGTTAGAGGTTTAGATTATATTTTAAGAGGTTATTTTAAATAATTGTATAAATATTTAAAATTTGGAGAGATTTGGGATATTGATTTCAAAATTAAAGACAATTATGTCTTTTCTTCTTTTTTCCTTCGATTTCTATTTGGTTTCATCGATTCTTCACCTTAAATTACTTGCCTTCTTCATTATCGGTCATCAAAACCATCGATAGGAGGGTTTCTTTCTCGTTCTCGGTCATTAAAGTCGTCGACTACACAAATCTAGTGGTGTACAGGGAATTGGCAACAAATTTCATAATATTTGTCCTTCTTTCAAGTTTCGGTAGAATTACGATCCAAGAAGAAAGGAAGTGTGATGTCAAGTATTCATTAAGACGACGATTACTGGTTTCCTCTCTCTAATCATATTCACTGCTCGTCTTTGTCTTCGATTTGCTCTTTGATACATTTGTAAAGAATCCATCGAAGAAAAAAGAAGTGAGATGTCCGCATTCCAGGGCCGTCCAATGAATTTTGGTGGCCCAGTTCCAAAATAAAATATTACCCTATTTAAAATAAAATTCCGATTCGTCTTCTTTCACCCCTTAATTCTAATTTAATCTTTCACAATTTCGGGTTCAATCTTCATTCTTCCATGTACAAATAATGAATTGTGTAAACGAATCTTCCAATTTGTCATCTTTTGAATAGAGATTATAGAGTGAGGATGATGTTGTAAAACTGATTTGATGATCTACACTTGGAATTTCGTTTAGGTATGAAGATGTCAATTTGATAATATGCAAAATATAAAAGCAAACGAACAATCAATTTAGGAGAGAAAAGTAGAAGATATTTTTTAAAAAAAAATGAGTAAAAAAGATAAATTAGGAGAGATATTGTGTTATATATGTATAAAAAGAAAATCTACATCAATTTTTTGATACTAAATCTTTATTAGTAATAACAATATATAAAAAAATATAAAATATGGGGCCTTGTTCCGTTGGGCTCTTTGAACTCCCCATTGGAGGGTCATGCCGCATTCACACATAAGGAACTATGTAAGAGAAGACAAAATATATAATCTAAAACATCACACATCAAGTATCAACAATGGCTAAAATTTCAATTGTTATAAAAGGTGTATTTTCTCTCCCAAACCATCTACTTTTTGACAAACACTAATAATCATTTCATAATTTATATAAAATCATATAAGATGCTTTAAGAATCGCAAATTTCAATGTCATATCAAACACCAAGTATCCAAAATGGCTAAAATTTTAATTATTTATTTCAATATGATTTCAATCCCATTTCACAATCATACCAAATGAACCCTAAGGGTATATTCTTTTCCCATATCTTGATATGGGATATGGGTATGGATATCACATATCCGATATCCATATTTCGTAATTGAGTAGATGAGTATCAAAGTGATATACCAAATATCAATACTTTACTTTTTTTTTTTTATCGATTTTGATATCTTTAAAAAATTAACAGATATCACACTTTTTTTCCTCTCAACTCTCCCTCCCAGGTCTCCCTCTTCTGATACTAATACCGATACCGATTTCTGATATACTCATATAGGATATGGGAAAGGAACAAGCCCTAAAATACGCTATCACCTTATTATATTCCTAAAAAAAAAAAGGTGTTATTTTCAAACCTTAAGCACACCGAATCTTAAATCTAAATCAATCCTCGTTTATCCAAGTCATATGTTCGGTGGGCCCACTCTTGGACTATTCAAGCGGCCCATATTAAACATAAGGGCTGCCCTGGATGGCCCACAATGGCCCATTTCCTTGTACTATCCTCGTCACAAATGATTGTCTGAATCATTACCTGTTTTTATAATTTTGTGTTACATATTACACCATTAATCGCACGTTTATTTTACTCAAAAAAAAAAAAAAATCGCACGTTTATTAGGTTTACTACGACGTAAGTGTCGTGATCTGACTTTTACAAAATCTAGTGTAGATATCGTAGATGACACGTCGAACAAATTTCTTTTCTAATGTTCTTTTATAAACATTAAATAATTTGGTGTTTTATCCGGTTAATCAAGAGGCTAAATGAATTTTACTATCAAGATGATATAGAGAAATAACAATTTCTTTTTAATAAGAAAATAATTTGATTTAATGAATATGTTTGATATATCGAGAAGTTAAGTAAATCGCCCGAAAACTAACTAGTAGAACTAGAGGTGGGCATAAATGCCGCTTAATCCCGTCCCGTCCCGCATCCTGTCCCGATCCCGGCGGGATTTGGAAAAAAAATGTGTATCCCGTCCTGTCCCGTAAATTTTTTGATGGACGAAGACTTCCCATCCCGGTTAATCCCGTCCCGTCCTGCATATATATATAAATAATATTTTTATATTTTTATAAATATTATATAGATAAATAATATACATAAATTATAATTTTTAAAAATATTTTTTTTTTTTTAAATTATTAGATCGATGATTTTTCATCATTCATTCACTCATTCGGTTGGATCTAAAATACTAGAGTTTCTGATCTCCCTTGATTTAGTCCGTTTGCCGCCTTGCTCTGGTCCGTTCCATCGACACCCTTGCTCTAGTTGGTTCCATCGCCCTTGTATTTGTGGATTACCACAATTGTAATCGATAGTTAAATAATTATAATTTTCATTAAATTATCTGTTGTTATTTTTTGAATGTGAGTCGGTAAGACATTTTGATGTAACTTGAATTTGTTTTCAATGTATAAACTACTAATGTAGGCGTCATGAATCGATAATTCGGTATCGAGTTTTTTTCCCGATCATTTATGTCTTTAAACACGAGAGAAAACAAGTATAGATATTAAATATAATCGGTGCGTAATTTTTGCGGGATTTGTCCCATTCCGTCCCGTCCCACATGGGACAAGGCCCGCGCGGGACGAAGAAAAAATGTCATAAATCCCCTCCCGTCCCGTCCCGCAAATAACTTGCGGGACAGGATGCGGGACGACCCCTATCCCGGCCCGTCCCGTCCCATGCCCACCCCTAAGTAGAACGATAAAAACTTGAAGATAAGTTTAATACGACACAAACACTCTCCATATTATATTTGGCCTAAATTCTTATATTAAAAGGTTTACAAAAATAAAAATAGATCTATTTGTAGTAGATGCAATAAAAACGTAAAATAAAACTCTAAAATAATATTAGCTATTAATATTAGACTCAAAACAGTACTAACTTTACAAATTATTTTTATATTGCGACTTGATTTTTTATGAAATTTAGGAAAAATCATATCTTTTTAAATGATTTTATAAACATAAATTTTCAAAATAATCAAAAATATTTGTTAATAGGGATTAGAATTCCCCCAGTATTTTGTTAAAATTTTTCATTTTAACAAAATCTAAAATATGAAGAAATAAATATTCAAAGCAAATTATTTCCCAAAAAATGTTTCCTAGATAATTTTAAAAAATATTTTTTAAAAATTAATCAATTTAGGTTTTAAAGATATTAAATAATATTAATTTGATTTCAAAAAATAAAATCTACATCTTACACTTAATATATTTTTGTATGACATATAAAGAAATTGTTTGTCGCGTCATCGTTGGAGCTAGTTTTTTTGTCAGGGAAAAAAATTCATATTAATTTATTGTAAATACGTTGATAATTTTAGCGCTACTATTAATTCTCACAGTTGTGTTATTTTGTGTTTAATGTTAATAGTTGTTATTATTTTTTCCCACTATTTTCTAAAAAAAAATATTTTCCTACAAAATTTTTATGTTTAATAAATACAAGCATTTTACCTCCTAATTAAGGATACATTTCGATCGTAATGATAACAATAATTTTCCTAATTTTCTTAATTCCGGTAAGCTTCTTCTTTGTAAGATCGATTTAGAATTACTTTGTACAACTTGGTCGGCAATTTAGTTTTTCCGAAATCATATTTTTAGAAAATGATAACCAATTTAATGTTGTTTTGTTTAAAACAACAAATTAAGAATCGAAAATGTTCTTCTAATTTTGGTAGTCGGTTATAAAACGAACAAAAGAAAATTAGGAACATCATAGGGCTAGAAAGATGTGTTCATATCATCTTATGTATTGTGTTCGTACTTAACACGGATGTGTGTTCTTCTAATTTTGATATTAAGGACAAGCTAAATTTATGTATTGTGTTCGTACTTGACACGATGTGTGTTCATATCATCGTATCCTCATGGCCCCAGTCTTCGATCTGATGGACTTTAATATGATATCAAAGTGGTTAGCTTACTCAGACCGTCTTACAGACTTTACAGTCATAACATGTATTGCTAACAATAAAGAAAATGAGATGATAGACCCGTTTATCCAAGTGTCAACTAGGTCTGTTTTGCTAATTTGCATTTGTAGACCGTAGTAAGATAATAAAGTTATTGCACCTAAAGTAGGGAAACTACAAGGTAGTCTTTGTACATAAGGTCAGTGAACTATACTTTTAATCTTTTATGATCAATTGATTTTTGATGGAACCTCACTGAAAGTTTATGTATCATGCTCAAACCTTATGTGCATGTACGCTCATATGTACAACTCCGTAGTCCAATTATATCTGAATCCCATATACTGATATACATATCGCTTAAGTATATCCGTCTTTTCATTGGCTATTTTGTTGTGATGTACGTGAGAGAGAAAATATCTCACATCGATAACATAATAAGTTGTGAGCTTAATATATAAGTCCATAAATTACTCCTATTTCCAATTAATTTTAATATGAAACCCCTTGTGTTCTCCACGACGGTTACGGAATCCGTGACCGCCACGAACACGGTTCTGTAATCGTGACAGTGTTAATTTTTTTTTTTGGGTTATAATTCACAAATAAAATTATCATAGATCCGGAACCCGTAATCGTCTCTGCTCCGGGTTCCATAACGTGATGATTTTCTTCACTTTAATATTATTTTTTGGTTAGAATTCACAAAGAAAATCATCATAATTATGGAATCCGTATATGTCACGGTTACGGATTCCGTAACCGCCGTTCGTTTGTAAATTCAATCGTTGTGCGTTTAAGACTCCCGTAATAGTTCTATGCTTTGATGCATGAACAATTAAATATAATGATATTATTTGATAAGATGGATTAGGCGTTACTCTTAACAAACCTATCAACTTCAACTTCCATTATTGCTAGTTGTCCTAACAACCCTAATCAAACAAATTGATTATGTTATATTATAACTTACAATAAACTAACATGTACGTATCACTTCACCTTATACACAAGCAATAAAAAATACATATCATGTAACACTTGGCAGTTGACACTAATACAGTATTATATATAAAAAAAAAGTAATTATAATAATAAGCTAAAATATTGTAATAACTCAAGAAAGTATAATTTTAACTCGGTAACGTTATCAGTTTGGACGTTATCATTTTGGACGCTAGGAAAGACAATTTTGACTCGGTAATCAAAGTTGAAGCTTTTGCTCTAAAAGCCGGACTAAAAGAAGCAATTAGGTTAAATATCAAAGAGATCGAAATTGAGGGTGATAACCTACGTGTTATCAAAGACACTTCAAGGGCTTTGGTGTTGTCCCTGAAAGATCGAGATGATCGTATCCGACTCCATACTGGATCTTCGCTTCTTTGAGGAAGTCCAGGTCAAGCATGTGTTCAGAGAAATCAACAGTGTTGCTGACCGATTGACCCATTTGGAAATTTCGAACCCCAACACACACTTTTCTCACGATCCCAAACTTCGTGTTCGATGGACTACCTCTAGAATATAGTACTTCCTAATCGCTTTCTAATGTTCTCACTACTTAGTGATGTCTTTAGGGCCCAATGTCGCGTCCAAACGTACATACGAAAGAAAATAATTATTACAATAAAAAGTTATTGGACGGTGTTAGTGTAATTTAATCTCCACGTGATTGATCATTAACGAAATAAAACTATATAATAACGTTATATTATATGTTTAATTAGATATGTAATTAAGTCAACGAACAAAGAAGTTCCCTGTAAGTAGTGATTAGTATGAAGTTTTATAATTAAAAAAAACACGTATAATGTTGACAAAAAAAAGTCTGCACACGTTTTGTCTTTGTCTAGCATTAGTAACACCATTTGAAAAAGTGTGATTTTTTGCAATTTTTTATGTTTGGAAGGCCAATTATGTGATATTGTAGTGGTAGACAATTTGCCTTTACTCGTCCCATTTTTGCATTGGTGGTTTATGTAAGGAAAGTTTTTGTTTTTTTCTTATGCCGTCCGATCAACTCATGCTGCTATGAGAGGCTGAAATCAGGGTAACCAAAAATATCAGATCCGACTAATTCGATCCGTTAATTCGAAGGTCCGATCAGGAAAAATCACAATACGAAGATATCCGATAATTGGTGATTCGAGTTCGATCCGATCCGGCCATATTTTTCTGATTATCGGATCGAATACGGATCGGGATTTAGGGGAAAAAGTCGGTTCGGATCGAATATATCCGACTAGTCTAAGAATAAATGTGCGGATCGGATATTCGGATCGGATATCCGTCCGGGTAAAACTGTCGGATATCCTGGTGTTCTGGGATCGGATTCGGATCATTTTTTTAATGTTTGCCGGTTCGGATATTCGGATATTCGGACCTTCGGATCGGATCGGATGCCCGAAGATGCTCACCCCTAGGTGAAATATCGATAATAAAGAGTGAGTGTACGTAGCGGGTCTGGTTTTTCTAGAATTACTCTAGGTGAAGTTTAAAAATTCATATGGAAACAATTAAACTCAATAAAAGATAATTGTAAAAAAAAAAAGATTAGGAAAGAAAATAAATTTAATCTAACCATCATATCATCATCTAAGATTGAGATTCATTTAATTCTAGGTGAAGTTTTTTTTCAAGAATTTCACCGAAACTAAATCCGTACGTAGCATATAATAATTGACTATTTCTATTGTCACAAGATCTTAAGGTAGACTATTTGGACTTATGTGTTGGACGGTTGGCGCGAATCTAATACGCGCACGCATGTGTTGTGTGCTCTAATATAATCTTTGACTCGTCGAAGTTTCTCATTGCTCTATGTATTAAGTTTTTCACGACCTTGCTTAGAACACTTTATCAATGTCATATATAGAGAGATAGAGAGAGATAACATAACTTACAGTAAGAAATGAGAATAAATCTCGACCCCATGATTAAACCAAATCGACGTTTATGATGCAATATCATTTTTGTACACTAATTATATACTTTGTAATTTGGGAGATATATATACGGTTACCATTTGAAATTGAAAAGTATTTATCACCAATTTAACTTCACACGAGTAATTACTTACCTCGTTAATTTGTATGCATGCACGTGCAGGTCTATATATAAGCGTCCATGTGCATGCATCACTTGCGCATAACAAATTCAAACTACACCTGTTCGTGCATGCATCACTAGTCATAACAATTTCAAAGTACACATGCATGCATTCCTATAATTAAGCACGATTATGTACATCACATGCACACATCAATAGTGCCCACCAAATTCAAATTACACTTGCATGTGCATGCATGACTAGTGCACGAAAAATTCAAAATACACGCATGCATGCACTCCTACAAGCACGATTACACATGTATAAAGCAATAATGTATACACGTTCATGACTATATATAAAGTAGTAACTACATGTGGGCAAACAACAAATTCCAATAAGCACGATTATATAAAGTAGAAACTATGCATGTACAAATAATTTGCTTATATGACCTCAAAATAGCACAAATTTTGATAGGTTTATGATGGAAAAAATTATACAAGATAGTATCAAATAAATTTAATCAAAATAATATAATAACCTTTCTAATTATTATATATCATATCTTCCAATAAATTTATAAGGAAAATCTGAATAGTTTCATTGTACTTTTGACTTTTTTTTAATTATGCACTAGATCGAGTTTTTCAATTTCCGGGATGTTCTTGAATTTTAGGCTTTTTCGAATTTATACTCTTCTACCATTGATACATTAAATTTTGAAAGATAGTGAAGTAGACTCTTTTTTGTTGGCATTTATTTTCTATACCCTCTCATTTTTTACCACTATGACTCTAATAGGGGTATATTTACTAAATGAGATTGTGTTGTGCCTACTTAGAACAATATTACCAAAAGGTCAGTGATATTGACCTTAAGTTTTTTATATAACAAAAGATAACTATTATTTGCTAACTATTGTTAATAATTATTTTAAAAGTATAAATAATAGACCAATATCGATCACTAACTAGGCCTTTTAGCAATATTGTTCTATTAAGTAAACTCATAGCATAATCTCATTTAGTAAATATACCCCTAATAGAATAAATGTGAAAATCAATTAAAGTGCTAAAAAATAGAGGGGTAAACAAAACAGAAGTCAATACAAAAGCGCATACTTCACCAAATTATTTCAATATAATTTTTTGAAGAAATAAGTGAGCTTTTTTATTCTCTTAAAATGTTAATTTATAAATGGTAGGAGGGTATAATAAAAAAAAATTGATTGACACCATCCATAATTGTAAATTCATTGATATAATGCAAAAAAGTCAAAAGTACATAGACACTATCAAAAAAATTTCAATTTATAAAGACGGAGAAACATATGACCTGGCATGTCATTGTTATATGAAATAATTTGGTCAAATAGGCTCTTATCAATTTCCATTAGGTTTGTGTGTTCCCTTCAATTTTTATCACTTTCATTAAATTGAAGTTGGAATATACGGAATTTGATTAGGGATATATTTACTAAAATATTTGAACTTAAATGATCAAGTACAACCTAGCTTACTTGTTTGATGTCAATGCCATTACATCACGGATTCACGGGTGTTCACGACGACTTATTGCAAATTGCGATGAAATCAAACTTAAATTTTTGATTATGTGTTTGTTTTTGGGCATAACCCGTATACGCACTTGTATAAAGTCCAAATTTATTAACTAAGCTTTTTACAAATATTGATATATTAAGTAGGCTTATAACATAAACACATTTAGTAAATGTACCTCTACTATAACTATAGTGGTAAGTCAATTAAGGTGTAAAAATTAGAGGGGTCTACAAAACGAAGGTTATAAAAAAGAGTCTACTTCACCAAATTCTTTTGTTGTATAAGTTCGACCCTCAACTTTATGGTCCGTCTATGTCGGACTTTAACATGTAACAATATCTTTGCTAGTACTATTTTACGAAATATGAGAAAAAACGGATTCAACACAGAATAAAACAACACACATTTATATTCCATAGTGACTCTCAATATTGACTATGCCTACTTATTAAGGAGTTTTCTTTATTATATATGAAATATATAATTCGAAAGCACGAGTAGTGTCGAAACCCTAAAGCTAAATATATGGTGACCAAATATCAAATCGGATCAAACGGTAAAGATCTAATACCCCTCACTTCCAGACTCATTGAACTAGGCAACGAGCCTCTCGTTGCAGTCCCATAAACGGTGCTATCTCCGAACTCCAGATGAGGAGAACTTCGTCTTTCTCTACCTTTGGCTAAATTTGTAAAGTGTTACATTGAACCACATGGTTCAATGTATATGTAACACAAGACTAATTTGTAAGCCGAGTCCTTACCTTTTTTTGAACATTTTATAACATTTTATGTTAAACCCGAAAAACAAGTGATGAACATAATGTAAAGTCAATATTCAAATCCCAATTAAACTACTTAGCTTATTTTTCTCCTCCATGTAATCATACTATACCGACCAAAACATGTTTTACATGCCTTGACGATTTTGAACCTTTTTTTAGTCATAATCTTCGACCTCAAAACCATGATTGAAGAATTCACGTACGTTTAACTTAATTAACTTACTATAAAGTCATTAGCTTTAAGCTAGTTTTTATTGACTCTATAATACTAGCTAGTTTTCCTCCACCGTCCTCAATTCATTACTTATTCATATATATTAATCCATATATGTTTCTCCAATAATATTGGGATTCAAATATGACGGACATAAAGTTTTTTTACAAACAAATTTGATTTATTAATAAATTTAGTTTCATACTTGTATTTGCTAGAAAACTTATGTTTGATATGTTACCAAACGATTACGTGAATCTAACATATATGTGATTCTTCCTCCTCCTCCTATTACCAATTGATTTTAGGATAAAATTCCGAGACTTGTGTCTAGGTTCACTTAACGTGCATCTTCTCCACGTTTGAGACCCATCAGATATAAATTATAAGTTAACACTTTTGTAGGTAATTGATAAAACATTTGCATTTTTTCCTTGGCACTTTTCATGCAGGCTTAATAAAATTAACTTTATGATGTTTATTGGGTGTCTACTTCGTTACGATAAGTAGGGTTGTCAACTGGAACAAATTCGGTTCGGGGAGTGATCGACATTCCATCTCCGCTCCTTTAATTAGCATAATGACCCATTCTCGTTCTCGTACATGTTCAGGGATGAAAGGTTGTAATCATCCTCATTCCACTCGAGAATCTTCATTCTTGCCTAGTTTTCCCTATTTATAGTTCTAGTCAAGCTTTTCCGAGTTTTCTTGATAAATTTTTCGTTTATAAATTCACACGAGTTAAGTATAAGAACTCATTTATAGAAGTAATATATTTAACATAAAATTAAAAAAAAATATTATATCAATTTAATAAAATAGTATAATAAAAATATTCATATATTATATTAAAAACTAAAAATCACCTTCAATTTATACATTTAATCTACTCATCGGGAATTCCCGTGGTAACTCTAAAGGGATGGGTTGGGTAAGGACGGAAAACTTTAACATTTTTTCCACGTAAAAATTGACGCTTATCCTCATCTCCGTTCTCTTCCCATTTATTTTTCTCATCCTTATGATAGTAATTCTCATCGGCCATCGAGTATTCTCCATCCTATTAACACTCCTGCCGATACGTCTTTACATTCGTTTGATTTCTTCCACTCGATATTCAAATAGGTCTTGTACGTCCAAATTATTTAACTTTTTTGAAATAATTAAAGATCGAACTTTCAATATGGTGATGGAGGTGAATGCGAAAAATTCAATCTTTTCTGCACCCTACAATCCTACATGCATGTGTATACACATTTGGGTCACTTTACGTACGTACGAAACATATTAAAGCCTAAATCTTCATCATTTAAACACTATGCAAATCGAAAAGGTCAATGGATTGTGGATAAATGAATGATATAATATTGACATAAGGTTGTGTTAATGTTGAATGAGACTTTGACATAAGGTTGTGTAACGTGTAAAAAATACTTTGGACGGAATTGTGTGCATACTTGTTAGGTTTAACCCCGTTATATAAACATTTTATTTTTATATGTTAGACTTGAGATACTCTTAAGTTTTTCACGTAAGACACAATTGTTACTAATAATATTCGTTAACCGTGATATGTATTCTTGAAATTGGGACCTCCATGCAAGAGACCAACCAAGAACACGATGTAATGGACAAAGATTACTCGCCAGATGCTAGGGGTAAGCATATCCGGATATCCGATCCGACAAGCTTTAAAAAGTTAACAAAGTTTTTGTCTTGTTGATTTCTAGGTCTAGTGCTTTTCCCCTATGCTGCCTATTAGGACTAGTAGAGTGGGATTTACCTGTAATACAGAACCAATAGGTATAACCTTTCGCTCAATACTCAAATAGATAATGGAAGCAGATGAGGCTGCATTCCGATCCGAATCCAAACCGACAGCACCCGGATATCCGATCCGAAGATCTGATCCGATCATTTATTTGTAGATTAGTCGGACATATCGGATCCGACCGTTTCCTTTAAACCCCGATCCGCATCCGATCCGATGATCCGAATGCCCAGTTCGGATCGGACTCGAATCACCAATTGCCGGATATCTTCGGATTCAGATTTTTCGTATCAGATCTTCGGATTAGCGGATCGGATTAGTCAGATCGGATACTTTTGCTCACCCCAGACAGATGTTACCGCGCGCTGAGTTATTCTCAAACTACATGTACAACCAACTACCCACTAAACCTTCACCTATGACACTAGTTTGCTATACATCATGAATTTATTTATACTCTAACCAAAAAAAATATATATATTTATTTATACAATAATATTTCTTGATTATAAATTTTCATAACTCCCACTTCACCAATAAATAAATATCATCAAAATAATGCTTTAATTTACTTCATACAAAAAAAAAATCCACTCAATGGGCAACGTTAACTTTGTAAAGTATTATTATTTTTAAACACATCATTAGGAGAAAAACTGCACGAAAAGAAATAATTTAATCATGTTTTTTTTAATATGTAATTCATTGTTTGATGGGTGAGTCTATTAAAAAACACATTGATCATTTAAGGGGCCATTGTTCATTACTGTAATGGTTGATTTTGACTTGGATCAGGTACGTGCGTATAGTCGATAGTGGATTCTAAACCTAATTGGCCAAAGTCTAAATACGCTCCATGCACATGTTAATTTGCTACATGAGCTCGAGTGACAATGAATGAAAACGTGCGCTCGAACGTGTGACAAAATCTTATACATTGAATATGACCTGACCCGTGATGAAAACAAACGAATTATATAGTGTTTAACCGTCTTGGGCGGTTGTACTTGATGAATTATAGACCAGAGATTGAATCAAGTTGCGTAGAAAGTATGTACGTTATACTCGGACATGGGTCGGACTTTGATTAATATATTGTTTATCCGTTTATTCGGAGCGGACTTGGGTTGAGTCCGGAACTCGGATCGTTCATCTTATTCCTACTTGTCGGATTTCCGGACCTGGGCAACCGGAAGTTCCTTTTTTTCGGGATTTAGTTGTTAATTCGGGAGGGAGAACTCGCAGCCTCGTGTGCATTCGCACTCGCAAGAACTTTGCAACCTCTCCCTCGTCGGAGTGAATCTAGGATTTTAGTTATAAGAAAATAGAGAAGGGAAGGTTAGAGAAGGGAGGTTCCGACACTAGGTCAGTAGATCTGTACAAAAGCGGGCTCGGGCCGGGACATACCTAAAATCTCTACCCGTAAGGTGCGGGTCGGGCTGGCCCGGCCCGGCTTGTCCGGGCCACAAATACTGCCAATGTCCACCCATGTAAAAAGCAGGCGGGCTGCCGGGCCGGGCCGGATGGCCAATAAGTACTTGATTGTGCGTTTTTTCTCCGAAATTTATCGTTCAAAACAAGTAATATAATGTATATAACACACACTTTCAATCCCATTATACTTGCATAGTACACTATCAACAATTTCAACAACAATCAACACACAAAAATGAATAAATTTAATTTCCTAAAAATCAACAAGTATCATTACGCTCAAGTTAGCCGTGTAATCTTGTATTACAAACAAGTATAACTCGTCAAAATATTCCAAACAAACTAAATAAAAAATTAGAGTATGTGACACTCAAAACAATAAAAAAAATTATATACGCATATATAAAAAACTTATATGTATAAAACTATATGCGGGTACGGGTCGGGCCAGACCCGAACGGGCCAAACTTGCTACCCATACCCATTTTTTTTCCGGGCGGGCGGGCGGGCTGGACGGGCCGGCCCGGATTTGTACAGGGTGGTTAAGTGAAAAAAGAGAGGTATAAGAGGTGGTTGTGTTTTTTAAACACGGGCCGGACTCAGCGGCCCTTTCAGGCCACTGAGCATGTCAAACCCGTCTGATGGGTCAGGTTCACAGTCCGAATAGGCCTATCTAGTAGTTTGTCAACTTATGCCGTCTATTTTTTGGGGGGACGGGCTTGTCCGGATTTGTCCAAGTCTAGTATTAATGTATGAAAATCGAACATGTAAATCCGATAAATTTCATACTAAAATCGATCATTAAATACAAGTAGGATCGATCAAAAATCATGGAGCTAGCTAGCTATATGCATAATCGGGAGAGGCATGCAAAAATACGCATATTCTCTCTACCAACAACATAAGTACGTATCTAAACATACTTAAGAGGGACTAGGCAAACACGAGGACAAGTGTTGAAGTGATGGTGCTAATTCTCTTTGACCAACATTTAGTTTTGTCAACGACTTAGCCTTACTTGTATAAAGCTTCTTAACGTTCGAGCCCTGCTCGGTCAACAGTTTGACCAAGCTCCTCTTTGCATTTGCCCTAAAGGGTGAGTCGGACGCCAAGTATCCATCCACCAAGTGCAAATAAGCCTCCAAGTCATGACAACATGCCACGTCAGCATTCGGTTTTAAGTACGGCGACTTTCTCGTCTCCACTCTTAGCTCCGCTCCCACGTGGCTATACGCCCATGGGAGCTTCGAATCCAACACTTCCATCACCCCACTCGCCACCCCTCCATCACGAAGCTTATTATCCAAGTCCTCGTTTACTAACATTCCTGGCATTCGAGTTATCATGTCTTGCGTATTCACTATGCGAAGAACCTTCACGTTCTTCTTCTCGAGTCTGCTTGCAAATGCACGGTTCCCTACTCGTGGCCCGCCAAACGAGAAAACTGCGACCGGAACAGATTTTGATATCATGCTCACCTCGTCCGCTACAAGGAGAGCTAGGGCAGCACCGAGACTGTGACCCGTTATACTTATGCTAAGCTCTTCTCCTTTGTATTGTTGTGTGAGTTTCTCGACTTCATGCTTTATGGCTTCGGATAGGCTCGACATGTGCTCCCCGCGTGTTTCGAAAAGGTTAAGAAATCCACATTGTACTTTAGCATTATCGGATTGGGATAAAGAATTAGAATCAGGCATATGGACAAGAATATCACGGAAATTCTCGGCCCATTCAAGACACGTAGAGGTTCCTCGTAAAGCGATAACGATATCCCGTCTCCCCATTCGAGCAATCTCGTTCTTATCTTCACAAACCGCGACGTAACCAATCCAACTCGATTTCTGCGTCATCCACCCAAGTTCCGGCGCCACATCATCGACCCATTTCGGAAGTCCGACCGATGACGTGGCATAGAGGCTCTTGGTGACCCTATAAGACCGGTCAGGAAGCGCCACCTCCCGTTGGGTTAACTCATTTGACGTGGCGGGGTTAGCATGGAATGAGTGATAAGCGCCCTGAACAAACTCCCCGTACCGGACCACCTCACGCCGGAGATTCTCATCAAGCGGGTCAAGAAGCCCGGCCCAATTACAACTACCGTGATACTCCCTCCACCGGGAACCGATGTGGTTACGCGGGGAATGCTCCGCCGTCATCGACAACAGTCGTCGAAGGCGGTTAAGATTTCCCGGAGAAACTATCTCCTCCTCCGACGACGGCGGCCATGGGAGGTTAAGACCTTGAAGGATCCGACGTCGACGTCGGGTTTCAGCCGGAATATCAGTTTTTCGGGTCGGATTCTCCGATTGGATCTGGGTTTCTTGACCCGGTTGTTTTTGAAGGATCTTGTCAAGGTTTGAGAGGTGAATCTTGGTTTTATCGGTTGATGGATTCAATAGAGAAGCTCTGCAATGAAACCCGACCCGTTTGAGGTGGAAAGAATTCAAATTTTGAGAGGGAAGAGTTGAGTTTATTTGCATCATCTTGTCTTATATGAATTTACAGAGAAAATGACTGAGAACGAGGATGAGAATTGTTGAAGGAAAGTGGAGGCTAGTGGAGTAGATTTATATATAGTTTTGTGTACCGAAACTACCCTTGTAACGCGGACATAATTACAAAGTGAATACCAATGCGATGTGATATGATGTGCAGTACGTCATTCAAAGATTTCTCAAATCAAATTATTATTGGCTATGCTTGGAAAGGTATGCAGTCTTTTGATTAGATTTTGTACCCTACCTTGCAAAACAATTGTTGTTTAAAAAGTATATTGTTTTTTTGCACTCCAATAATTAGTGAATTGTTAATTGTAAATTTAAATAAGATAAATAGAATAGTAAATGAAGATATAATGATATATTAAATGTGATAAAATATCAAATTTATAGTGCATAATTTGTAGTTTTGTGCACCTCATTATCATGTAAATATACTTACATATACACCTTGTATGTATTTTTAACAAAATTTTATCTTATTTCCTTGAAAAAGAAAAAAATTGTTCAAACTTAATAAACTACTCTTTGCAGGATTATATATATTAAGTTGTAAAATCATATAAAAATAAAAGATTAACAAAAATAGTTGCTTCTCATTTAACTTTGTACTAATGTAACATCCGCACTTTGTACGGGTTTTAAAAATTAAGGGTATATATATATATATAAAAGTAATTATATATCCGACTTATGAGTTTTAAATGTTTTGAAATATCCGAAAAAATATGTTCACATATAATTTTAATTATTAAAAACTATTTTTATAAAACTATTTATTTAAATTATTAAAAACTATTTTTGGAATATCCGGAAAAAAATATATTAAAATTTGAAAATTAATATTTATATTAAATTTTACGTTTTTTTATAAATTTTTTTAGACGCGGACGTCCGGCTTAAATAATTTAATGAAACAATTTGGTTTACTGGGCTTTTTCTAGTTTTGTGTTTAGTAAATGTACCCCTTGAGAGAAGAGTGTGTAGAGTTTGAAAATAAATATAAAAGGTTGGGGTACATTTACTTAATTGAAACATTAAAATGTCTAGTTACTACTTTAGTTTTTCAAAAAAGCCTAGTTACCAAAATTGCCCAAAAATAATTTGGATACCAACGTCATCCAAATTTTCTTCGATAACAAATAAAATTAAAATATCTTAAATAACATGACTGTTATTAATTTATTTATTTTTGGTAAAGATGACTGTTATTATTCTAGTAAAATCAAAATTGTAAAGATAATGCAATCCTACCGTATAAACAACCAATATTTTTTTAAAACAATTTGGTTTACTAGGTTTTTTCTAGTTTTGTGTTTAATAAATGTACTCCTTGAGAGAATAGTGTGTAGAGTTTGAGAATAAATACAAAATGTTGGGGGTATATTTACTTAATTGAAACATTAAAAAGTTTAGTTACTACTATAGTTTTTCAAAAAGGCCTACTTACCAAAATTGCCCTTTTATTTTTATATAAATACCTTAAATAGTATGATTTGCTAAACAAAAACCACTCTTGCTTTATGTTCCAAAAAAGAATAATCATATGACCGTAACGAAATATTCTTCATTTATGTATTTAATCTACTGCACACATTAAAAAATTGATTTTGGTTTAATCATCAAATAAAAGTCATTTTATTTAGGTAAAATATTGACTTTTGAGGGTTTTTTTATTTCGTCAAGCTAGTATAGCTGATTGATATATATTTGGATAAGATTTTTTATATTATTTGAAGGGATTAATAAACATAAATAATAATGTTTATATAGATAAATACTATGGGATAAAAAAAAATACACTAACAAATAAAAGATAAACTCAACATACAATCGAATACACTGTGTCTAATATATCGGGTTCATACTCTAATACTCCTAAGGTAGAGTTATGATTCAACAAATTTAAGATTGAACGGTAGAAACTTAAGGTTTTTGGTTTTTGATGCTCCTCATTACTTGCACTTTGAGCCTTAAGTGCAAAAATTGTTGTCGGAGCTTGCACTTGAGTCTTGAGCGCGAAAATTTTTGATGGAGCGAATAGATGTTAAAAGGACTTGATGGACCTCCCTTCATTGGCCTTTGTTTTGTTGACGTCGTAGGTTGAGTCATAAGACACATGTAAATTCGCATCCTGGTTTGAGCCCTAGGACGCAAACTAATTAGCGTGCTACGGTAGATTTTGGGCCCTATGACACATACTAATTAGTGTGCTAGGATAGATTTTGGGCCTTATGACGCAAGTTGATTAACATCCTTAGGACGCAGGTTTTTATAAGCGCCCTAGGGTAGATTTTGGGCCCTAGGAAGCAAGTTGGTTAGTGTCCTATGGTAGATTTTGGGCCCTAGGACGCAGGTTTCTGTTCCTATGACACATGTTGTTTAGCGTACTAGGGCGGGTTTGGGCCATAGTACGCAAGTTAATTAGCATTATAGGGTAGGTCTTTGGCCTATGACACATGTAGATTAGCGTCCTAGGGTGGGTTGGCGTGATAGCCGCCACCACCATCGGTGGCGACTGTGATGACGGCACAAATAGGGTTTGTGATTTACGGTTTGTTTATGCGGAAGCGTGTTTAAGGATTGTAGGCTATGATATTACGAAGAGATTTGTAAACCGAAAGCTTTTTTATTTCATTGATCAAATAATGATTATATATATACAAATACTAAAAGAGAAAAAATAAAATAATAAATAAATGATAAACCCAATATACAATACAATATACTGAACCTAATATATTAGGTTTCATAGTCTAACATTATTTATAAATATTATTGTTTAAGTGATCAAATTTCATTCTTATACCAAGGAAGTGGGTATGAACTTAAATAAAATTTCAAGTCAAAATTCCAAACACGACATTTTAAAAAAAAATTGATCTTACATTTAATTTAAAAACTCTTATTTTGTTAATTTTAATTATCTTCCTTGTTGTGCAAAAGGTAGGCAATTAGGCATATACTCAATAATATATTCAACTAGTGTGCATATGATTTATTTATTTATTCGAGTCAATTCATTTCCATTCAGGGTTATGTTGTTGTGATACTTACCTTGTAGGAAACTTTGGTGGTCGGTCATACAAACTTACATGGATTGGAACTAATTATATTATTTAATGAAATAATTTGATTTATTAGGCTTTTTTTTAGTTTTATGTTTAGTAAAGAGATAAAAGGGGAAGTAGGCTAATTATGTATTAATGTAGATTAACTAGTCTTTTTTTTAAAATGTAGATAAAGTAGGCCCCTAGTAATTTTATGATAAAGATTAATTCCCAAATAAATTGATACCCTGCTGAAAATAAAAAATATGATGTAGCAATTTTTTAAATAAATATGGTTATTTAATGTGGTCCCCTACAAATTAATATGATGTGGCAATTTTTTAAATAAATATGGTTATTTAATGTGGTCCCCTACAAATTAGGATGGTGTTAGGATATCAAATACACTTTCCTTGTAAACGTGGTCCCCCTACAAATTAGGATGTTGTTAGGATATCAAATATACTTTCCTTGTAAACGTGGTCCCCTACATAAATTTAGCAACTACATAATATTAGCAGATACATAAATTATGTATCTCGGTAATGATGAAGGTGACAAACATAATTTATGTATCTGCTAATATTATGTAGTTGTTAAATTTATGTGTCAGTAATGACGAAGGTGACGAACATAATTTATTTATCTGCTAAATATTATGTAGTTGTTAAATTTATGTGGCGTTGATTTTTATGTGCTGAGTGTCAGTAATGATGAAGGTGACGAACATAATTTATGTATCTGCTAATATTATGTAGTTGTTAAATTTATGTGTCAGTAATGACGAAGGTGACGAACATAATTTATGTATCTGCTAATATTATGTAGTTGTTAAATTTATGTGGCGTTGATTTTTATGTATTTGCTTAAAATTATGTACATCATCTTTCATCACCGTTGATTCGAATACATAAATTTCACAGAAATGGATAATTTCAAAATTAAGGCCATGTAGTTACAGATCAACAATGGCGGTTTTGAGTATGGATTTTAGGGAAAACGTTCATCAACTGTTTTCGATTTGAACGAAAATCGAAGCCATTAAAATGGTATATTGTTGAGAGAATTTGGAATACTTACAAGGATTGATTGTCGTTAAACAAAGAATAGATCAGCGAAGATGTTGAAGAAGGTCGAAGTTGAAGATTTGAAGATGGAGGTTGCAGTTGCAGAATCGCACGATACTATGAAGCTGTAGAATGACGCTTCCTTTTTGGATGAAATGATTAGGAGAGAAGAAGGAACGCCAGATCCGTATCACACAGTTGCCTTTTTTTAAATTTAATTATCTTTAAATTTTAGGCAGTTATTATGCTACATTACTAATTTGCCCTTAACTAGCTACCTTATTAATCATGCTTTATAATTTCTTTTAGCTTTATTTTCTGGAAGAAAAATAGAGGGGTCTATTTTGTATCATGGATACAAAAAGGGTCCTTCTACACCAATTTTCTCTTTAGTAAATATACTCCTTAAGAGAAGAGTGTGTAGAGTTTGAGAATAAATACAAAAGGTTGGGGGTATATTTACTTAATTGAAATATTAAAAAGCTTAGTTACTATTATAGTTTTTCAAAAAATCTAGTTACCAAAATTGTCCTTTTCTTGTACATGGGGTACTAATTCTACAATTTTAAACTATTCTCGGTTTTCAACTAAACTTTTTTTAAATCAATACCGTGGTTTGTGCACACCAAGAGAATTTGACCTACAACTCTTTCCTAACCTCCCAATACTTATTATTCCCGTAAATAATCTTCTTTCATACCTAATTTCGAAATTAATTTATTTTCGTTTATTATCTAGAAGAAAAAAAAACCGAATTTATAACTATGGTCTATGGGGAAGAAATCTTCAAAACCTAAGGATTGCCAAATGAATTTTTCACAAAAATTAATTTAACAAAGTTAGGTTGATTAGTGGACGGTGATTATACCATGAGTCATTACGTTATAAAAAAGACAATAAATCCAGTGACAGAACTGTGATTAAATAATATACACGTGTGTTGTAAAAGGTATAGTTATTCCATCATTACCAAAAATAAAAAGAAGGTATAGTTATTCTATCTTTGACTTATTATATCATTCTACTTAGATTTATTGTTTTATTATAACAAATAATTCATTAAAACTCCACAATTGTCGAATTCTAAAGCCGAATCGAGGCTCAAGCTAACGAGTTTATAACTGATCCACAAGCTAATTCGGTGTTAAGAGACCCATATATTTTCGGATTCAGACAAGACTCAAGTCGAAATTTATCAAATTTTACCCGTTTCTCATACAAGTCTCGGACAAAATTCGGGTCTCGGGCCGTAGAGTACGTAGGTCCAAGCCCTTCTAACTTTTGTGTATACTCGTGTGTACATTACGGTAGTTCATAACCGTCCACTTACCTAGAAGACGTTGTCCCGGTAGATCTTACGTACGACGCATCTTACTTGGCCAGCATAGTAAATATATATAAACATAGATGTAGATATGTTTAATTATTACATGCATTGTCGCAAGTTTGCTTAGTTGTCGTTGAAAACGACTACTTTGTATACCTTAACTTTCCCGACCGTGAAGTACGTGAATAGCTATTATATTAGTTAGGCATGTCACATGTTGTACTCATATATACTTATATACTCCGACACTCCGACAAATAAGCTTACGTTTGAACTTTAAATACACATCATTTTCTATGTTTCACAATGTTATGACTTTGAACTCTCATTAAATTCAATTTAAGTTTCCACACACACCCTTATAGACTATAGTTTTTCTTTTGGCTATATATGTAGACTATATAGTTAATTAGCATGCAAATGATGTAACACAAATATTGATCCTATGTTTATCATGGGCGATTAAACTATATACCTCAAAGTTTTATGCTTGAACACGACATATAATTTGATATTCAAATAATATGCGATGATTTACTCGTCTGTATAGAGTCGTAAAACGTCTTGTGCCATTCAACCTAGCAACACGAAACTCGTATTTTTAGGTCTAAAAATCTTTATTTTTAGTGAATTTATTTATATTAGAGTGTATGTCATAGTGTTTAATATATATATATATATATATATATATATATATATATATATATATATATATACTTTTTGTTTTTTTGTCATAAAAAATAATATGCAGACATCAAGCCTCCAAAAACAAAACTCATCAAAATTGAAACATTTTAAGTTTTGGGAACTCGAAGCGTTACGGGTTAGTATCTCACAATGGGTCCCGACCTTCAGAGTAGTAACAACACAAGAGATCTTACAACAATGCACAAATAAATGAAAATCAAAACTCATAATAAAAAAAGGGTAAGCGCAAAAGACTCGCACCATAGTTCAACACAAAGGGAAAGCAACAAAAGAAAAATAAACCCGATCCCGTTCTATAATGTACGGGAACCCCGGCTGACCACACCGTTCGGATCACTCAGCAACACTTATATCTTGCAGGGCATCTATAACATTTGTATAAACTGTTAGCTAACATTCTAAATATCAGAAAGACTGTAAATACACAAACAAACATAATGTAAGATAAATATATAACATGTTTGCACTCTGCCGGTTATTATCTTCCATTAAGTTATCCATTACTAATTCAACTTCTTTTGTCACACGAAAATCTCCCGAAACTCGTCTCCGCTTCCGTCTACCAACAGGAATAGATTAGTATTATCCGTTACCTGCGGGTCTGGGTTGTAAGAGCACCTCCTAGTCTCCTGTAGAACTAGACAAGTGGTCACCGCCCGATTATCATACACTTGGGCCAATTACGGTTGTAAAGGTCAATCCTAGTTCGGTTATCCATTATATCAATAATAACAACACAAATAAGTCAATACACTCAAACCAATATACAGAATGAAGCTAAGTAAGTCCAGGGGACTTACCTCACTCAAAGGTAAACTCAATGGGGCAACGAACACTCGGTTTCCCGCAGAAAAAAGGAAAGGAAGCCTGTTCACACAAGGCATCATGAATCAGAACTGAACGATTGCTAGAAGTCTGTCACTTCTAGCCTCAATGATCTCTAAGAGATCTCCACATGCTAAGGGCTCGACCTTAGTCTTACAGCACTCTCTGGGGGTCAACGACATCAACAAAAGTTAGGGAAAGGAACGAGGGAAGCAAGGAAGGAAGTTGCTCACCAAAGAATGGAGACATTGTAGAGAAACCGTAGGGGCGGCTAGACAGAGGCATGGGGGCGGCACTAGGCACTTCCCGCGGGGGCGGCACAACAGAGGCGCGGGGACGGTTTTGTGTGCAAAAGCATTGTCGACTCCTTCGACAACAAGGAACGCATCAAGGCCAAAGCTTGCTTCTCTCAACACGCACACACATCACAAATCAACCAAGGGAACCTGTGAACGTCAAGGAATCAACGACGGAAAGCTCCACAAGAATCAAGAATCAAACTTGATTCTTGGAGAAGAAGAAAAGAGAAGGACGAAGGAAGAAAGCGAAACAGAAGGAAGGCATGCAACAACTCATGAACGTGATGAAGAACTCAAAGAAGAAGACTTACACATTCAGCAAGGGAAAGGAGGGAAACGACTGCAGCTCTCGAGGGTGAAGGAAATTGTATGCAAGAAAAAAAAAGGAATTATATAGGAAATGGGTGAAAAGATAGATGGGGGACGTTTTAGGGTTAAGAACGAGATAGGAAAACCGGCCCATTAGATAGAAGATTCAATCTTCTATTTATGGAATAAAGATAAAACGGATGAAACAGATCGGGGCGTGATCTGTAGTCAGCCGCGGGTGCGGCGTTCATGACCACGGGAGCGGTGAAGTCAAAACTGGGGTCTTACAAAAATCAAAAACAAAACTCATTAAAATCAATAAATAATAAAATGTGTAAAACAACAACATTATATATATTAGACTTCTTTTTTTTTAAATGTAGATTTATGATCTTTGTATGAACACACAAATTTGTCATCTTCGTTTAACTTAGACATGGATCGTAAACCTAAACCCTCGGTTTAGGTTTACGAACTGTCGGGCTAGGTTTGACCTTAGGTATCCAAAGCAAACCACCGGTTCGTCGTTTAGCAACAGTTTGTTAGAAAAAATTATCGAATCGGACAAAACCAACGGTTAACCGCCAATTTGGTCCCTTTAAAATTTTATTAAAATAACAAAAAAAAAACTAAACAAATCGGCGGTTTATATTTTTTATTTTCCTAAACTTAAACCGACAAACCGGCGAAAACCTAAACTGTCAAACCTAACCCGCCGATTTGAAATCCGTCAGTTTGGTGGGTTAGCTCAAACCGGACTCATGTCTAGTTTAACTAGTATTTACCCTTTTAGCTTCCAAGTATATTTTAGTAATTTTATGATTTGTTTTTTTATACAAATGTGTGTTGTTTCCCGGTTGTAAAGTGAAGTAGGGTTATTGTATGAGTCAAACTACTCGAACTCGATTAAAGTTCCTTCTCTTTCTTAAAAAATTGATTACAAACACGATTTAATGTTATTAAATTTAAGACTCGTGAACGACATAAATAACCAGAGTTTGAACATGGCAAAACTCGATTCACCTGACAAAAATAGCACTACAGAACATTAAATTTAGGTCAGCCACTCGTGCTCGTTCATACCCTACAGTCAATTCTCACAAAACGGCTAATTCAGATAGTAAAACAATTCTAAGCAAAGTCAATAAGAAAAATACATGTTACAGCTAATTATTTGATTCAAAGTGTGAAAGTCAACAAGAAAAATACATACATCTTATGACTTTCGTATTTGTAGGAATATTACACCAAATTTTTTTTTAAAGAAATAAAATATTGGTACAATTTAAGTGATTATAATATAAGTTTGCAAAAACGTGCAACACGGTGGAAATCAAAACAATGATAACCACTAGTATAGTATAACTCTTGCATAGGCTAATCCATTTTAGACCCACAAACAAAATAGTAATAACCACTAACTTATCGTTTATTATTTTACTTATGAAATATTAATTTTATGTTATTAAAAAAAAAAGCGTGTTATATACACAATTTTAAATTTATTTGATACCGAATATGAACGCTTTGCGGTGGCGCTCAGAAAGATCTGAGCGCTTTCAAATCTTAAAATAAATAAAAAGGACAAAAATAAGGAAAAAAACGGAATTTTGAGCGCTGGCGCCCAAAACCCTGTTTTTTCTTATTTTTGCCCTTATTTTTTATCAACGATTTGAGCGTCTTCCTACTTTTGCCTTTTTTTTTAATTAAAGATTTGAGCGCCTTCGGAAGGCGCCGGCGATCAAATTCTTTGTTATTTCTTTTTACTTGTTGAGCGTCATCGGAATGTTTGTTTTTTTATGCCGGTAAAATAAACCTCGTACATTTAGCTTTTTCGTAAAAAAAAAAAAACGGATATTAAAGGGTTGAAAATGAGCTGCAGTGTGGGGCCTACTTGAAGACCTCACGCGTGGGGGAGTGCAGAGCCGCAACTTTGCTCGGACTTTTCAGAAACCGCGCAAGGAATTTCAATAGACCGAATAGTACCCTTTATGCCCCTAAACATTTGAGAACTACAATAATGCCACTGTACTTGATTCATTTTTTTTTACGAAAGTCGTATTCGCACGATTCAAGATTTCGTTATTGCACCACGCATACGGATCTCGTAACCGTCATAAGATCACGGTTACGGGATCCGTAACCGTGATCAAAAGTTCACGGTTATGGGTGACCAAAAGTTCACGGTTACGGAACCCGTAATCGTCATAATTACGGTTCCGGATCCGTGATAATTCTCTACATGAATTTCTAACCCGAATTTTTTTTAAAAAAAATTCTGACACCATCACGCATTGCGTATGAATGGTGCGTTAACGAAATTTTGAACCGTGCGAATAATACACCTCTTTTTCTTTTTGGGTAAAGTAGGGAGTAAAGTCAGTAAACATATTTTTTTTTGTAGTAAATTTTCTTTGAGTTAAATAATGTTTATATAAACATATCATTTTAAGTTTTTGTTTTTATAGTATAATTTTTTTTTCGTCAAATAATATTTGTGTAAACATATATCATTTTAAGTTTTTAATTTTTTACAGTACAAATTTTTTGCATCAAATAAATATGGGCAATTTTGGTATTTAGGCCTTTTTGAAAAATTATAGTAGTACTAGGCTTTTTAATGCTTCAATTAAGTAAATATACTCCAACCTTTTGTATTATTCTCAAACTCTACACACTCTTCTCTCAAATGGTACATTTACTAAACACAACTAGAAAAAGTCTGGTAAACTAAATTGTTTCAATATAAAATATTTGTATAAACACATCATTTTATAGCAAGATATCTCAATAATAATGATAAAATTACTCATTTTAATTTGATTAAGTAAGAATATTTTTTTCCTTCAAATAAATATATTGAAATGAGACCACATATAAATATAATATTGTTGGTAAAAGGTTAATGTCGCAATAAATGTCAAAACCCTCAAAACAAACAGATGGAGATTGCTTTCAATATTGGATGTTGCCCCATCATTTTATCTATGCGGCAACGGTTAAGACCGAACTGATGAACTTGCTATAAGGTCGTTGACGAGAAGATAAACAACTTCATTAGGAGGTTCCTCAAGTACATAAGTGTCAATAGGGAAGCTGGAAGCATGAGAGGCTAAAAAATACGCAAGGAAGTTAGCTTCCCGATAAATTTATCGAAATTGAACGTTTTCAGTATCTATGTAATAAGTCGTGACATGTGTTTGGTTCACTCTACGGGTTTGTTTGGATTACCTTATTTTAAGAATTCATTGGACCTTACGAAGCTTATGAAAAAAGATTAAGGTAAGAAGTGGACGTTTGAGAACACAAGATTATAAAGATTATCGTAGTTTATATACTTTTTGATGAAAAAAAGTAAACACTTTAAATATTAGTTTTTATTCATATATGGCTTATAAACTTCTCTTCTACCCAAAAAAAAAAAATTATAAACTTATCTCAAACACTCTTCAAACTTATTGAAAAAATCTATTAATTTGAGCAGCCAATGATCTTCAGATTCAATTACAAATAAACTTTATTTTCAATAAATTTATGTTCTTAAACGGACTCTATGTGATATGAATTTTGAAAAATTAAAATTAATTATAATATCAACTCAGGTTAGGGCCGAAATTATTTATGTAAGTTTCGAGCTGTTAAAATTGTTGGTTCTATATTAATCATATTCGCGTACAAATATTAGAAATATCACATTTCTTGTTCTTGGACTCACTCAAGCATAATATTAGAATGATATAAGTATTTTAAAAAAGAGAAAATAATATACCATATTCTTTTTACAAGAATATTATACAGTAGTGTGTACCTGTGACTGGATATTGTCCTCTACCGGGCCTTTATATGGGCCAGGCTTTGAGATTGTGGGCTTTATACGAGGTGTCTTTATGGGCCTTTTTCATCAAATTCAGACAATTGGACCTTATATGAGTTGTTTTCAAGAAAATAATTAAACCAAAAAACTAATACCATCTATCAAATATGATACATAGGAGACTTAAATGCTTACGATGACATGTTTTCATGCTAGATTTTTAGGTGTATATTAGCGTAGTTTAACTTAGTTTTGTATGAAATAGACATCTTAACTTAAAATTTGAATCTTTATTGCTATATAGATGTTTACTTTCGTCTTTTGATTGTCTTTGTAGGTGATTTGCCTAAGAACGAGTAGAAGATGAGTTCAAGTCAAAAATTGGTTGCTATCTCCCGAACATGACCCATCCAAGACACCATACCCTCCTCCCTTTGTGTGCTTTGAAGCAAAGTTTCACCAAAGACGTCATCCCCACGGTCTAAGGGAGCACCCTTCATTATTTCCATGCCTCATAAGGTCGAGCACACCTCTCTTACGAGTTTAGCACGGATGCCGATGATTAACCAATGAGCCAAACATGAAGAAACCAATAAACTAAACTAAGACAAAAACACGATATTGTAATTGTGTGTTATTCTTATCAAAACCCTTACATATATAGGGCGTTCTGAACAGTTTAAGAAGGAATATGAAACATACAATTTTTTTGTTAATGTACAAAGAAGGGATTTTAGGGAGATGCATATACACAACGATGATATAAAAAATATTATGTATCGTAATATCTATCACGGAAACCTCTAACATCATATGCATTAAAGGAATGACGTTTAACCTATCCCGTTTTTTCCTCTTTCCATTCCGATTTATTTTCCTTTATCCGCCCCCCTAGTACTAATTCCATCGGACATCGTAGATTCTCCGTCTCATAGATGCCTCAATTATTATGCATCAAATGACCATATTTTTATAAAATAATAATTAGAATGGCCTTAGTAATATTACTTTATGGTGTGGTCGAGCACATGCTAATAATTCTCAGAGGAGGGGTTTATAAGACTTTGGTATGACTCATTGACTCGCCCTCCGTATTTTCTGCCGCCTTGGTTAGGGTTTGTCGAATTTGTCTGAACCATTTTAATGGCTTTCAGTTCGTACTAAGCTCGGTATTATTTAGGTTCCTCATATCAAACTAGGCTCTTCTTATCAAACACAAGAAAAGGGGCGAAGATGGCAACGACGAATCTTTTTGATTTGTTAGTTGACGATGACAACGACGATCCCAGTCTCCTTATCGCTGCACAGCAGCAGAAGGTTGCAGCCGCCGTTGCTGCCACAAAGAAGTCTGCTCCCGCCGTCGCTCAGTCAGCCAAGCCTGCTAAGCTGCCGACGAAACCCCTTCCACCTTCTCAAGCAGGTAAAATTCGAAACTTGTTCTGCCTCTATGATTGATTCTTTGACGAATTAAAGTAAGAATATCCGAATCATTGTATCACTTCTTATTCTTGTTTTGTTAATTGGGATTTCCAGACAAATTTAGTATCAGATGTTATTGGGCGATTGAAATTGTGTTTTTTACTAATGCCCTAAATCTGCTCCATCAGTTTTTGTTTAATTGCATTTTAAGTAATACTCTTGCTGATGATGAAGGACAGACAGGCTGCCTTCTGGTAATTTCTGGAGCATTTTTTGTATGATTAGTTTAGTTTATGCTCAATTTGAAATATGGTTAACTTCATTTTTTTAGCTGAGCTTGCTTTTGTGATTATGAATGCTCATCCTAAGCTGAATTGGTTGTCTTAGTTAGTTCTAATTTTCTATTATATAACTCGTAGTTATATTATTGACAATGTATTTTACACCATGTAGTTAAGGAGGCAAGGAGTGAAGGGGGGCGAGGAGGTCGAGGATATGGGCGTGGGCGTGGTGGTCCTGGTGGATTTAGCCGGGACAGAGAAAATAATGAAACTACTTTTGGCAATGCTAATGGAGGTTCATATAAACCATCTGAGGACAGAGAGTCGAGTAACAACTCTGAAAGACGGGTGTACTCTCGCGGGGGTTATCGCGGTGGTGGTAGACGTGGTGGCTTTAGCAATGGTGAAGCTGGGGAAGGTGAAAGACCTAGGAGGACTTATGACCGTCGAAGTGGCACAGGACACGGGTTTGGATCAGTTTTTATGTGCAATTTTTTCTGTGTTTTTTTTATAGTGTGTTATTGGTGTAATAAATATCTCCTTGCATATGGCTTATCATAGGAATGAGTTTAAACGGGATGGATCTGGTCGCGGAAACTGGGGTACTCCTGTTGATGAAGTTGAGCAGTGAGTCAAACTGTCAATTATGTTTAAGGTGGAATTCATAGAAGAATTGATCAATCTTTCATAGTGAAGCTTACCAGGCAATTTTGTTGAACTTTTAGGAGGACTGAGGAGTCTGCTAGGGAGAATGAGGCAAATGTTGCTGCCGAGAAGGTGGTGAATGAGGAAGATAATGTGGATGCTAACAAGGATCAGCCTGCAAATGAGGCCGAGGATAAAGAACCAGAAGATAAGGTATTGCACCCATTTAATAACAATATGTTTATTGGCATTTTTCCATTTCAATGTTCGGCTTTCTGATTTTTTGATGTTTTAACTGGCTGCAATCTATTTACAGGAAATGACCCTTGAAGAGTATGAGAAGATACTCGAGGAAAAGAGGAAGGCATTGGTTGCTCTGAAGGTGGTGGAAGAGAGAAAGATTGATTCAAAGGAATTTGAATCCATGCAAATGATTTCAAAGAAGAAGGATGATGAGGAAATATTCATCAAACTGGTTAGTGCTTTCTGCACAACATTGTTCATGTTGTGAGAGATTTCGTTTGACGTGCAACTTACAAGAATGTTTTTTTAGGGTTCTGATAAGGAGAAACGCAAAGAGGCAGCAGACAAGGAAGAAAGGGCCAAGAAGGTCTGTGCAATTATGTGATTAAAAATCTTTTGGTATTATCTTGATTTTCTCAGCTGGTGATTATATTTGTATTCTGTAGTCTGTAAGCATAAATGAATTCCTGAAGCCCGCTGAAGGGGAGTCGTCGTACTACAGACAAGGAGGGCGTGGCAGGGGCAGAGGCCGTGGACAAAGAGGAGGATATGGTGGAAGCCGTGCTTATGATGCTCCAGCTCCCGTTATCTCGGATCCAGGGCAGTTCCCTTCTCTCAAGTAATGTTTTTGCTCAAAGCTATTCAGTTCTCTTATTTTTCTTCTAAGCTTATCAATTCGTTTTTCAAGAATTCTTCATTTACAATGTTAAAGAGATTCATCATATGTGACAAAAATATTGACAGGAATAATTTAACTTTCTATATAAGTTGCTTAGATGTTTCTTTACAATATGTTGGCCTACCTTGCACTAGTCCAATTTAGAGAAATTTTGGGAACTGCAATTGCAATTTTGTCAAGCATCTAATTGTAATGTTGTGTAAACTTGCTGGAAAAACCAGCTGCATTGCAAAATAAATCCAGAAAAACAACTTTCAGAAACAAAACCAAGATTCAATCTCTTCTTGATAAGCAAGATTACACAATGCTTCTAAGAGGAACAGCATCCAGCCTTTTGGTTTATAGGCTGTCCCCTCATTTGAAGTGTTGGGCGTTTAGACATCATCGATGGCTGGCTAGCCATTCTGCCGGAATAAACAAACAAACAAACAACAAACATCTTGTTATGTAGATGAGCTTAGAACCGAAAACTTGCAAGACCCATTTTTGTATGAAGTTTATGGATTGATATGAAGTTATAGCTTGCCTGTTCTTAACTTCATTAGTCATGGCCATGAAAGCTTGCTCCACATTCATTGAATCTTTAGCACTTGTTTCCAGAAACGGAATTCCAATCTCGTCCGCAAACGCCTGAACAAAGATATCCGGTTTCACACATGGGTATAACCGTGTATCCGGATATCAATATCAAGAGTTATTATTACCTTGGCCGTCTCAGAAGAGACTACTCTCTTAGATGCAAGGTCACACTTGTTTCCTACTAGAAGTTTGTTTATGGTTTCGCTTCCATAGCGATCGATCTCGTTTAGCCATTGTTTCACGTTTTTGAAGCTTGCTTCATCCGTGACGTCGTAAACAACCTGAACAATGCCATGCCATTACACTTTTCATCAATGAATGTTTTCGGGTTTAGGGTTCATGAAGCTTTACTTACTATGATTCCATGAGCTCCGCGGTAATAGCTACTCGTTATGGTTCGAAAACGCTCTTGCCCTGCGGTATCCCACTGAAGTAATACGCCATTGAAAGTAAGAACACAAAGTTGAAGATCATTTTCAATTGTTCATAGGCAATGAACTAAAAACTCACAATTTGGAGCTTGATGGTCTTCCCCTCCTGTTCAACGGTTCGGATTTTCTGCACGTACAAACATCCTCGCAAACTCAATCACGAAATGTATCATTTCGGAAGCAAAACGAAAACAAAAACGAAAAAACGAAAACGAAAACTCACGAAATCAACTCCGATTGTGCTTATGTAGCTTTCGAGATACGTATCATCCTGAACAAGTGAGAAATGTAAATTTTCTTCAACAAATAGTGATTATAAATTAAACTAATTGAAGGTAATAACAATGGTGGAGGATCAAGAGAAACTCACAGCAAATCTCAACAGGAGGCATGATTTGCCAACACCAGAATCTCCAATGAGCAAAATCTTAAACAAATAGTCACTGCACATACAAATAATATCAAGAACTCAATGAAGATGATACATTTGTGAATGAAATTGTTGGTTCATGATTGAATGATCAAGTATTGCGAATTCGACGGAAAATGGCAATGTAGATCCTACGTACAAATAACACGAACAAAGATTGAAATCAATGAGATAAGATGAATGAATGTTTAACTTACTATTCATTGTTCATGACAAGGATGATGATAGAAAGCGCGATTGATTGATCGAAGACGACGACGATCGAAGACGCTCTCTTCCTTCTCCGATGCTTAGAAATTAAGTTTGTGGATGTGAATGGAGAAGAGGAAGAGGTAGATTGTGATTCAGAATTGGGGGAAATTGCCATGTGTAGTTGTTCATATCATTCTAAATATAGGAACTAAGCTAATATTAACTGTATTTTTTATGATTAGTTAAACAACAAGTCTTACGTTTTTGGTACGCAAAAGATTATTAATATTTTAGAACATAATAATGAATAACTTAAAAGATGAATGGTAATTTAGGACCAAAAGCATTCATAATTTTATGAATTTTACCTTCATAGAGATGATCATTGTGCTTATGGTTATATCATTCGTGATAATACTATCATGACTCTCGCTACTGGCTTGAGAATATGTGGAGTTGGATATGTTCTTGAAGTGGAAGTTTTTGCACTAAGACAATACCTTCAAAAAGATCATAAAGTTGGAACTTAGGGTGTGTTCGGCAAGAACAAATTACGGAACTTATGAGAATTATGAAAATTTCTTAGTTCTCACACTAAAAGATTATGGGAAATTATGAAGGGAATGATGACATTTTTGTAATTCTTCCTAAACCATCGAACGCACCCTTACCATCAATTCAGTAAATTAGGTCCGAAAACCGTCGTGAGAAGTGTAAATTATTACGTATAAAACTTTACTTTTTGATTTCTAGTTTCTCACACGTGACAGCTCCGCATGTTAAAGAACTTATCGTCGTTGTAGACAAACTTGCACCTCCTGTTATAACTCAGATTTAGATGACGGAGCAATTATGCAGGACAATACGGACAATGCAATCAACTTTCAGATGTTCAAATCTCTCGACATTGAATTATGGTTAATCGCTAATACCAAAAAAAAAATTTATTAAAGAGTTAAGGAACCTTTTAGAATTGCTAAAAAAATCAATTAGAATATTTAGCAAATAAAATTAAATCTTAAAGTTCTTTTAACCCATAAAAAAAGCTTAATCATTTCTTTTATTTTAACGGTTTACCTTCGGTTTTCAATTCAATTTTAACAAATCGACTATGATAATGATTAGGGGAGAGCATTTTTGGATATTCCATCCAATAATTCTATTAAAGTTCGATCCGAATGAGCTCCGAGATTGAATATCCGATTTAAAATTCGATCCGGATTACTGATCTAAAAAATTATTACTATGCTAGTCGGATATATTCGATCCGATCCGACTTTATTTTGTTCTCCCTCTCAAAACCTCCACGTGATTCCGTCTCCAAAGATCAGAAAAGTACTCCGGATCGAACTCGGATCACCAACTATGAGATATTTTTGAATTCGGATTTTTTTGGATCGGATTAAGTTGAACTGATTTTTTTTCTCCCAAGGAGACTAACCCAAGCACTTTTCGTTATTATTAAAAAAAAACTATAATAAATAGTATATGTTTTTACAAAATTATAATATAATAAAAACAGTTGCGGTTTTTCAGCGGAGACGAGCTACTGTTCTATATGCTTCGAAGTGTGAACATTGAATTCGAAAGTAGGAATCGAAACTCTTAATCGATACTCAAAAGGCACATTCAAGAATCCCCGCCGTGGCGCCGCCTGTGGATATGCATCGATCGACGAGTACTACGAGAGTTTCCGACGAACACCCCAAAGATTCTTCTCCATCGCCGGTAACGGCTTCCGCTTCCGTCGCCGGTAACTTCCGCTTATCCTTTGACGGAACCTCCAACGCCAACCTATTGCCGGTCTACAGCCCTAACTCCCACGCCTCCAAGCGCGATAAGTCTCGCTTGAGATCCGCCGAGAACGCTGTTCATCTCATCCCTCTCGTCCTCATTGTATGCGCTATCATTCTCTGGCTCTTCTCCAATCCAGGTCTTGCTTCCTATCCTTTAGATCTCAACCATTTCATTTTTTGAGTGCGAGGTGGAGTTTTGATCGTTAATCTTGCGGTTACGTTGTATTTGCTAGCTCTTTGTTGATTGTTCGGAAAACTTGGATTTTTGTTTGTTCTTGTGGAGATTGGGACAAAAAAAGCCATGATTCGAAGATCGCACTTGATATGACTTCAATTGAACTGTTGTATTGGTTAACAGACTAATCATACAGTCCGAGAATGGTTTACTGTGATAACTTCGTTGTGGATTGAGTATTCTCAATCTCGTCCATCAAACCCCAGTTTCACACTGTCACACTCGATACACATTCCCTAAAATGATTGCTAGTTGGTATACTATTGTAGAGATGTTCATCCTGTACAATATTTCTTCTCTTACTATTTCGATGCTTAAATGGTATGTTGATTGATTTGGCATCCTAATTTAGTTATATTGCTGCATATAAACTTATCTGTATACTGATAGTTGATATCATAATTCATGTTGATCACTGCAGTTGATACATTGAGACGAGACCGCTCTATTGTATCCTGGACAGAGAAGATTAAGGAGGCCGGCGAGATTGATGGTGATGGAACCCAGAACAGCTTACTTCCACACTAGGAGCTATAGAATGTTAATGGATCAGGAAAACAAGAGGAAACCTGCGATCTCACATAGAGCTGAATTTTGGCAGCAATTTCTTCTGGTAGAATTTGCTTGATTTAGATGAATCTGAATCACATTAGTGGAGCTTATGTCTTAAGGAGTTGATACATCAGATTAGAGTGAATTCTGTTTATTTCTGTTTAAGAGGGCTACACCCTTCTGCTATCAGGAACACAACTCTATAGGCATAGTTTTCCATTTGCTGTCATTAGATTGGTTCAGTACAACAAATTTATACAAAATGAGCATACATTCCCTATTTTCGTGCATCTACTACTATACTGAAAATAAGTTCATAAATATTCTGATAGAAACAATAAGCTGTTATCACTTGTCTTTGGGATCTAAATCGAAATATGTAGGGTCCACCTGCAGTCTAGCCGGCAAGAGGCGCAAGATAAGATTGTTGCGTATGTAGCAAACAAAGGGGTTCTTCGACTGTAAGAGTGAGCCTACAAGGTGTGATATAACTCCCAATTTAAAGACACCCGGCCATCTTTCTCGTTCAAATGACTTAAGTGCATCTTCGATAGATTCTTGCTTGTATCTGATTGCACCATGGAGCTTCCTTGACAGGAGAACTGCATCTTCCAAAGCCGAGCAAGCTCCTTGCCCGAGATTTGGAGTCATTGGATGCCACGCATCACCAACAACCACAACTCTCCCTTTGGATGCAGATGGGGTTATGCCTGGCCACAGCAACCGGTCCATCAGAGGGCTTCGAACTATACTGTTTTCTGGTGTGTGATCTATCATCTCTAGAAGCTCGGGTGACCAGTTTCTTACTAGATCCTGCACCTTTTGCTTCTGCTCCAAAGGATCAGTGGTCTTCGAACCTGCCAGGTATCATATTTATGATTACATAAGAATGCATCAACCTCTGGCCATTAAACGTTCAGACATGTACAGATCATTAGTCATTACAGATTATCCTTGATTTTACTTCAGGAATTACGTACCCATTTGGCTACAACCTACAGTTATGGTAAAAGAAAGGAAATGATCCTAGTATATATACTTTTGCGTTTTAATTTATTCATCGCAATGCTTGTTGCTATTGTATTCTTCCTTATTTTGTGAAGGTTCGATTGGGTTTGATGGATAAATTTCATGATTTTGGAGAGGAAATGGAGGGGAAAAGGACAAATTTTATATGAAAAATGAGAAAGATGCAAGAAAAATACCTGGGTCTGAGCTATTGTGTATGACAAACCAGTAAACCTTGTTAGCAGAGGCTGGGAGCCAACCGGCTCGCACTCCCCTTCCATATATGTAGTTTACCACTGGCTTGTGAGGCTTCTCTTCAGAGTAGACCCTGAGCCCTCGGAAAGCACAATGCCCAGCATATTTGGGTTCCCGAAAACCCATCGATTTAGCCACTTGGGACCAAATTCCATCACATCCTATCACAACCTGTGTAACCACAAGAGTGTCAAATAGATAACAAGCTTTTAAGATAAAATCTTCAACAATTAGGACTAACCTCTGCTGATAAACGAGTTCCATCAGTTAGTTGAAGCAGAGCCTCCCCAGTCTCAGCCTTGTCAATGCTGGCTAACCTTGAGGAATACTGGATTGTGTCAGGTGGCAGCTGATCAGCTAGAACCTGTAGAAGCACCCTTCTCTCCACTGCTCGCAACTCTTGGCTGCACATTGATCAAAATTCGAGTCATAATCTTAGTTACCTTCCGTCATTTGGGTGTCTGAACGGAAATCAACTGAGTTCTCTGGGTTACCTTCCGTCATTTGGGAGCTTTAAGGCGGCAAGGTTCCTCCCAAGTTCCGTTTTTACCAATACCCTGTTCATAATAAATCTTGCATTAATGCAGCATCTGCAGTGCAAATATGAATTGGAAGCAGACTCATGATCCGAAGGAAAAGAAAGTACCCGTGAATCTGATAGTATTGGCTACGAAGATCGTCTCCAACTCCAATCGCGTCCAGTGCATTCCACGCGGTCTGAGATAAAGATACCGTCACCCCACCGGTAAGTTCCCCTGCTTGCTCAAGAACTCGCGACTTGATTCCTAGTCTTCATACATTAAATAGCATTAAAAAATCAGGATCAAGAATTAACAGAAGTTTTTTTTATCTGAAAAGAGTAAGAAAAAATTATGTAATTTCTGTATTCAATTATTCATACTTGTGCAGCATTGCAGCAGTTGCTAGCCCAGCAACACCTGCACCAACAATAACCACCTCTTCCTTTTCGACATTAGTACAGATAGACCGAGTTGAAAGAAATCGATTTGCCTTTGTTTGAAGATTGCACTTTGAGTTTAGTGCAACAGAAATGGAGGTTATCAGAGAAGCTGAAGCTCTTCTTGCCATCATAGATTCTGGGTAAGTCGAGTTTTTGTTTAAGAGATCTAAATCTTTTGGATTTCAAGTTTTCTCTGATTTCTTGGATATATAAATCGTAATTCTAGCAATCATAAGAAGAAAGTAAACTCAGAATTGCCCTTTGAATTTTCTGGCCTTCAGAATAGAAAAGTTCCTTTCAATACTCGTGTTCAATTGAATCTGTATATCTTATCTGTGACTGCATAGCAGTCATAATTGGATGAAACATTGCTCTTCAATTTTCCTTTTGACGAAATGATGGGGGTGTCTTTTTTAACCTTTTTCTCTGAATCTGACTTCACTGCTCATTTTAGAGTACACTTTCTTTGACTTGCTAGGTTGGTCTAAGACGATGAAATATCTGATGTTAGAAACTTAATATGACTCAAAGTCAAACCTAATGCGAGATAATTTAGTTTAAATAACCCTTTTAATTTATGATAATAGATTTTTTAATTAATTGTGTAAAATGTTCATGTTTATTAATTCTAATAGATTTTTTTATAAAAGAAACAAAAAGAGAAATCTGTTAAAAAATCATAAGTGACATGCTTAGGACGGGACAAGTGGACAAAATGCAGTATGTTTTAATATATGATAATAGATTTACGATATATACGAAGTTATTTTTGTACCTTGTATATGTTTGGATAGCGGTGATATAGAAGATATTATGGGCCGTTTGGTTCAAACCCCGGAAATGGAAACGAATTTAGTCCATATGTATATCCTAATTCATGAAATTTTATGGAATCATTCTTTTTGGTTTCATGCAAAATGCACTTACCTTCCCACATTTTGTTTCCCTATAGGATATTAAAAGTAATCAAATTCAACTTCAATTACTTCCGACCATGAAGAATGATTCCAAAAACTTTCATGAATAAGAGTATATATATGGACTACATTCGTTTTCATTCCGTTTTCGATTCTAGAGTTCAAACCAAACGGGCCCTATATATATTCGGTGAGTCGGGAAGTGTAATTTTTCGGGCAACAACTGTAACATTCTATTGATAAGATTAGAACTTAGTAATTATCAAGTAGACTGTTGCAGACTTTTTTTTTAACAGCTCTGAAAATAGATTTTCGTGAAATATATCCAATTTTGAAGGCATTTTTACTTAACAGTTAACATTTAGTTATTTATAATAAATTACTAAAATCCACCCACAAATCTTTATCCATCAAAACATTTATAGTTTTTTCGTTGGTTTTACATATTTTAACAAAATTTACCAAAAATCAACCCAAAAATCCAAAAATCTTTGGTGTTACTCTTTGTTGTTGTTCTTGACTAATGTACTTGTCAAATTCCCTTAAAGTCATTGACATAAAAGTTGAACCTGAATAACCAAAATTAAACTATAAATATAAAATTTCATAAACTTACGCTCATACAAAAATGAAAAATGGTTAAAAGTAATTTTTCAGGAAATTTACCATAAACCAAAGATTCAATTCTATTTTCTTTCCAAGTACAAAACATAAGTGGTCCAGTAATTTAGTGTGCAAACGTTAGAAGCTAGTGGATTGCACTAATGCCAGCCTTGCTGCCTTGCAAACATATTTACTTAAATTTTTGACCTTTTGGTATTGTCGGCAGCATAATGAAACCATAACCACATATGAAAAGATATTAAGGATATTGCACTATTGCATTTCCCTTTCATACTACATTCATATACTATTCTATCGAGCTCGTGAAACTAATCCATATAATATTCTATCTCTCATACTGCATTCATGGCTGAGACTATTCTTTTGGGGTTGGGTAAGTTTGTTCTGGGCCGGCTCGGCTCCGTTGTAATTGAGGAGGTGAAATCGTCCTTAGGAGCAGAAGACGAGCTAGACAGGATCAAGAGCAACTTGAGCAGCATCCAAGCAGTGCTAAAAGATGCCGAGAAGCAACAGGCCACAAGCGAGTCCGTCAAGAATTGGCTCGGGAAGCTTCAAGATGTCATGTATGACATCGATGATCTGCTCGATGACATTGCCACCGAGGTCACGATCCAGGATAGGAACAAAGGAAAGTATGATAAACAGGTCCGTAAATTCTTTTCCCGCACCAACTTTCTCGTGCTTCGATGGCAATGGGCCAACCAGATCAAGTTTCTTTGCAAGAAACTTGACAGGATTGCATTTGAAAGAACTAGTCTTGTTCTTTCCACCGAATCTGTTGATTCATATTCCTCGGAATTATGGTCAAGAGAAACACATTCAAAGTTTAACAACTCGGAGCTAGCTCTCGGGAGGGATGAAGATAAGGAGGCCATCATCAACTCCATACTCAATTGTGAGGATTTTGAGTCCCTTTCTGTTTTGCCTATTGTGGGGTTTGGAGGGCTTGGCAAAACGACACTTGCACAATTGATATTTAATGACAGTAGGATTGGCGAAAACTTTGATCTAAAGTTGTGGGTATATGTATCTGACAAGTATAATTTGAAGACAGTATGCAAGGAAGTCATAAGTGCAGCTACAGGGAAGGAAACAACCAATGAACAAGTGTCATTGGAGCAATTGAGGATCAAGATAAAAGAGGCTTTGGGAGATAAGAAGTATTTTCTTGTGTTAGATGATATGTGGAATGAAGACTCGAATGAATGGAGAAAGTTGAGAGAGTTATTGGACGTGGGTGCCAAAGGGAGCATGGTGGTTGTGACCACACGTGACTCCAAGGTGGCATCTATCGTTCCAAGTGCAAATAATGTGCATGAATTGAGTAAGCTCTCAAATGAAACATGCTTAGAGATATTCAATCGGCTAGCCTTCAAAGATGGTGGAAAGATCGAACCCATATTGTTGGAATTGGCAAACAAAATCGTGGAGAAGTCAAGGGGGAATCCTTTGATTGTGACCATTCTTGGCAGACTACTATGTGGAGAAACAAATGAGGAGTGGTGCCGTGTTGTAGACAAGTTAGAACAAGGGCATGAAGATATCTTGAATATATTGAAATTGAGTTACGATCGTCTCTCCGCCAATTGCAAACTCTGCTTTCGTGTTTTCTCTATCTATCGTAAAGGTGTTGGACTTTCAGAAATGAGTTTGTTACCCTTGTGGATGACACTTGGGTTTTTACCATCCGGTGAGGAAGGAGAAGCACTTGGAAGAAGGTGTTTGAAGGAGTTGTTTTCAAAATCACTTTACAAATACACACATTATGGCTATGTAGTTGATGATCTATTGACTGTCATTGAAATGCATGATTTCGTGTATGATTTGGCCAAAGCTATGGCCGGGGAAGAGTTGGTATTAATCGATGATAATACCAAGGAAGTTTTTGAGAAGGTCCGATACATTAGGGTAGATGAAGATGAAGACGTGTTAGAAAGGCAGTGTCATGAAGGGTTATTCAACCAAGCAAAGAAAGCCCGATTTTTAGGAATCGGTAGCACCGGAAAGACTCCCCTAAGCAAGATCTTCCTTGAAAACATCTTCTCACACATGACGTGCCTACGAGCATTAGATCTTAAAAACTGTCAATTTGATAAACTACCGAAGACTATTGGCTATTTGAAGCACCTTAGATATTTGGACATGGGAGGAAACATGAGAATAAAACGGCTACCCAATTCAATTTGCAATCTCACCAACCTGCAGACTTTGATTCTTTCCCGCTGCAACAACCTTGAAGAGATTCCAAATGACACAATGAGAAATCTGCTCACGACAAGAAACATGAGAATAAAACGGCCACACAACCCAATTGGCAATGTCATCTACCTGCAAACTTTGATTCGTTCCTGCAGCAACAACCTTAAAGAGATTCCAAGTGATATAGGGAGATTGGAAAACCTAGAAATTTTGTGGGTCACAACGCTACAAAGAGTACTCCCAGAAAGTATTGGGCACATCAAAGGTCTCCGAACATTAGCTTTAGTTGATTGTCCGACGCTTGCATTTCTGCCTATGACCACTAAACAACTCCAAAACCTTGACACCTTAACAATAATAAATTGCAAGGAGGTGGATTTGGCACATGGATCATGGTCACTAGAAGGTCTAAATAGCCTCCGGCTACTTTCAATCATAGGTGTTCCGAAATTCCGAAAGTTGTCAACTGGGGACAAGGATTTCACCTCTTTGTTATGCCTGAGTCTCTACAGATGTGAAGGTTTGATCGAATTAGCAAACTGGGTCAAATACTTCACCTCTCTTAGAGTACTTAAGATTGCAAGGTGTCCGCAACTGAGGGGATTGCCGCACACACTCAGCAAACTACAAAAGTTATTCATATATGATTGTCCAATTTTAAGTGAAAGGTGTGCACCGGAGAAGGGCGATGATTGGCATCTCATCTCCAACATTCCATTCCTTGCAATTGATGACAAGGTATTCAAGGATGATACTAAACGTTTGTAATTCATATAAAATCATCTTGTTTGTTGTGTGAGATGCATTGTTCTTTTCATGATATAGTGTGTGCTTTCATTATTGCATGTTTGTGGAACTAAATAACATCTTGTTGTTGCCAATAATAGGCTTATCTTTTTTCAAACAACTTTTCCTTGGTTTATCCTTTGTAGTTGCTGCTTGTGATCGAACAATTTGATATCAACCGTGAACATTTCAGTTTTGGGTTATTGTCTTCTAATTTCTACATTTCGTATCTTACTATTTGTGCATCGCGCAAACACGCGACTCCTTGTGATAGTTTTCTACATATACATTAGTATTTGTTATGTTTGTTTAAAGAGAAAATTGGATGAAATGTACCCAATGACTAATTTTGTTTAGTAAATAACCTAGGCCTATAAATTTTTAAGTGAATAACCTTATTAAACAAATAATGGCAAATTTACCCTTATTTATTATAATAAATTTTATCCTAATTTAGACGTTACTCTTATAACTTTACATAACTATTCTTGTAAATTATAATTTATTCTTATAATTATATTTCTTGAATTTTCTTGTAATTATATTTTTTGAATTTTTTTGTAATTATATAATTCTTACAAGAAATACGAAAAATTAATAAACGAATGTAGTCACCAGGAATTGATCTCTGGTTGGTTGACCCTCCCTCCCACCCTAATACCAACTGGACAAGTTGGATTTCACGATTTATCTTCTTGTAAAATTTTATTGTACACGATTTATCTTCTTGTAAAATTTTCTTGTACACGATTAATTACTAATTGATTACGCTGATCAATTCTTGTAAATTTTGTGTAAAATTTTATCAAAAATTTTCTTGTACTAGCATGTAACATGCTAGTTTATCAACTCACGTAAATTTTTCTTGTATTCTTTATGATTTACTAATTGATTACGCTGATTAAAATTGGAAACTGCTTCAAAATTAAAAGGCAATAATTAATTAGGAATCTTGTAGAAGGGTAAATTAGTCTAAATTATTTAAAAGAGATCATATTCTAACAAAATTATTGAGCTTCACAATTACTAAACAAAATTAGTGAACTAATGCTACATAGCAAATTCACTCTTGTTTAAAATATCGGATTGTTGTATGCATGTTATATTACACTTGCACTTACCATACTAATTGAACCTTAGCCGTGCATATGCTACTTATAAATGTACATGTATTAGTGTAGGTAAGTTAGGACTTGTTGGATAACATATAAGAGCACTTAACATGCTAAGTGTACTTCTTGACGTGAGTCCAACATAACCTAAGACGTCCTTGTTATCAGTGGTATAATATGTGCCATATTGGTAACATCCTAAAACTTTGGGTCGTTATGTTTTATTTGCATGTATATTCTATATCCCAGTGCTTATAATATGTTGAGTATTATTGTACGAGAGGGACATATCTATCTGTGATATGCATTACATGCCATAACACTTGTTTTTAAATATAATGCATCCAAACAAAGCCTGAACCGCAAACCAGCATGGATATCCATATCCATGATGCATCTCACACAACAATATTTGTATATGCTCTCCTAGACCCAAAACATTCTCAATGCATCCATGCTTTCTTTTGAAGATTCAATACCAGTTCAAATGCATGCTATGAATATCTTAATTTAACCGATAATACAGAAATATCAAAAGTAAAAAGACCTCAATTTATCAACTAACCTCCAAGACCAGAACTCCGCAACCTTCACCCATCCTGCAAATGTGCACTGGTCATGAGACAATATAGACAATAATGCCAAGTCAAATGTACACAGCAACAAAAATGACCATGCCAAACAAAATGCAACCAAGGAAAACCATTGAAGTCATTTGCTTACACAAATCCATCTCGACCACTATCAAAAGGTCTTCAAGCTTCACTTGGAGTGGAATTGTATTTTGTACACAATGCTTTTAACCTGCATGTTCAAATAAGATAAATTTACTCTATTTTTCAAAAGATTTAACTACAAACAATTAATCATAGCCCTACACCACAACTTCGTCAGGGGAGTACCAACTATTTATCGTGTTTTGTTAACATACAGGTGGGTCGTTGATCTAATGTTATTTGGATCGTTGACATACTAATACGTTGGTCGTTGGCGTATTATATTGTGGGTCGTTGTATAATATTTTCTTTTCTTCTTCTCATAATTAGTTTTAAAATCATTTGTTTTCCACAATTTTTTTTTTCATTCGGCCATATTTACATGTATTTTATCAGACGTATTTTTTAGTTATTTAGCTTCCTTAATTTTGTTATCCCACATCATTTATCGAGTAAGACTGATAGTGTGAGAGCTTTTATAAATGAAGGTTGAGAAAATTAAACAAATAATATATTTCTAGGTCTTTTAGGTAACTTCAAATATAATTATTCATATCGGATGAATATTTTTGTTACTACTCAACCAATCAAAAAAATCCCGGTGTTGTGTTATGAAGGGTTTATACTCATCCAATCAAAGAAACCGGGTTTTGCAAATCGGTAGTACTAGAAAGACCTCCCTAAGCAAGACCTTCCTTGAAAGTATCTCCTCACACTTAATGTGCCTACGAGCATTAGATTTTGATAAATGTCAATTTGATAAAGGTACCTAGGACAATTGACTATTTGAAGCACCTAAGACATCTGGACATGGAACGAAACATGAGAATAAAACGGCTACTCAACTCAATTTGCACACTTTGATTTTTGTCGGTTGCAAGAACCTTGAAGAGATTCCAACAAACATAAAGAGATTGGTAGAAATTGTGTGTTACAACGCTACAAAAGGTACTTCCAGTAAGTATTGGACACATCAAAGGTCTCCGAACAATAGTTTTAGAAGAATGTTCGAGGCTTGCATTGCTACCTATGAGCATTAAACAAATCCAAAAGCATGACACCTTATTAATATATGGCTGCAAGGAGGTGGATTTGGCACATGTATCATGGTCACTAGAAGGTCTAACCGGCTATTTTCAATCGAAGGTGTTCCGAAATTTCAAAAGTTTTCAATGGATGACAATGGATGACATGAATCTCCCTTTCACCTCTTTGCAATGCCTTAACCTACGTGGATGTGAAGGTTTGATCGAATTAGCATAATGGGTTAAGTACTTTACGTATCTCTTATTGAATGTTTTGTTGAACCAATAATTATTGTTGATGATACCCTTTAATTTTAACTCAACATTTCTTTCGTTTACATCCGACAATGTGATATGATACCCTTTCATTTTAACTCTAATTTCTTTATACATTGCTCTATTCTTCCTCATCTTCTTTTTTTTTTTACCTGTTACCAGTATTTTAGGCTTACATTCTCACTAAAATATATGCGACACGTCAACACCGACAATATTGACATATACGACCGTGCTTCAATACCGACACAAATTTATGATTCTTATTCCCTTAGAATTACTCAACAAGAAATTCAAAAAATGTTAGGCTTGAACTCAATATTATCACTTTAAAAAGGAGAGAAAGCAAACTAGATTAGTACTTGTTTATAGATTTGTAAAATTTGAACTTTAATTTAAATAATAATATTGTAATATCACGATAAAAAAATAATTTCTTGAAGTGTGAAATAAAGAATAAATGCATCTAAAACCTAAGAATTTTGTGATGAAATCATAGCATAATTATAAAAAAAATTAATAATGATAAAAAATGCATCTAAAGCTTATATAAAGAGTTGTATATAATACATATTAACCATTATAATTAAAAAAATTGAAATATGAAAAAATATATATAATCAAGAAATATTCATTATAATTAAGGAATATGAATTTCTTATAATAGATTCGAAATTTGACTAGAATAGAAAGAACTACTCCTCGGTTGAACAAATGCCTATCATTTATAAAAAAATCTAAAAAATAATATGATAATATACTTAATCAAATACTGTATGAAAACGTTTTACAATATAAGAATTCATAGTGTCCTACGATATAGTTCAGATTTTATAACACGATACTTAATGACCAAAATATATCAATGTGCTCCATCATTAAAATTTGTCACAACAAGTGACAATACTATGTATTTTGTTGCCTCACAATAGACTCTCTTATGTAATTTCAACCAACATGTTTGGTTTACAATTGTTGTTGATGTTGCTTGTGATTGTCCAATAGACTGTGATATAAAATCATCCCTAAGCAAACAAACTACTTAATTTAGGGGCATCATGAGCATCAAGATTCAACTTCCGGTTCATAGACTTTCAAATCCTTTCATACTTCACTCTGAAGAGGTTCACAATTGAAATTGGTGTGTTCCAATAACGGCCCCATTTGAACAACCTTAGGCACAATAACATTGTTCCGAATGAAACACACAACAGGATTCTCCCATTGAAGAAGCGAGCCAACAAGACTCGCGCGAACAGTCAATGGAAAAATCCGCGACCACCTCTCGTTCTCATATGATATCAGAGCATTTTCAATATCAATATCTTCCTTAGACTTCAATGCACGAGCTAGCTTCTTTGCTAACACAACAGAATCCTCCAATGCACAACACCCGCCTTGTCCAAGATTAGGAGTCATCGGATGCCACGCGTCTCCCGCAACCACCACTCCACCCTTTGATGCAGCCGGACTCACGGCTGGCCATAGCCACCGGTCTTCAAGCGGAGTTCTTATGATTGTATCATCCGGTGTTTGATCTATGATCTTAATCAGCTCTTCCGGCCAGCTTTTAACAAGATCTCGTGCTTGCCTCTTCAGCTCAGCCGGGTCAGTTATCTTTGGACCTGATATGCACAATGTAGTCAGACCCGGCTCGTAACCAGTGCAACCCGTTCTTCTAAACTATTTTCGTACCTGGAGAAATACTATTGTAGCAAATGAACCAATAAACCTTGTAAGGAGATACCGGGACAAACCCGGCTCGCAATCCTTTTCCATACACATAACTCACTCGAGGCTCGTGTGGTTGCCCTTCGGGGTAGAACGCGAGTCCTCTAAAGGCCGAGTACCCGACATACTTTGGTTCTCCGAAACCCAACCATTTAGCTACACGAGATCGGATTCCATCACAACCAACCACAATCTGCATAGCAATGCAGATACAGATAATGACTTCATTTTTCTGATGAACAAAAACATGACCATATAATGACAGTTCAACTAAAACCTTGGATGATACTTGAGACCCATCAACTAGATCAAGAACTACATTCCCATCTTCAGTTCTCCGAATCTCGGATAGTTTAGACGAGAATCGAATAGAATCCGGTGGCAACTGATCAGCAAGAGTCTCGAGAAGTATCCGTCTCTCAACGGCTCGAACCTCTTGGCTACATGAACAACAAAGTAAAACATGTCAAACATAGTTCAATAGAAAAATGCGTGTGTTTTGTACTAGGATTACAAGTTACAACCTTTTGTCTACATCTTTGAATGTGAATGAACGCAATTCACTTCCTTTGTCTGTCTTTATCACTATCCTGTAAAGCTGATTACAAGCACAAATCAGTATGTACGATAATGTGTTGGGTTAAGACCTAACGCGTGTGTACTGTTATAATAAGATGATAAATCTAGGTAGACTGATATGATGGGCCATGAACCGAGCTAGTTGAGCTCTAGGAAGAAAAAGTAAGCGAGCAAGGTATATTGAAAACCCTATCTGCAGCAAAACCAAAAACGTTTCCTTTTTCTCGTTATTCCACGTACGCTGCGTACCCTTCGATTTCGAGGAATTGGGTCCTGAGGAATTGGCCAACACCAAGAGCATCCAAGACACTCCATCCATTCTTGAAGAGTGTAAGTGAAGTTCCGCCGGTTCTAAGCGAATCCGCTTGCTCGAGAACGAGTGATCGAATTCCGAGCCTTTGATTAAGCACAAACAATGTAACATACAATTCAGCAAACAAATACTAAACAAGTTGTTCTTCTTTACTAAACTTGAATATATAAAACCTGTGAAGTGAAACTGCAGTTGCTAGCCCAGCTATGCCGGCACCGACAATCACTACATCTTCCGGTTTCTCGGTACCCGCCATTGATATGCAGTTGAGTTTTCTTCGAGCTTTATATGGGGAGTTGGGATTTGAGATTGTAGTTGTGGCAAGATTGTTTGAAGAATAAGGAGGTTTAATTGAAAGAAAATGAGCTAAATTGCTCATAGTTGACATTTGATCTTCTTGTTTCTTCTTCAATGTGTTGGTTTCTTGTTCTGCAACTGGGTTTTTTCAAGAGGGAGATGATAGGGGAAGAGGTGTTAGTGGTTTCAGCCATGGAAACTAGTGATGGAGAATGAAACTGGTTTTTCTTTCTTGTTTAGCTGATATTTCTTCATCTGCAATTGGGCTAAGATCCAAACTTCTCATGATGGGCTTCAAATATACAGACCCAATTAGAATCAAAATAGATAAAAAAAAGTTATCTGGGCCACCAACCCGAAAAAACGGACAGGTATAAACAGAGAAAGAAGCCCGAACCAGCCAAAAAGCCGGGCTTGTCAGGCGGCCGGATACGACAGTCATTTCAGGTATGATAGCCGATCCGACCTGATTCCAGATAAACGGATTTAATATTTTATAAAGTGCGGTACGAACCGGGATATGAATATAAGCATGCATGGAGAAATAAACGATATATTAAATATGCGATATGTAATTATAATATTCATACTATATAAATAATGTAGTTTTTAAAGTTTAAAAAGTTATATAAATAACGGATACTTAATAAAAATTTCTTGCTATAACTTAAATGTTTATTAATTTGTAAGTATTTAATAAATAATATGGTAAACAGTACTTTATGATATAAAAAAATAGTATTTTGTTGTTATTATTTAATTAATCAAAATATCTATAGGGCATTAAATATATTTCCATTTATTTTTTTAAATCACCTGTCACCAAACTATTACGTTTTACCTAATCCAGTTTTCCCACCAGACATTCAGTTCAACAACGTGGGGTATAGTATATCTGACAATTTGACATTGAATTTACTCACTTCTTAAACCCTAACTTAAAAAACCCCCAAATCAAACAGAGTTTTTTTGCATTTCGATTCAAGCTCCCAACTTTTCTCTTTCTGTTAACAGATATAGAGATCAAAATTGAGAAATGGAGAGTAGTAGTAGTAGCAGTGAAAACCGAACCATAATGATAACGAAAGTGATTGGAGGTATGAGAATTGAGAATCCCTTTACCTTCAAAGTGGGTCAAGTATTCACTGGCTTTGGAATCGGTTGCGGTCTTGGCATCGGCGTCGGTCGCCCCTTAAATTTAGGTGATTCAGTTCATATGCTCCTTCAATTCTAATTTCTCCAGAACATTTTGTAGTGTTTTCATTTATTGGGGCTTTCAGTTTCCTTGTTTGTTCATAAGGGAAGATGGTATGAATTCTAAGCTGATTCATTTGGGTTTCTTTGAACTAATATCTCTTGTCAAACTACATTCTGCAATGATTGTCCATCACTGATCAGGATTATATGTTCTTAGTCCCTGGACAGATGTTTGTGCTTATATTCTGAGGACTGTTATCTCAGGAGTGAGGATTCACCAATTTTGGACTATTGATGAATATTCTACAAATGTTTTTCCAAGGGTTTATTGGTCAATGGGTGCTTACTGATGAGGTTTTTTACTCATTCGATGTAGCACACCCATGTTAAGAATTCAAGACGGTGTCTTTTGAGTAACTAGGCTATAGAAGAATTTGTTATGCGGAAAAACTTCTCTTTAATTGATTTGGTGCAGCCATCAAAGAATCCCTTGTGCTGTTTTGTTGATGTTAAAATTTTTTTGCCGTTTAATTGATATGTTGTTCTCAGTTTGTTGTGTATGTATTCTCCCTTCATGCAATCTATAATGGAAGGACCTTCTTGTTCCAGGTGCAATTCCTATGTTGGGTCAAGTCATGAGTGCTACCAGTGGCGCCACGCATGCCTTTTCTGGGGCTGGCAGACATGTGAATGATGCTGTATGTAATCAACTCTAAATTTTCCTTTTCAGCTGTTGAATTATTTCTTCTCCAAAGCATGCCTTCATTACAACTTTTGGCCATTCTTTCGTGTATCATTTCCAGTTGAAGAAGATCGGGGCGAAGAATATTGAGGCAGGCATAGGATGTGGAGTTGGTTTTGGTCATGGTTTTGGAGTTGGTATGTCATTCTTCCCTATATAGTGAGGACTGAACTTCTCTGTGATAGTGCTAAGAAAGTCTTTATAGCTTTGCATTGTCTTTGGCTTCTATACATGTGGAGATAAATGAATCGGAAAACAAGTTATGCTGTTTATGATTATCAATTTATCGAACACAATATGATGCAAGTAGTGGCAGACATTCAAAAAGAACGGTATGCACTTTCAAGATGACAGACAAATTAGTATATACTCAGATGTTCTATATGTTTTTTTTTGCTGTCTCGTGTTTGTCGGAGGATTTTACTGGGATCCTTTCCTCATACTTCCTTGTTACTATTTGATGTGTCCTTTTTTGGTTGGATGGTTTGAAGTGTCCTTGCTTTATCTAGCAAAATGGAATCCAAGTCTCACTTTCATCTGGTTTGAATCAAGTAGACAATGTTGCACCAGCTCTGATTACTTCTAGTAACATATGTTGAAGTGTGGAAACTTTAAGATTTTCTTTAGTGTGCTGTGTGTATGAATAGAATTGTCTTCAAGAAATTATAAATTGCTCATCATGTGCGTGAGTTCACAGCAAAATAATGCGCTACTGTCTTATATTTGCTGGCTCCACAGTTCACTGCACCATTGTACAGACATTTAATGTCATTAAGTGCACTTTGCATTTGAATAGTTCCTTTGCTAATTACATCATATTGGTTTGTCTGATAGGTCTTGCTCTGAAGCCAGGAGTCGTCCATCAATTTCAGTTGTTTCTTGTTGTATGTACCTACCCTTTCTATGTCCGTGATATCAAAGTGAAAAGTTTTCTTTGTCTTAAAAAAGAAGACAAATATCTTGTATTCCTCTTTTTCATTTACTACGTCCTCATGGATATGGCAAAGCAAACATCGATTATTCTTGAATATATGTGGAAGATAGGGCACGTGAAATTCTTAGGACCATCTATTTTTACTTTTCCTTCTTTATTTATGAAAAAAAAACTATTATTCTTACATTTCCTCCCTGTCTTCAAACAAATACATGATATATTGCCTTTTTTAATTTATTTATCAGGGAGTAATTTATTTGTTTGTTATGGTTGAGTATATAATAGGTAGGTCTTTAGCCGGTTTTTATTATTGATCTACCTAGTAACTTTTTGAGAAATTTGCACAAAAGAGAAACAATCCTTTCTTGCCTTTTCTTAATTTGACCATGGATTTGAACAAACATGACAATTTAAGGTATCTTAAAGCTCTATATTTGTTGAACTACCAGGAAGCCGCTGGAAAAGTGATGACCAAGTTTGGAGTATCTCAAAATTTATCAATGGGTGAAGGTGCCTTCCCAACATCTATGCAAGTTGGAACAAGCGTGACAAATCAAGCCTCTCCTCATAATCCATTGGGAAACTTGATGCAGTTTGGAGGTGTGGCGAACAATCCAATGCAAGGGTTGTTGGGAGATAAGAACCTGACTAACGGTCTGTCTTATCAAAACATCCAATCACACGGAATGGAAGCAAACTCAGCCTTTGGTCACCGTACTGAGCAGGTCATCAGCAGCTTTCAGCAAACCCCAGTTCTGAAAGATGCTTCTATCGAAAGAGATGTAAGGGATGCTAAATCTTTCCATTATTCACTAATACTACAATGTGAAATGTTATTGCCCTACATTGCTGTATACATATATAATTATGTCACTTGTTTATTACTTGGGGAGAATACCCAAAGGAATCTCAAAAACTGATTTATGCATAAATCATCTGCTTTATTAAATTTGACAAAGTTTATCATCCTATTATTCCGTGTTTTTGTATTTTTGACAAACCAAAGCCTCCTGCTGAATTATTTATGATATCAGTTTTTCGGTAGATACTTTTATTTTATTAATTTCAACAATTTCTCACTTCACAACAAATTATATTGGTTACTTTAATTACACATGCTAAGTTTTGAATGTCTAATACTGACTTTGCTTTCAAGTACACCACATATGATTTTTTTTTCAATGTTGTAGTCGGAAATCTTCAGGGAGGTGATTACAACAACACCACAGGTTTAACCCCCAGGGTATGCTATACTTTAAAATGATCTCGGGTGAAGGGGTAAAAAGGGCAAGAAATTACCTCATAGAGCAAAGTAGAGCCTACTTTCACTGGATATGGCCAGAAAGTAGGTGTAAACAGATGGAGTCTTGGGGTTTATTGTCCATTCTATATTTCCATGTGCCGTGAATTTAATACACAGTTACTTGTGTGCCTTAATAATCACTTGATTCTCCTCTTACATCCTAAGCCTGTGTTATTTGTGGTAATCTAAGTTTTGAAATAAAAGGCCTCTTAAAATGCTGTGCAGGATGAGCAGCTCCAGGAGGAAAACAGAATGCTACGTATGGTATATTGCTTGATCTCTATTTGCTATTTCGAGTATTTGGTTTGTTCATATGGTTACAAATTTGGGATCTTTGAATAATTTGCAATTGTTTATGGCAGATTATGGCATTTGCATCCATTATTATTGACTATTGTGCTTACTTGACTTCTTAGAGACATTGTACGTCTGGTATAGGACTAACCTAACTATCCTTCCTCGTGATTATCTGAATAACATTTATCAATCCTGTAGACTAACCTAACTATCCTTCCTCGTGATTATCTGAATAGCATTTATCAATCCTGTAGAATTAACTATTGTGCTTTCTGTAACAATGATAAATCTTAGCTTCATTAAAAAGACAATATGATGATATTTATTTTTGTTGGCGTGTTCCATGTGCATACATTGAATTAGATCCTTGTTATAATATTCTCAAAATGGTTAACAGAATCAATTATCTCCACAGGTGCTAAAACATGAACAAGTAATTGAGGAACTCGTGAAGGAGAATGAGAAACTTCGACAAGTACTAGTGGAAGAACTAAAAGTTTCTCCAGACAAGGTCAATTCTGATTATTCTATGAAATCTACATCTACATGTAGTGATTGTTTTGAATGCCGTAGAAAACAAAGAAGAAGATAGGAGAGGATGCTGCAAAATTTTGTTATCAGGTTTGCTCCTAACAGGCAATATCCATTACGCGAGAGGACAACCAAGTTTGAGGAACTTCTAAGAGACAAGTTGTATGAAGCAAATAGTGTTAGGATGGACCTTTCGAAGAAGACATTTGATGATCATGAGGTAAATCAATACAGCTTCACAATTTTGAAAAGTTAGATACGTGTCATTTTCCGTTTGTTGTCGACTTGAGGAAGGAAAAGAGCTACAAATTTACGTTAGGGTTTAGAAGATACTAAATAGTTGTTCACTTGTTGTTATGTGTATTATGTCAACTGAATATTGATGTGATTCGAGTATCACAGAAATTACAGTTGTTTCCTGATGTCCCAACTCGGCCTGGTCACACTCATGGATCTTGGTTTCGACTCTTTCGAGTAATCTTATGAACTCGCCACTTAGTGGAAGTTCCGTGCAGTTAAACGACGATGCATATGGCGGATTTTGCACGGGAGGGACAAACTATGTTGAATCCTGTTGTCTTACCTGCAAGGTTGAGCTAATGGTCATTGTTGTCTTGGACACTTGGGTGAATGAAAACAGGTGAGTTTGGGATTTCATACTCTTGAACCTTGATAAACTATTTAGGATTATTTACGGAAAAACACCCCTTAAATGTCACAATTTCAATAATATCATCCCTTAAATTCTATCTGACTGTCTTTGACAGAGAATAGTAGAAGTCTGGTATTTTCTTTTAACAAAATGTACTAATCTTCTACTTGACTGGAGGTTTTTTAATACTAACCCCCCGTTTGGCTGTAACTTTGGATAAGGCTGTAACTTTGGATAAGGAAACGGAATGAAAACGAATCTAGTCTATATGTGTACCTTGTTCGTGAAAATTTTTGGAATCTTTTTTTATGGTTTCATGGAAAATGCACTTGCTTCCCTCATTTTATTTCCATATAGGATATCAAAATTAATCAAATTGTACTACAATTACCAAAAATTTCATGAACAAGATATACGTGTGGACTAGATTCGTTTTCATTCCGTTTTCGAAATTAAAACTAAATTGACCCTAAATATACCAATCGTTATACTTTATCTACGCATAACAAACACTTAGAATAATACACAAGTGACAGGCGACATACATAGAAACTCAATTCATACATTTTTATTTCGCTTTAATTTTATATGTTGCAACAACAATATTATTGCACATATACAGAAGACCTTATAACAAATAAACAACTCTCAATCACAAATGAATAAAAATTATGCAAAAATTGAAATAATTATATGTATTCAAACACCAACCACAATAATACAATTTAGGGTTTGCATGAAACCCTTGTTTAAGCAAGGATCGCTAATCCACCAAGCAACGGTAGTAGCATAGCACCAACACTAGCACTGCGGACAAAAGCGTCACCTTTCGAAGACTCCCCTGTGGGCGCTTCCCCGGGAGCCATACCTTCATCCGAGGGAGGGGGAGCAATTGGTGGTGAAGGCGGGGATGGTGGGCTCATCACTGGCGTTATTTCAGGAGAACTTACCAAAGAAGATGGGGACGGGGATGAGGCAGGAGTAGGAATCGGTGAACTCATTGGAGGCATCACGGGTCCCATTGTTGGTGCTAGCATTGGTGATGCGATTGGGCCTTGGGCTATGACCGATGCCATTAAGGTGAGCGCGATGGCTAGAGCGAGGATGGTTTGAGACGACGCCATGTTGAGATTGAAGTGTGAGAGGTGTGGATTGGGATGCTAGAACAATTTGATGAGTTTAGAAGTTTAGAAGTGAATATATATATATAGAGAGAGAGATTTTTGTAGCATTCATGCATGTGTATGAACAAGAAGTAGTGGAGGAGCATTTTGTTGTACATTTTAGTAATAAACATAGGAGTTGTCACGGCCAAGTGTCGAGAATTTGATGCAAAATTAGGGTTATGTTTATGCTTTGCACGTAGAGGCTAAGGGATAATATATGTTATAATCATTTTTTATATTTCCTCAGATTTTTGTACTTCATTAGTATCCTCTTCTAAACATATGCGAGACAGAAAATTTGGGGAAATTAGAAAAGATAATTTAATTTATATATAGAAGAACAAATTTAAACGTATTTTAACGTAACTAATTATACAAGAATGAAGTTTACGATTTAAAACTAGGGTGTTATTCAAGTAAGGCCCATTATTCCGGTAAGGCCGTGCGGCCGTCTGTACGGCCGACACGTGTCCCGGAAAAAAAAAAAAAAAA
>BSUD01000001.1:3482782-3557912 GCA_033239045.1 Fagopyrum esculentum
TTTTTTTTTCCTGTTCTTATTATTTAGGGGTGAGTCCGTAAATATCATTAAGATATTTAGACTTAGAGGTAAAGTAAAAATGTGATTGAATTTAAAAAGGTTAACCTTCAAAGCAAATAAAAAGATTATAAAATGCAACCCTATTTAACCAAGCAAAATAGCTGAAAGGAATACCTTCCATCCAAATCCAATTGAGATCTCCCGCTTCCGTCGGAATCAAACACAACTATTTCCGCTTAATCTCTCTCTTACACTATTAGATTCGTCTATTAAGGCTATTGCGCTCGATCCATCGATTCATCCGCCATCTTCGCTCTCCATTGCATTGCATTTGCACCGCTACCTGCTGGTTTGTTTTTACTTCTTCTTTGTATGAATTTTCCGTCTTTGAATAACTGTTATCTGCATTTCTTGACGAATTTGGTTTCCGGTGACCTAGGTTTTGAGTTTTCTCTGTCGGCCACAATGAATGGGACTAAACCGTTGATCTCTGTTCAACCTGACGAGCTCAGGTTCCAATGTACGCTCTCTTATTTCTATTGATCTCTGTTCAACCTGAAGAGCTTGTGTTTCAATTGATTCTGTTCTCAAACGGAGAATCTTAAGCTGCTTCCGAGTAACAATTGAGCGTCTGAATGTTGTAGAATATTATGTTTGAGTTTCTCATGTTCGATGCAGTTTCTTTATTTTTAGGATAGAGCTTTTTTTATTTTGAAAATTGTTGTTCATATGCTAATAGGAATGAAATCATACGTTTTGCGTATATTAGAGGTACTTGAATAATATGCTCATTAGTCATTACTAAACTTGCTAAGAAATGAAATAGATCTATATCAGAGGGGATGCATTGATCATCAGCAGAAGCCAATAAGGCATTAGGAGAAAATAAAACTTCCATTGACGAGAATTAGTTCAGATAGGATAGCTGGGTGAATCAGCTGCATACAAAGGAGACAATATAAAGCAAATATAGTCAAATGCATAATTGCTGTTTCAGTCTTTGGACAATGTAACTAGACCGAAAAACTGTCTGTCATGCAGATTCCTTAACTTATGTATACTTCTCTTCTAAACTTTCTTTTAAGCAAATGCTGCAAGAATTTCTTTGTCGAAAATAAGCTGAATTTTCTGTGTTTTCTAGAACTAATTTTTCCTTTTGGAAACTCATGTGAACTATTAACCCTCTGCTGGACAGTTGAGCTGGATAAGCAAACTTATTGTGATCTTAAAGTTTCAAACACCACAGATAATCATGTTGCTTTCAAGGTATAACATTGGTGCATAAATACATGATATCTTCCCTTTGGATTTCTTCACCTTTTGATGATGCTTCGAATTAACTTTCCAGGTCAAAACTACGTCACCTAAGAAGTACTTTGTTCGACCAAATACTGGTGTTATTCATCCTTGGGATTCCTGCATCATTAGAGGTGAGGAACTGTCCATGTTATGAAGAGGATACCTGGTGTATCTACTCGTGCTTCCTATAGATCATACTATAAATCAAGTGGCTCAATTATATGCGCAAATGTGTTGTATTTGCCTATGTTAGTTTTAATATATTTCATTAACAGTATCCATTGATCTTTGACTTCATGGCTATAGAATGATTTATATTACTCTTGATTTACAGTTACCTTACAGGCTCAACGAGAATATCCACCTGAATCGATAAGCAAAGATAAATTTCTTCTTCAAAGTGCAGTTGTTTCATCTGATAGTGATAATGATGTTGTTCCTAGTAGTATTGTAAGTATTTTACTTTTGGTGATAAGTATAGGGATATTGCTTTCTTTTTTATGACATCTAACCTCTATTTATAATTTATTGAATGACACTTTGTAGTTCAATAAGGACAGTGGAAAAGTGACACAAGAATGTAAGCTTCGAGTTGTATATCTCTCTCCTAACCTGGCTAATGGAGATGATGACTCTAAAAAAAGTTCCAAGCAAAGCTCAGATGAGGCAAGTTTAGCTATCTCTTGAATTGTTACCAAACCTTTCTCATATTAGATTCCTTTTGATTGTCCATATTTCAAAGTGTTTACTTTTCTGTTTTTTCACCCTAATGTTATTAGAGTTTTCTGTGTGCTTCCAATTGTCATCTAAAACACTGACCTAACACATCCAGTTTCTTCACAATTTCAGGCAGAAGGCTCAAACAGCAATGATGTAAGTAATGGTGTTTCTATCTCTTTTATTCAGAAGAACAATGCTATAAGCATGTATGAAAAGAACAGTTCAAATGATGTTTCTATCTCTTTTGTTCGGATGAATCCATGCCACTAGCTAATAAACAGTTCAAATGATGTTTGGTGATTGCAATTACTTTATTTTTGTTACGGGTATGATGATTTTCGTTTGTGATCACTTTGGTGATTGTCTGATTACTTGAGCTCATAAACATTGTTATATTCTTTACTCGACTACTGATTTTATGAATGTTATGTTTTCAGCATACCCTTAAGCTAAGGCAGGTGAAGGAAGAAAGAGATGCAGCTGTTCGGCAAACCGAGCAACTCCAAGGGGAGCTGGTGAGTATCTAAAGCCCTTTATCCTATCATTCCTATATTGAACTGAAGTTTACTATTTGATCTTTTCAATTTCAGAAATTATTGAGAAGCAAGCAGCGAAAAGGAAATCCAGGATTCTCCTTACAGTTTGCTGCTACTGTAGCACTCATTGGAATCATACTTGGCTTCCTTCTTAAAATTTTCCGATCTTAGGCTGTATAGCACAAGCCGAAGCCCCGCCTCCGAAATGAAAAACAAGTGATAACACCTTGAATGTTCAAGGGTGTCACTGCTTCAAAATCATTTAGGTTAAAAATGGTCAAAGTCCATTCATTTGCTCATTTTTTTTGTTTGTGCATATTCTCAACTGTAAGATGGTTATTTGGTTGAGATGTTACATTCCCCCTTCTCCTACGCTGTAACTTTTCTTCATGTAGACACCAAGAAGAAGCTTATAATGTAGTGGCAGCTGAATCTGATAGTGTTTTATTCAACACATTGGAAATCAATCATGATAAACAGACTGCAATTACAACACAATAGTTATGTAATAGTTCATATTTTACCACAGAACTGCACAACTGTACCAGAGAAACAAATCCGTACTCTTTGATCTATAATGCTTCATATATTTTAGACCAAATTCATCAATAAAAACTACTCAGGAAATGTACTATAGCATTTCAAGATTGCTTTGAGAGCACAAGTTTGCTTATGCTTCAACGTTTCGAGTTTACATCAAAACATTTTTAGATGATAAAACTGCAAACATTATCATCAACCATAAGATCAAGAACTAAATGCTGAGATTATTGCATGGGTACAAGATCGGTTCATCACTCGGCCATATTCATCTGAGTATTGACCGAGGCAGACGCGTATAAAGGGTGAACCACATGACCATCCAAAGGCTCAATATGCACCCATTTCCTTCCACTCAATTTATGAGTTTCAAACTTCACCTTCCCCTCTTTGAGTGCGAATAATGTATGGTCCTTTCCAATACCAACGTAATCTCCCGGATGAAAACGAGTTCCCCTTTGGCGAACAATGATGTTACCAGGTATAACTCTCTGCACCATTTTACTAGAGACAGTAAGGACAGAAATATCTCTAGAAAGATTCTTTTAAGGTTAGTCAATGTCCTACCTCTCCACCGAATTTCTTAACCCCGAGGTATTTAGGATTTGAATCTCTTCCGTTTTTCGTGGATCCACCAGTTTTCTTAGTAGCCCATCTTCTGAACATCATTCCAAATGCTCCTACAGATGCCTCTGTATTTTGGAACGGCATATGTTACAACTTACAATAAATGACATAACTTTCAGCAAACTATAAGTGCAAATCGAGTATACTAAAAAGGCGTACCAGCTGCGCCACTATAAACAGGAACCTCATGTAGCACTTCTCTAAGATTCACTCTTTTGGAAAGTGATGCTGCAAAATTCATCATGCTGATCTCTGCAATCAAAATAGCATCATCACGGACATTACAAAATCAGCAAGTCTGCATCATCCCTTGGAACAAGTTAAGGATACTCTCATCGGGGATGTAATCAATAGAAAGTTTCAAGTACTTGCAGGATCCTGAACAACGAATTAACCTAGCAAACCTCAGTAAGAGAAAGGCACAGGCTTTGTAACGGCTCAAATGGATATTTTAGTATGATTAAATTGAAGCTATGAGAAGGAAATTCAAAGCAGATGGTAATCAAGTAATTGCTTTCTATGCATCACCCTTTCCAATAGGTGTTCACGTTGTATATTGAGTACGATTTACAAACCCCCTTGAACACTACATCCAACAACAGCACAAATCAAACCATTTATCTATCTAAATTCATATAGATGGAAAAATTAGCAAAATGATAATCTGCTACCACATTTGCTTCTGACGCCATATTCCATCCTAATGTTCAAAACCTATGTCACACATGAAAGTTAGCAGCAGAAACGGAAACGTAAGTACAAAAATTAATCTGCGACATGATTTCACATAACGAAGTAAACTACAACCACATTTCTTTCCTTGAGACAAATTTCAACCCAAGGGCCAAACCTAATTACGCGAACACTGGAACTAGATACTAGACAGGAAAGTCAAATCGAAATTTTTCACAAATCCTCTACAAATTAAGAATATGAGAAACAAGGAGCGTTGAAGCACATTAGGCAATCAAAATTTCAGATTTGGGAAAAGATACAGAAGGAACGACAAAAAGATGAAAGGAAATACAATTATCGCCGGTGAGAAGTACCAGAAGACTCTTGAGAATCGAGAGAAGTCGTGGTGGTCGCCGGTGACCGGCGTCGTAGCGTTCAGGTTTCGCTGCCTGCGGAGAAGGGGGTCGATGGTCGAGAAAGAGCCAAAGACAGATCAGAGCGATTTAGAGAAAGGAAATGCTTAGGTTTTTTTTTTTTAATTCTTTATTAAATAAATAATAGAGAGAAATGACAAAACCGCCCGCCGTTTATAAACTATCATTTAATTTATAAACCCGCAAGGTAAACACGCCCTAAGACAATTTGTACAAATGTAATCGGGTAAAACCAAATTTGTAAAAAATATCTCGTTACATTTTTTTTTTTTTTATAAACATCTCGTTACATTTGGATTTTCATAAATTGGCGTGTATTTGGATATCACGTGTTATAAAATTAATATTATGTGAATTGTTTGTAATGGATACTTGTACAATACTACATTATTTGTTCGTGCATCAAAAATCACTTTAAGGAACAATTTATATAACGAGAGGTGTTATATGCGGTATTGCGTAGTAATTTGAGTTGTTCATTCACTTGATTCAAAGGTTAACATTAGTCCACCTCATTTAATAATTTAGAAAATGTGTGAGATAATTTAAAAAAATTTAGATGGTCCATAACTGATTTTATCTTTTCAAAATTCTATTTTTAAAAAGAGGTGCGGTGACGTTTTTTAATTTCAAAAAAGTTGTCACAGTTATGCAGCCGCCGGAAGGTTGCGTTGGAGAGGATAAGGTTGTGTGGATGCGCTCCACGGAAGGCGAGAAGGTTGAAGGCTACGTGGAGGTGCTTCATGAAAAAGAGAAGGTTGCGTAGGAGAGAAGACCATTGCCGGAGAGGAGACCGCCTGTAAATATCGCCGTCTGCAAGGATGAGAGGAGGAGAAGAGGGCGTTGATGCAGAAGAAGCAAATCAAACACCGTTGATTGCATATCCAGAGGAAGGATCGAGGCGATGGTACCTGCAATGGATGAATGAGAAGAAAATTGTTACCCCGGAAGTTAATAATAATAATAATAATGCACATGACCGCTTTAACGACTCGGAGATGTCCAGCATATGAAAGATTCTTAGCGCTCCAAGAGTTGATTTTAGATGAGATTTTAGAAGGAGGGGGTTGTAGTCTTGGGTCGTGGGCGGCGAGAGGTTAGGGGAAGGCCAAAGTAGGTGGTGGGAACTAGGGTGACAATGTTAAGATTCATGGCAGCAACAATTCGGTGTTGGTTATGAGTTATGACGATCGACACCACCGAAAAAGATGAGCGGTTTGTCCCAATTAGTGGTGAGGTCATCCGAGGATCCAAATCAATCAATGGCATCTTTGAGGATGCATACAAATTAAATGTCACCTCTACGGAAAAGAAGTAGATCATTTGCGAACATGATGACGGTTATGTGGGTGCGGTAGCATTTGGGGTGAATATTGAAGTTGGGGTTGGATGCTTTGGAGGTAATGACACGTGAAAGGTATTCTATGACAATGGTGAATATGTACGGGAGAGAAGACAACCTTGCTTGAGCCCCTTAGTACCTTTGAAGCATCCCTCGTAGTAACTATTGATGTTGATTAAGTAGGTGATGGTGGTTATACATGCTTTGATCCAAGCAATAAAGGTGAAAGGAAAATTGAGTTCCTTAAGAAGGTTTAGGAGAAAGCTATAACTGGTGTTATCAAACGTCTTCTTTAGATCGATCTTCATATTTCATCTCGGGGATATCTTATTACCAAAGTGTTTGTTAAGGAGTTCTTGATTGAGCAGAATGTTGTGTTGCAATGACTTGCCCGGATGAACGCACTTTGTTGGGGAATTATATTGTGTTGTTGGGTAGAATTTGTTTTAGTCTAAGAGCAAGGATTTTGGAGATAATTTTATATATAGTTGAGCAACAAGAAATAAGCTTGTAATAATTGGGGTGTTTCGGTTCGGAATTTTGGGTATGAGGGATATGGAGATGTGGTTTGTTTCGGAGGAGTTTTTTTGGGCGATTGAGAGATCTTTACAGGTGATATCCCAATTGTGTTTAAAGAAGAAGGTATTGAAGCCGTCGGGCCCTGGAGCCTTGTTGATACAAATGGAGAAAAGTGCATTCTTAATCTCGGTGTCAAAGATGACACGACAAAGTGCATTCTCATACTTCGAAGTAAATCATACTTAACATTAAACTGATTATGTGGAAGATGAAATGTTTTCACGTATATGCTTATCAATGGAATCTTGGAGAGATCTTGAATGTTTCTATAATAGAATATTACTAATTATTGAAGATGTTTGCATCAAGATGCTTGGGGTAACATATTAAATATTGAAATCTTGATGCATAAAAAAAAAGTGTATTTGTTTTAAATAAAATGCTAAATCAATATCTGTTTTATACGTTAATAATAATAATAATAATAATAATAATAATAATAATAATAATAATAATAATAATAATAAGATATATCATCATGTTAGAATTTATTTTTATCTACTCATCGATATCCATTTTATATATATTTAACTTATTTTATAAAAACGTCTATAGTAAAATAAATTAAAAATGATCAAAGTGAATAAATTATGTGAGATGCCTTGATAAAATGGGCGACTTTGTGGGATAATTTGATGAAATAACATGTCCAATATCCGCTTTTAAGATGCTCCAATAAACATAATTTAACGAGCCTAGTATATAAGAAGGACAATAAGGTTGGTTACTCTTATTGTCAGTTGGTTTTATGGAACTTCCTTCATTAATGTGTTGGGCTTGAGTCTACGCGCATATGCATTCCAACTTGGGACGAAACCCTCCACGTTATATCCAACCCATCGGAATTTCACATGCTATCAAAGTAGTTCGATCTGTTGGGTCCAAGTTCATCGGGCTTGCCGGTTTTAAGGCTCTAACTATGGACATGAACAATGATAGTCCGTCTGTTTGGAATACCCGGATTTAAGGCATGTCGTCAAGTGTCAAACGAGTGAGGCGGTTGCACTTGAGGGGTGTGTGGAAGATGAAAAGTTCCCGTGTTGATAATAAAGGACAATTGACCTAGTATATTATGTTGGTTTTACTCATCATATTGTCAATTGGTTTTAGGATATAATCTTATTAGACTTATGTGTTGGGCTTGTGCGATAGATTATAGCAGAGATGACCACAAGTATATTGATATTATTATGACCCTCTATATAGGAATTACAAGTGAATAAAAATTTGTTGCATCAATAAAATCAAATCTAAACTAGATTATCATAACGAGATTATATTTTTGTTCTTCTAAACAATGTATTCTGATTTTTTTCATGTATTCTTCAATATGTTCCCGCAGTTAAAGCGTGAGTATGCATATGAACGCCGATCTTCATTGAAATAAGCAAATAAGCATTTGCATCGACAACAAGCAAATGAGATCAAACAACATACCAATAGATCGGTGACACCACATGTAGATCGATAGGATCACCACTAAGTCGGTGATAATGGTAAATCAATATGACAACTAGTAAATCTAAAGTAGATTTAGACGCTAGTAAATTGATAATAATAAGGTTTGAAATTCATAATCAATAAGATAGTATCAGATTATGGCGGTGAAAATCAATCTATTGATATATTTGATGTTATTAGGACTTTATAATATAATAGGGATACATTAAAATAATAAGGAAATAATAATATTAATATGTTCTACATTTTAAGCAAAAAATAACATTTTTTAACTCCTAAAAAAATAGAGTGTTAAAGGAAAAAGGGAAAAAGAAAAGAAAAATAGTTACATTTAAAAGAAAAGGTAAAAGAAAATTGGCGAGAACCAATAAATACATAATAAATCAAAATTAGGAACTAAAGAAGCATTGACACAGCAGAAGAAAAGGTAAGCCACCCACCAAAAGCAAAGAATCCAACCTAATTTGAGTTGTGAAATGCTCGCCATTGAAATCCTGTCAATGAATTCTCTTCCCGTCTTCTTCATCTTCATAGATCTTCGTCCCCCAAATCACAACAATTCTATCCAACCCAAATCCTCCGCACCAAATCTGTTGTAGCCTTTACAACGAGGAAGGAAGCAAACCCTAGTTTGAGTCCTTCCGAAAAGCCCTAATTCCTAACCCCACCAAAATAATCGGAAGATCGTGGCCATCAATCTAGCCATGGCCTTCCCTACATCAAACACTAGATTCCCTCTCTTGCTCATCCTCTCTCTCATCTTCATCTCTCCCACGGTCAGTTCAGACAAGTCCGCTTCCTCTTTCTTCCTTCAATTGCCCAGTAATGGTGACTCCGATTCAAGGATTTGCCCAATCGATTCGAATCGGTCCGGATATTGCCCCGTTAAGTGCTTCCGACCCGATCCGGTATGTGGCGAAGATGGTGTTACTTACTGGTGCGGCTGCTCCGACGCCCATTGTGCAGGTACCAGGGTTGCTAAGGCCGGATTTTGCGAGGTCGGTAGTGGCGGGTCGGGTGCTCTTTCGGGTCAGGCGTTGCTATTGGTTCACATTGTTTGGCTTATTGTTCTAGGGTTTTCTCTTCTCTTTGGCTTTCTTTGATTCTTTCTAATTATTCTTTTTGTGTTATATATATGAAGAGAATGTAATGTGAAATAAAAAAAAGAGGGAAATTAGGTTAATTAGCTCTTAGTTCCTTTGTGAATTATTATGCATCTATATTCTATTTATATTGTAATATTGTATATTTTGTAATCAATTATTCATCATTTTATATTATACAATTATATTCATTCAATTTGCTTTTATATGGAAAATATACCTTAATTATATTCATGTTTGCTTAATGCAAGTTTATAGACTCGAATCATATCAACTAGTTAGCCGCGAACCGAGTCCAAGTTCGTGAACTAGCCACGAATGTTACAAACTCATGATGGATCAATGCGAGTTCATAAACTCGTGTCAGAGTTTATGGACTCGATTGGTATGAATTTTACACTTCGTTATGCAATGTGCACCAATGCTCTTTATTTTCGAGTTCATAAACCCGTGTCAGAGAACTCGGTTGATGAACTTGTCGCAAATTTTGCACATTGTTGTGCAATGTGCACAAACGCTCTTCATTTTCGAGTCCATAAACCCGTGTCGGAGTTTATGGATTCGATTAGTATGAACTAATCGCGAATTTTACAGCGATATGCGCCGTCGGCGTTGATGTGAGTCCATAAACTCGTGTCCGAGTTTGTGGGCTTGATTGGTATGAACTAGTCGCGAATTTTACACATTTTTATTCATGGTGCTCACATGCTCTTCATTTTCGAGTCCATAAGCCCATGTTCGAGTTTATGGACTCAATTGATATGAACTAGTCATGGTCGTGGATTTTACATATTGTTATGCATGGTGCTCCGATGCTTTTCGTTTTCGAGTCCATAAACCGGAGTCCGAGTTATGGACTCGGTGATGCACTAATGCAAGTCTTTGAACCAAAAGTTTGTTCATGTAAAGCGGTTTATGGATTACACTTTTTGACAATTGGTGAGTCGAATGCTCAATTCATTGGTCGGGTGTACCTCACCCGTGCCCCGACCCGTCTGAGCAAAAGTGGATGGTCCTCGCCAACAACAAAAACAAAATCAAAATAGATATAGTAATGGGCTGGACCAAAAGCCCAAGTGGCATTGTTGTGTTGACTTGTTATAGTGGACTAGTGGGTTTTTAATAGCAATTTGGACGGAAATGGTTAATTTTGGCTACTTGTTAAGAGTCTAATTTTGGTGCAATTTTTTCTTATTTCTCTAAACACGTGGACGCCGGTTCATCTATCCCATGCTCTTTTCATGTTTTTATCAGTCTTATTTGTTCCGACTTTTTTAATCTTTTTGACCTTTACGGTCATTTTTGTGGTGTTTGTTGTGTTTTTCAGTATTAGCTATTTGCATGACGATTTATCCAGTTGACGATTTTCGACCTTTCGATACACCAAGTATATTTTAGTACAATCAAGCTTCTTACTTTCTTCTTAAAAATAAAATTTGTCCTTCATAAAAATTAAAAATACCATATAATATTTTTTATTTATATTATAAAGAGAAATTTGTCTTTGCAACCAAAGAAAACTTTATGGAAATATATGAATAGGATGTGTTTCATATCTATTGCAATCCCAATCACAACCCACCCTCAAGGATTGCTTAAAAAAGAAAGAAAAAAACTTTATCACAATATGAAATAACGTACATGACATTTATCTTACATGAAAATATATCATAACGTGTTAGGTACTATTTATAAAATAATGAACTTTATTTGAATATTCTCACTTTCTTCGTGATTAAGGCATATATATATATATATATATATATATATATATATATATATATATATATATATATATATATATATATATATAAGGCTAGTCATTGTTAGTGGGCACCTTCTTATAGGTTCCAAATCTTCAAACAAAGCTTATAATATTATAAATAGAAAATTACATAAACAATACCCCGTTTTTTAGGCTGATTAACTTTAATACCCCGTCGTTTAAACTATCACAACGGTATCTAACCTATTGAATCTGACCAAAGATTAGTATCTAGATCACTGTTCACATATTAAGTAAAAGGGTTATATTCAACAAGAAACAGAGAGGAACGTTATAGTAGGGTTATGACGGTATCTCACCTATTGTGTTAACTTAACGTGTGAAAAGTAATCTGGATACTAATCTTTGGTCGGTCTCAATAGGTGAGGTACCGTTCTGATAATTTAAACGACGGAGTATTAAAGTTTAGTCAGCCTACAAGATGGGGTATTGTTTAAATAATTTTCTCTATTATAAAATATAAATATATAATTCACTTATAAAGTATTTATAAATTGATTTGGACCTACGTTTGATGTTGATCTTATGCTAAAATCAAAGAAGAATAATGCAGAAAGATGAGGTCTTTGTCCATTATAAGCGTGTTTAATAAACCATGCCTCTTTGACTTTTTCACCCTTTTGAAGCATTATTTTTCTCCTTAACTTAACATTTGATTTCCTTACAATAGGTAACAATGACCCACCATGTCAACACATCTATACTACACTACTATTGCATTTATAAAATATAAAGATTAGGATAAAGAATAGCTCTTTATAAATGAACCTAAAGTTTAATTTTTGCAAGAGAAAAAAAAATTAAAGTTATGTTTAGAAATGAATACAAGGTGTAAATATACATAATAATTAGTTATATGCAAGTCGAAAATATGAATATTAAGGGCCCGTTTGAAATTGCTAAGAATTATTATCAGAAAAGGAATAATACTGAATCAATAAAAATACGTTTGTTTAGCAATTATACTTAAATGTTTGAGATCTTTTATCCCATTAAAATAAAATAACCATTTTCATTTCATTTCCTCCAATTAACCGTTTTAATTTCATTTTCATTCCATCCTTTTAACCAAACATACGCTAAAACATAAACCGTGTTATTCCTGAATGAGTCTTGTAATATTATAAAGTATTGTGTGGTAAAATATAAATGATATTTAGGATGTCTCACATATTTGGTATCATAGCGTTTGTTGTTGACTTATTATTAGGCTTATCGGCCTCAAGACATTGGTGATGGACTTGAATAATAGTTGTCCGTCTAACTGAATTTCCTTACCATTTAAAGTATGTCGTCAAGTATCAATCGAGTTAAATGGTTGCACTTGAAGGAGCTTGTGAAAACTATATCACATCGATAATAAACGAATACATAATCTGGTATATAACGTCGATTAGTTACTCGTATTACCGATTGATTTTTAGGATGAAATCTCTCGTGTTCATGTGATGAGTTTGAGCAAAAATAGAGGGAAAACTATATCAATACCGGTCATAGCCATTATTGACCCACGGAATTTGACCAAAAAATTTGATTTTGTTAAAAAATAAAAATTATTTTACCAATTATAAAGTTAATTTCATGGTTAATATAAAATTCCTATTAATCATAAGGCAACTCATATATTGTATGTGGTTTAAAGTAAATTAATTCAACAATATAGAAGAGAGAAAATAGAGGAAAAACTTTGAATAATGCTATTATATGTGGCGTACAATACTTGTATAAGACTATAAGTAGTAGAGTGGACACATACGAAATCTATTATTAGATGGCATTGGTAAAATATATAAATCTTTTGATTTAAATTATTTAATTTCCGTATCTTATACGCGTAATATAATATAAATAACTTATTTAAAATAAGAATTCATCGATAAAGAAGGGAGAAAATACATGAAAATAATATGTTGTCTTACGATAAAAGTATTATCTAATTTGACTAGAATATATTTTTATAATCTAATTTAATTATTATAATAAATTTTGACTATTTGTAATCACAATGAATTATAATTTAACCAAAATTATTTATTTATTTTGAAAAAATCCAATAAAATAAATATTAATATTGATTAATCTTGTAATCACTATGGAATATAATATAATAATTATAGATTTTGTAGTAAAAAATGAATTAAGTAAAATGGTGTAATTACATAAAAGTATTTATTTTTAAAAAATCAGTGACATTACAATTATTTGTGCGGCATACAAAATGAATATGAACGCTATACGTAAGCATTATCACATATTCTTTAGTATTTTATATAAATGTTATAATTTATTATACATTTTAATGGTGCTAAAAGATTTATAATTTATTTTTTACAATAACAAATAGTATCAATTTAATATATTAAATTTGATCTCTATGTATAATCAATATACCATATTTCTTCCACCATCTAACCCTGTACCAATAAAAAAATTTATCTGAACTAAACTTCACCTTGTTCCCTTGGTCTTGATGGGCCGTTTAGAAATATTGTTCAGTCAATATTCAAATGAAATAATGTCCCCACTGTTCTTTCTTTGGTCCAATATGATTCATAGCTATCTTTTTCTCTTGACATTTTTATTTTGGTTAAATTTTTCCCTTGACATATAGGAGGAAGATATGGATACCATACAGTAATTAATAGTATAATTGTTAAAAAGAAATTGTAGCAAATAGGAAGATTTAGAAAATTCAATCAATTGATGGCAAGAGAGATGGTGGTATTATAATACAAATGCAGTACAGAGACTGGAAGAAGAGAGAGTTACATTACATACATACAACTATACAAGACACCTCTCCATTTTCCCTTCTTTTATTAAAAATTAAAAAAAAATTCAACCTGCCTTTCCCCACCTCCATGAAATATTCCTTCAAGGGTCTCTCTTCCCCTTTCTATTGGATTGTACAGTTTCTCAGTTTCGGAACCCATTTGTAATCTTCTCAATACGAGATTGATTGGCAATACATAGCAAAGACTGGGTTTTTTGAGGGTTTGTAATGGTTTTTGTTTCTGGGTTTTGATTTCTCTTTGTATAGCTGTTCTATTTGGAAAATTTGACTGAAGAACACCTGTTTTTGAATTTGGAGGAGGAAATATTTTTGTGTTTTTTTCCTCGGGAAATTTCCAGTTAATTTGTTTGAGCCTTGAAGAAAGGTTTTCATAGGACTTGTTGTTTTCCGGTTTCATTCAAGAGATGGGCAAAGAAGGACCTTGTTGTCACTGTGGTGTTACAAGTGAGTTTTTGGTCACTTTGATTTCTTCTTTTTATGATTTGGAACTTTAATCACCTTAAGAATTGTAAATGGGTTTAGGTTTTGCCTTTCCTAATTATATGTGGTTGAATTTTCAACTTGTTGGATTGGTTGTTGTTGTTGTGACTTTGATGATCTTTGTCTTTCTGGGTTTGGTTTCATTCTTTCTGGACAAAACTAATCAAATGTTGATCATGAGTTTTGATCTAGTAATATTGGAACCTGATTAGGGGTTTGGATTTGCTTACATAAGTAATTCCATAGGTCAACCTTATAGGCTTATACTATTTGTATTGGCCTAGAGTGCTTCTTGCAACATGTGTTGCTTTGTGGCAAACTGGAATTCTGTTTGCTCTTCCATTAAGCATTCATGAATACTGGATGGCCATTGTGAAAAACATACGCATTTGCTTTTGGCTTCTCATTAATCAGTTGTTTCACCATCTGAATACTAGCGAAAGTTTCGAAATACTATTCAGGCTATCATTACTGTTTATAGCAATTATGAATCATGGGAAACTTCTGGTTTGGTTGATGAACTTCACGGTTACAAGCATCTTTCCTAAGATGTGATCAACCCAATACTTTTGCCTAATATCTCATATGTTGCCACATTTCACTTACATCAGTCCCTGGTCTAAGCCGTGGCTTCCTTGCTTGTCTTAACCCTTTGTTTTCTCATTGTTAATGGCTATGACCGGTAATTCTAAACTCTCTTGATTATAACTCGAGAGGAAGTTTAGTATAGGGCTCCTTATGTACTACCTATCTTACATAAATCATAACATCTGAATAAAAGTTCACCTCTAATGGACAAACAATGAAATCTGTTAAGTTCAATTGAGCTGTCTTTATTTTGAGTCCTACTGCATTAAAAGCAAAGCTGTGCAAATGGTAGCTGGAGGCGCAGTCTTGAATACTCTCTCTTGTTTGCCTTCTACTGGTTAAAAATACCTTGAATAATATGGCATGATTAACCTATCATCCTCGGCTAATGTCTCTCGCGAGTTACAACTTCAATGTAGATGTGGCTACTATTTCATAGTCCGAGAATATCATATTGTATATTGCTTTGAGTTCTATCACTCATGATAACTGGAGATCGTACAATGCATGGACATTTTATTGCACTTGAAATGATCAAATTTTCTGCAATGAATTTACTCTTCTTGCTTTCTGTTTAGCTTAATTGGTCAATGCTGTCATAGGTACCCCGCTTTGGCGCAATGGACCAGCAGAAAAACCTATACTTTGTAATGCATGCGGATCAAGATGGAGAATAAAAGGAACACTAGCTAATTATACACCTTTACACTCCAGAAGCAGGGCCAGTGAATACGAGGACCACAAGGTTTCCAAAGCGAAGACCATATCCCTTAAACAAAGAGATGGAACTATGAAGAAGAGGAAGCTAAGTTATGAGAAGAACTCTATGGTCAATACATATGCTTCTAAAGGCTTCTACAATAAAGATTTTGTGGAAATGACGTATGAAGACACCAGCAACAGGTCAAGTTCTGGTTCAGCTGTATCAAACTCCGAGAGCTGCGCTCAGTTTAGCAATGCTGATGCTAGTGACTTGTCAGGTTGGCCTTCACATTTATGATTTTCACAACAGGGATATGCAATTCTACATTGTTATTAGATAATGAACATGATTGCCATATTTGAGTTTGGGTGGGTTGATCTAGGTACAGCTACTCGGTTTATGTTTCTCTTTGTCATAATGAACAAATCTTGTTCTCTTGTGGTTTCTTTGAAGATACTCCCTCTGCTTCACAATAAGTATCATTCTAGCGTTTTGAGTGTTTTTTCAAAAATAGACATTTTTACTTCTACTTTACACATTTGATCTTGTCATTCTTGGTATATTGTAGTGATAGTTTTCGATATCAGAAAATAGCATAGTATATAAGTGTGGTATTTTAATAGTTTCCTTAAAAATGTTATAGAAAGTGTCAAAATTGAGATATATTGTGAAATTGGGGAGTATTCGATTAATCATGTGTCTTATATTCTTATACTATCTAGTTGAAGCTGTATCAATTTCTTAAGCCAGATGATTCTTCAGGTCCTACTCAATCAGTTGCATGGGAGTCACAAATTCCATCAAAGAAGAGAACCTGTGTCCCTCGTCTAAAGTCATCCTCAGTTGAGAAGCTCATCAAGGATTTGCATGCTATTTTACATGAACAGGAGTCGTCTTGCTTGTCTGGGTTCTCCGAGGAGGAATTGCTTTTCGAGAGTAATGAACCAATGGTATCAGTTGAGATAGGCCATGGAAGTGTTCTCATTAAGCATCCAAGCTCAATTGTCCGAGAAGAAGATTCTGAAGCAAGTTCTCTCTCAGTTGAAAATAAATCTTTTGTGGGAAATGACCTTAATACCTCTTCCACCTCTCTCTGTCATGGAAGTGAAAGTGTTTCTGAGCTTTCAGGCAAAATGACACAACAGGAAACTGCCAATAGGTATTTCTCTTAGGTGTTATTATCATATAAATGGCAGTGCTTTACTCTCCTGAACATTTCATAATCTTATGTTTGACATCAATGTAAATTTTTATGCATCTTAGATTTTCTGTGAATTCTAGATAGTGATCTGCCTATGATAACAATGAACACCTGATGGAATTGCAGGGATAAGTTCAACCATGACAAGATGAAGCTCTTTTGGACTCACGATTCGCCTCTGTGCTATATAGACTTAAATGTAAGTTGTTTTCAGATGATTTAATGCTTGAAGAAAATCACGCGACTTTCCCACAAGTATTTTAGAAGTTGTAACTCTTGTTAAGAGAAGGACTCAGTTTGAAACTACAATTATCTTTGTTTTGCACAGGATGTGATCAACTTTGAGGTACTACTGGGGCATTTGACTGTTGACGAGCAGCAGCCGTTGCTCAAATACCTTCCTCCTTCCGACAAGTTTCAGTTACCTAGAAGGTTAGCCTTTGAAATTCTCATCCTTTGACATAAAAATGCTATATACTGCATATATTGTTCTAATGTTACCGTGTCACTCTCATCCAGCCTCCGAGAAATGTTTGATAGCGGTTGCTTCAAGGAGAACCTATTGTGTTTTCAGCAATTGCTTTCAGAAGGGGTCTTCAGCAACACTGACAGTAAATCTGATGAGCTTAAAACTCTGAAGAAACTTGCATTGTCCAATTTAACAAAGTCCAAATGGTTGGAATTATACAGTAAGCTTAAGGTATGTGTTCAGTTCTAGAATTTACATGGAATTTTAACATACATTTTTCTGTTACACAAATATAAGCTCTTTTATGTCGTTGTCTCAGGATCATCATGCTGGAGAAATTCCGGTTGAATCTGAAAGCGAATTGACCTTACCGGAAGATCTGGGAAGTGCCAAAAGACCATTTTATGGCCAACAGGAAAAAATGCCAGGTGAATATTCTAGCTATAAGTCAGTAGCTCACAAAGATCATCTTGCTGTATTATGTACGAGATTGATCTGTGATATCTACTGTTTGGTATGAATTTATGATACGAGTTATGAAGAAAATATCGCATACCCATGTGTACAACCTCACAAAGCTCATGATATGTACATTAATCATTCGCCTTTCACACAGACAAACAGACAACAATCAGAGGCCCTGAACCTCTGGACAGCAATGGCTCGTTCTTTAAGCCGAAAAGCCTGTTTGGTATGCCAACTGAGTCCTGCGTGTTTCCTGATGAGAGCTCTGATCAGGATCTGCTGCTAGACATTCCATCAAACATTTCCTTCCCAGAGGCCGAGTTTCTTGTCCCGAGTTCTAGTTTCATATGATCAATGCCTTACTGCCTAGCCGTTGATGGTTGATCATGATTTCTTGCTCAAAGCTGAAATATTTTTGCTTGCAGGTTTGCTTTTCATTTTTGAGCTACCTTTTGGATTCTGTGTATAGGCCAATATAAGATCATAGTATGCAAGTCTTTAGACAGTTTGTTTCTCCTTTGGTAAGGAACTAAGACGCCGTAGTTAACGTATTTTTGGCGCGTTGTTTTCATTATAAACAACTGCTTATGTAAGTGAATCTGGATTTCATTTAGATTACATGAATGAGATGCATGTATAGAAGATTGGTTTGATCAATAAATATATGTTTTGATTTCTTCAACTCTTACAGTATACATGAACTTACATGGACATCAATGGGTTCGCGTTTCATATTGGCATGTGCACTGTCCCAATGGCCGAGTTCTGGGGTGGTTTTTGTATCTTGGCTTGGACATAAGATAGGGAAGGTCAAGGTGGACTCGGAACCGGTAGTGTACTTACTCCAGCAACAAGTAGAGCACCACCCCATCAACCTTTTAGCCTAGTTAATCGTTGTCAAGGCCTCTTTAGTAGAAACCGGCTTGTTCGGTTTCAATGCATTAGCCATGAAGCAAATGGGCCCTAAATTCGTTCTCATTTCGTTTTCGTTTCCGGAGTTAAAACCAAACGGACCCTAAATTCGAGTCGGTTCAGCTGCCGCCTTCTTACCAAAACATAAATAAATAAAAAATCATAGAGATAATTAGACGAAATATCTACTTAATTATCATACTCATAATCTTCCTTGACCATTTTACTACAAGCATTTCTTCCTTGTACTCTGCAAGAAATCCAGATTCACTTACATTATACATACTGTTAACCATGGCGACTTAATTCCTTATCGAACAAGAAACAAACTGTCTACAAACTTACTATGATTCAATACAAGTCCAGCTGGGTAAGTTCTTACAGCAGAGACTCGTCTCCGAGGAGGGTAATTCTTCTCTTTCCAGACAATGTTGGAAGGAATCGGATAGTGAGTTTCATGTTCTTCTGTTTCTTCATACAAAGATTCTTTGTTAACAACATGCTCAGTATACAAACACTTCTGCACATTATCTACATTTGAAGAATCATCAGCGGGACATTCATGATTCTCTTTCTTGGTCTGAGTATGAGAACAATAATCAAGAGAAGGTCGATCAGAGTTCTTATCATTTTCACTACAACATACTGTTTCATTGCCATTAAGATCAGATCTTGGAGCATTTGGTCCACAGCCAGGAGGAAAATTACGAACTGCAGAGACTCTACGCCGCTTATACTTCGACAGCCCGATAATGACCTTAGACACCATTTCAGCTGCATATAGAAGATGACACAAAAAACAGAAATCAAGTTTATGCTCAATCTTGTAATCATATTCATATTTATACTCATTCCAACCTATATCTGAAACTGTCTCAAGAGCCCTAACCCTAGAAATCTTGGGAAAGCAAAATTGGGGGAAAAAAAGGAACTTTCTTTTATCAACAATGCTTCAGAATCTGGACATGAGGATCACAGACAAGAATTTAAGTTAATACACTTTTCTGTAATGGATTTCCTTTTCATATCCACACTCATTCCAACCCCATATCAGAAACAGTCTAAAGAGCCCTAACCCTAGAAAATTTGGGAAAGTAAAAAAGGGGAAGAAGGTACATTTCTATCAGCATTCAGCAACAATACTTCAGAATCCGGACAAGGAGAACATGAATCGAAGACATAAAACCAATCATCAAACAAAATTATGCAAATAAACTGCAATTTGTTCAGAAATGTGAGTGTGTATGTGACTTGTGAGTACGTCAATTGGCGATCCAAACAACTTATTCACCTAGAACAAGAAACACAAGCAGATTGAAGGGCTTACACCTTAATAGTCTGTGTAGAGAAATTTTATCGGAATTTCAGCGTCATGTATGAATTGCAAAGTTAAGAAAGGGTTTGTGAACCTGAGACCCACAACAGACTAGCAGCAGAGGACTTGCACGAAATCGTTGAAGACTGCTGGTATAATAAGGTCTTTTTTGAATGGTTGGAAGGTGCGAGGGAGTATATGAAAAGTTTGTTTTTTGAAATTTTCGGTTTGGTACCCTGAGTTTTTTGGCCTTTTCGGATAGTGCCCAAAGTTTTTTACGTTTCCGTTTGGTACGCCGAATTTTTGGCTTTTCCGGATGATGCCCAAAATTTTTCACGTTTCCGCTTGGTACCCTTAAGGTTTCGGTTTTTCCGTTCCGTACCCTTACTTCTTTTTTTTTTTCTTGTTTAAAATAACGTTTCGTTTATTAAATTTATAAAAAAAAGAAAAAAAATATAATAACAATTCTATAGTATAACTTTCAAAGACAAGTATATTTTAATTAAAAAAATTTAATTAAATAAATTATGATATTTCTTAAAATATAAGTTTTTTACATATTATTTTATAATTTTAATATATTTATTACTATTTGATACTTTATCAAATTTTACAAAAACATGAAGGAAAAAAATTATGTTTTATACAAAATAATTTTTGTAAAAAAAATTTGTATTATCAAGTTTTTCTATAAAAATTATTTTATCGAATATATTTTATTTATCATGATATATGAAATAAATCATTGATAAATGTATAACGTAGAATATTCGAAACGGACATTCGATTTTTCAAAAAAAAGAATATCCTATGATTTTAGAAGATTTTCCCTAAAATATACACTCTCACATCGAATCAAAATTTTCTTTTATATATTACTAATAAGGATATAAATCATCCAATATTATATAATAAATCAATAAATAAATTCACGGAGTATATCAACAACGAAATATCATATCGATATAAAATATGTTTAATTTTAAAACTTAATAAAATTTTCATGTTTTGATGCAAAATATGATAAAGTATCAAATAGTAATAAATATATTAAAAATCATAAAATGATATGTAAGAATCTTATATTTTAAGAAATATCATAATTTATTAATATTTGATTAAATTTGTTTAACTAAAATATACTTGTCTCCCACCAAAATAAAATAAAATAAAATATACTTGTACTCGAAATTTATAATATAGAATTGTTATTATATTTTTTTTTCCATTTTTATAAATTTAATAAAAGAAACGTTATTTTAGAAAAAAAGAAGAAATAAGGGTACGGAACGGAAAAACCGAAACCTTAGGGGTACCAAGAGGACACGTGAAAAACTTTGGGCACCATCCGAAAAAGTCAAAAACTCAGGGGTATCAAACGGAAAAATCCTTGTTTTTTTTTTGTTTAAATAAATGGAAAGCAGTTAGTTTGACCAATATTTTAGATGCACTTCATCCTAAAACATTTTTGTGGACGAAAATACAAAATTCGGACAAAAACAAACAGGTGTTGGTGGTCAAAATTTCTAATTGGGTCAATTGGTCAACAATACAAGTTATTTCCTTCAAATAAACAGGTATGATATAAACTTCCTTAAAGAAATGAAGATCTAATCTGGAGTTGGATATAATCGTATCGAGGCGCATGCAATTCTCGCGAACAAACCTATTATTCTAAAACTGATGAAACTAAAAGCACATCCAAAACCGGCACAACTTATGAGCCCAACCAATTTCGGCAAAGCCATCAGCAAACATAGACCCTCACAAGCCAAAAAGTGCTCAAACCTCAAGATAGTGAACAGTCCACCTTCGGCAAAGTCATCAATAGATTATAACCAAGTCCGGTACACATAAAATAAAAAAAAATACATCAAAGTATGTAACATAATACAACTCCGGTAAAAACTAACTATTAAGATACAATCATCTCTCTAGCTCCAACAGGGAATGCCTCATGCAACGGACTATATGCATGGGTCAATCTCGCGAGGATATCCATCGAACTTTTGGTCAAACATTAAGGCATTCCTAGAATACTAAAGATAGTAGACCGTAGCAGGATAAACATATATTTTGGATCTGCTCGATTAATTCCTGTCATGTACAGTGTGAATTAACCAATCCAAAACATCTTATCTGGTAGTAGGAAAAAACATATACCGCAAGTTAATTTGTTACAAGTATGATCTAGTTATACCTCGCCCATCCAAACACCGCGAACACGGTGAATAACATAACATGCCAACACATCGTCGATCAAGGGTGTCCCCGGGTCTACAACTACGCGGCCTCGATCTGTCGGAATAAAAGGATCTTGCACATGCTCGTCAACAGTGATATTTGCATGCTCCTCAGTTGGGATCTCGACATACTTCTCGTCTAGGATATTAAGAGGCTGAACAACAAGAGCCACATCATCAACTGACAGCTTTGACTATCTAGTAGAAGTGTGACTCAAGTTGTCCTCCTTGGACTCAGTAGCTTACAATGAGTTTGGTAACACATCCAAACGAAGAACTGAAGATGGCACCGATAAAGACGTTCCTAGTGGCAGAGATGATTGAAATGGTTGTCCTAGCGCCAAGGCTACAACCTGAGACATAGTACTATCTCATCCGGTTTGTGAGATCTATCTCTACAAAACGGAGGTCGTATGACGCCACCGTTTCTCCATCCCCGCTAATATTTGTAGAAGTAGAGGCGTTACTCAATTAAATTTAATATACTATTTATTTCTACTTAATTAAATTTAATATAATTAAATTTATACATTTAATTGGTTTTAATTAACTATACTTATTCAATTTAATATGATTACTAAAGATTTAATTAAAATAAATTTAATATAATAAACTAATAATTAACATTATATTTATTAAGTTAATATAATTACATTCAATATATATTTAATTTATTTACTTTAATTAAGTTAAATTAAATTAAAGTAAATTTAATTAAGTTTAATTCGCTTTACAGGAATAAGGCATTTTAGTGGCACCACGGTTCGGAACCAGTGACCGTGGTTGCCACTGTTCATCTTCTCGAAAAAACGTCTCCAATGGCGTTCGTTCGAGTTTTCTTCCAATTTTTTTCGAACCGATTCCGACCTAATCTATTCAAATCTAATGTACACAAACTCATTACAAACTAACTTAAACAAAATCGTTTCATTTCCGATTCCGACTTAAAAACAAAAAAACTCGTAATCGTTTCATTACCTCGGTCGGAGTGTGTTTTCGCTTTTGGAAGGGTCGTCTTTCGTCATCGCCTTATTCTCTTTTGCTTTCGAGTATTTGTGGTTTTGTAACGGGAGGATTTGGAATTAGCCGCCGTCTCCCTTCGTTCTTTGGTTTTGTTTTTTCAGCGTTGAAAATCCGTGTATGTAAGGTTCCGAAAAATCACGATTTCGGAACCCGTACCCGAAAACCGTGATGTTTCCATCACATATGCGTAACGCGTTACCGTCACGATTACGCTTTGCTATACCGTGCCTTTATAACTTTAGTTAAAATGTTAGGTATAGGCGCATAGCACGCTTCCTCCAATTTCCTCAATTTTTCAAAGGTGACACATTCACGAATCTATCCGAATAATATTTTCATTGCCAAATATAACCTAAATTTTCCAAGGTGACACAATCAAACATCTCTCTTTTTTATGTCCTCAAATTGATGTACTTCACAGACAAACCAAGGAGGAACAAACTCAAGATACTCTACTCTCTTCCCCGGTTCCCACTCGCATCCTCGTTCAATTCAAAAGGGTTTCCTCGAATTCCTTTTCTTCTTTTAGTCCGTCCACAGACGCTTCTGGATCTCAGGTACACAAACCCTTTTCACGCTTTAATATCCTCTCATTCTGTGCTGGGTTGATCTGTAATCGTAGCGACCCGCGAGTTAATCTAGTTTTCGAACGTTCATTCTCTTATCAGCTTTGCAATTTGTGCGTCCCAATAGAATTTGAATTGAAATTTCTCTCACACGCACACAATTTATGAACCAAATTTGCAGTTTCATTAATTTTGTTCGATGAATGTCTCTTGGCCTTTTATTCTCGGTGTTCCTTTTACAGATTCTGAAACATTGTTAATGAGGTATTAGATTTTCTGGCTCAGGAATTGCCCTTCTTTGTTGCTGGTAAAATATGTTAAATTTATAGGACTGGGTTGATTTTGACTGTTTGAGGTGTTGGAATGAGTTTTGGTATCAAACAGCACAAACCTGCTTTTGGAAGGGTGGGTATGGATAAGAAATCCATTACCCGAATGGTAGATACCAATATAAAGACTCCACCATTGCCCACACCCATACCCATGATACGTGTACTGATGATTACTGACAGACGCTAGCTCTAACCAAATATGCCCTTAGTATATTCAATGAATAGGGTTCATATCTAATTAATTTTTAGTTTGGGGGCTTTGGTAGAATTTCTATTTTGTATCCAATTTTAGGTTACTGCACAAGCGATACACTGCTATGTGCTAAGTGGAATGAACTTGAGTTTAAGGCAGTATATTATTTTGAATGGTTTAGCAATGAATTGTTGTTACAGTTTTCATAAACACAACATTAGTTTTTTTTTATGTGGGTTACCTTGTATATGTAGATGAAATGGCGCCTATGATTTCTGAAAGTCCGGTTTTGGAAAATGGGGGATGCTCATTGGTCACTGATCCGCCAAAGTATAAGCGGCCTAGAGTGTCTGCAGTTCGTGATTTTCCTCCGGGTTGTGGACCAAATGCTCCAAGAGTTGATGTTAATCGCATTGAAGCAGTGTCTTGTAGCGAAAATGGTAAGGATACAGACCAACCTGCTCTTGATGAAAGTAATATTGACACCAAGAAAGAGAACAGTGAACATCTTGTTGGTGAATCTTCTGAAAATCACGCCTCTATAAATCGTCAAGAGACGACAGCATATGTCCTTAAGGATGGGGATGTTAAATTAACGAAGGATGAACATGCTAGTAATGGACTGTTGGACTTGCCAAAGAACTTGGAATCTGACTGTATGCCTGTAGAAATAACAACTAAATCCTGCAGTATGTCAGAAGCTTTGCAAGTGCATACGGAGCATGTTACCAAAGAATCTTTGCATGAAACACAAGTACCGCCAGAGGATCCGTTGGAAATAAAGCATGAAACACCTGCTGGTGCCTCAAATAGTACCAAGGGGCTTGAAACTAAAGTGATTGGCAATAGTTCCGTGACAGAGGAAAAGATGGTCGTTGAAGGCAACTCACCCCCACACTATCCAATCCCTTCCATATTTGTCTGGAAAGCGAGGAATTACCCACCTCGAAGACGAGTATCTGCCGTAAGAACTTTCCCTGTTGGTTGTGGGACCAGTCTGCCTTTAAATAGCAATTGCTTGCCAGTGGATGCACCTGTGAATGACCGACAAACGGTTGAAGAAACAATGGGGTCTGAAAATACTACAGCTGATGTTAAGACTGATATGAAAGAAATAGCAGATTGTGTTGATGATGATGTTGTCCTTGGTGGTGAGAATACTACAGTTGATATGAGAGAAATAGTAGATCGTGTTGATAATGATGTTGTCCTTTGTGCTGAGTATACTACAGCTGATGTTAAGACTGATATGAAAGAAATAGCAGATCGTGTTGATGCGGATGTGGTCCTTGGTGCTGAGAATACTACAGCTGATGTTGTCCTTGGTGCTGAGAACACTACAGCTGATGTTGTCTTTGGTGCTGAGAATACTACAGCTGATGTTGAGACTGATATGAAAGAAATAGCAAATCGTGTTGATGATGATGTTGTCCTTGATACTGAGATGGCTGGTTCTGATAAAGATGATTTAGGAGAAACTAATATCCAGTTACCGGAAGTGCAGTCCCCGGAGTCTCCTAAGGAGCAACATAAAATGGATGAGTTGCTGAGCAGTCAAGGCGTAAAAGATGAACAGTTGAAAGGCAAAGATAGGAAGGACGTAATTGTTTACAGAAAAGAGAAAGGTGAAAGGAAGAGGACAACTGTTTATCCTGACAGCGATAACCCTTTGCAGGCAGAAAATGTGGTGCCTTCGTATCCTAAAGATGGCCTCGTGATTGTGCAGGCTCTGATGGCTGCAGTTAATTGTCCATGGCAGCAGGGACGTGGAGCAGTTAGAGCTGCACCATCCTCACTTGATGCTACACCGTCCTCAGTTAATGCTACACCGTCCTCAGTTAAGGCAAAATCATCCACGGTTGGTGGAAAAGGTAAGAGGCGGAAAAAATGCGTTGTTGCCAAGCCACAGAAATCGAAGCCGGTATTTAAGGAAGCAATGGAGGAAGCTGAACAACAGAAAGAAGAAAGAATGAATAAGGCGGGGCCTTCTGTGCAGGAACCTGGTGTTGTTGGAGGTGAAATGGTTGTATGGGATGAAGAAGACTCTCCAGAGAACGCCAATCAACCGAAACGCAATAGGAATACTAATGTGAGTATTCTTCCGTTTGGTGCTCCAAGTTCGAGTGTTAGAGGCATTCGTAGTAAGGTTAGGGAGACACTGCGATTGTTTCAAGCTGTTCTTAGAAAGCTTTTGCAAGAACAAGAAACCAAGCCAAAGGAGCAGAGAACTGTGAAGAGATTTGATCTACAAGCTGCAAAGATTCTCAAGAACAAAGGCAAATATATTAATACAGGAAAACAAATCATTGGGCCAGTTTCAGGCGTTGAAGTTGGTGATGAATTCCACTACCGTGTTGAACTTATGATGATCGGTCTTCACCGTCAGTCACAAGCTGGTATAGATTTTGTGAAGTTAGATAACAAGAGAATTATTGCTACAAGTATTGTAGCTTCTGGAGGTTACGACAATGATGTGGATAACACTGATGTGCTGATATTTTCGGGTCAAGGAGGAAATTTGACTGGCGGGGATAAAGAGCCTGAAGATCAAAAGCTCGAGCGAGGAAATCTGGCCCTGAAGAACAGCATAGATGACAGGAATGTCGTGAGGGTTATTCGAGGAGTCAAAGAAACAAAGACTTCTGAGGTTTCTGACGGAAAACCTAAGGTGACCACAACATACACTTATGATGGGCTCTATACAGTCGAGAGATATTGGCAAGACTTGGGGCAATCTGGTAAAAAAGTTTACAAGTTTGAGCTAAAGAGACTTCCTGATCAACCCGAGCTTGCTTGGAAAGAAGTGAAGAAGTCGAAGAAATTTAAACACAGGGAGTGTATTTGTGTAGATGATATATCAGAAGGGAAGGAAAGGTTTCCAATTTGTGCTATCAATACCATAGATGATGAGAAACCTCCTCCATTTACATATATAAAGCAGATGATGTACCCTGATTGGTGCAAACCTTTATCTCCTCAAGGATGTAGTTGCAGAAACGGTTGCTCAGATTCCAGCCGATGCCCTTGTGTTGTCAAGAACGGAGGTGAGATCCCGTATAATTTTGATGGGGCAATTGTTGAAGATAAGACCCTTGTATTCGAGTGTGGTCCTACTTGCAAATGTCCTCCTTCTTGTCATAACAGGGTCAGCCAAAACGGTGTAAGATTCCAGCTCGAGATCTTTAAAACTGAACACAGGGGATGGGGTGTTAGATCTCTGTATTCGATCCCTTCAGGCAGCTTCATTTGTGAGTATATGGGGGAGCTTCTCGAGGACAAAGAAGCCGAACAAAGGACAGGGAATGATGAATATCTGTTTGATATTGGACAAAACTATAATGATCATTCTCTCTGGGAAGGACTTTCGGGTCTGATGCCTGATGTGTCGTCGAGTTCTAATGAAGTTGTCGATGTGGGATTTACAATTGATGCTGCACAATATGGTAATGTAGGGAGGTTTATTAATCACAGTTGCTCACCCAACCTGTATGCTCAGAATGTGCTTTATGATCATGATGACAGAAGAATACCTCATATCATGTTTTTTGCTGCTGAGAATATTCCTCCTTTGCAAGAACTGACTTATCATTACAATTACACAATTGATCAAGTTTTGGACAAGAGTGGCAACATCAAGGTCAAGGATTGCTACTGTGGCTCTTCTGACTGCACAGGTCGACTCTATTAACAAGGTATCTTCATCTTTTCTAAGCAACTACTTTACATTTTAAGTTACTTGTTTTTGAAAGAATTGGGTTAGATTAGGGTATATTTACTAAATGAGTTTATGCTATGGGTACTCTTAGGGCCCGTTTCGTTTTTACTCAAATGGAACGGAAACAAATCTAGTTCATTATATCATTGTTCATGAAAGTTTGTGGAATCATTCCTTGTGGTTTGAAGGAATTGGAGTAGAGATTAATTACTTTTGATACCCTGTAGGGAAACAAAATGTGGGGAAGCAAGTGCATTTTGCATTAACCTATTGTTTGATTCCATAAAATATCATGAATAAGGATATACATATGGATTAAATTCGTTTCTATTCTGTTTCCGTTTCCGGAGTTGGAACCAAACGGGCCCTTAATAGAGTAATAGTGGTAAAAGGCCCAGTTAGTCATTTTACCCGTTGTTTTTTCATGTGTTTTGGTAAAAACTCAGACCAATGTTTCTGACATTTGAAATACTTGTTGAACCATGATGCTGATAATAAGATTGAATCAATAAGTCACAAATGATGTGTATCATTATAAACAACACCAGCCTTGTACTAATCTGATATTACATTGATCAATGTTACAGGATGATCAGTTCAAATTGATTGAGGATTTGACTGTGGTTTCTACCAGTATATCTCTTGTACTATACAATAAACCATCCGTTTTTGTCATGTGGATGATATCGGCATTGTCATTTTCATCGGCAACTCATCGTCGCATATTTTCCGGTGGTACTATGCCATTAGTATGTTTCATAGATCAAGATGTTACCAGATTACGTGACAAATCCAAGAAGAAGCCCTCGGTGAGTGTCATGCTATTCACTGTCAAATCTTTATTTCTAAACTCCTACTTGTCACTTTGTTGCTACATATTTTGATTATGGAGCACATTGATATATTTTGGTCATTAAGTATCATGTTATATAATCTGAACTGCATCTTTTGAGACTAAGGATTCTTATATTGTAAAACGTTTTCATATAGTATTAGATTAAATATATTATTATATTATTTTTAGAATTTTTTTAATAAATGTTAGGCATTGGTTCATAATTATAATGTATATTTCTTAAGTTTTGGATGTATTATAGAAATTGATATTCCATAATTATAATGAATATTTTTTAATTATATGTTTTTTTTTCTTCATATTTAATTTTATAATTATAATGGTTGATATATATTATACACAACTCTTCTATATAAGCTGTAGATGCAATTTTATCATCGTTAATTTTTATAATTATGTTATGATTTCATTACAAATTCTTAGGTTTTAGATGCATTTATTTCTTAATTCCCTCCGTTAATAAATAATTGTCGTTTTAACATTTTGAAAACTTATTAAGAAGACTATGAGATATATCATTTTACCCATAATCATTCCTTTACTTTTTATTTTATTGCAAATCACAACTAACAAAATACTAATGATTAGAAGGGTAAATATGTAAATTGAAGGATAAAATAGCTAAAATGATAATTATTTTTTAACAAAAATATAATGCTAAAGCGACAATTATTTATGAACGGATGAAGTATTTTACACTAGTTACTGTTCAAGAAATTATTTTTGTAGTGTGATATTAAATCATTATTTAAGTTAAAGTTCAAATTTACAAATCTATAAACAAATAATTCTAGGTGAACAAGACCCGATAATACCCTCAGTTCAAGCCTAACGTTTTTTGAACTTCACCTCGAGTTATTCTAGGGGAACAAGACCCATAAATTTACATCGGTATAGATGTTCCGTCATATATGTCAATATTGTCGGTGTTGATGTATGACACAAGTTACCGTCACATCAAGTTACCGTCACATATCTTTTTTTAGAAAGAATATAAGCATAAAATATTGGACAAAGGTAAAAAAGAAGAATAGACCTTGTTTGATATAGCTAATTTATTTAGATGTCAAATTAAATTTACAGAAATTAGAGATTTAGTACGGGTAAAAAATACTTATTATAAAATTAAAAAATTATAAAATATAAAGAAATTAGAGAATTAGTTTGGTCTCCCATCTAAAATTAAGCAAATCTATTCAATATATAGACTATTGATGAATATGAATTGCAAACTAACAGTTAAATCAAATTCGCAGCTATTAAGATAAGAATTATAAAATCAACAATTTGAAATTGAAAACTTTACCATCATATCTCATCGTTCGATGACAAGCAAATAAATGTTGGGTTGAAATGAGAGGGTATTATTGACATAGGTTCAACGTAAAATAAGAAAACACATACCAAAACATGACATAGGTTCAACGTACAATAAGAAAACACATACCAAAACATGAAAAGACAATACATCTCACGCAATATAAAGAATATGATTTTACACGAGTAACAAACTTTAGGTATCATCCTTGATTACCTTTTGATCAATTCTAATGTATGGAATGTTGGAAATGAGATGCCAATCATCGCCCTTCTCCGGTGCACATCTTTCACTTAAAATTGGACAATCATCGATGATAAACTTTTGTAGGTTGTGGAGTGTGTGCGGCAACTCCCTCAGTTGCGGACAACTGTCAATCTTAAGTACTCTGAGAGAGGTGAAGCATTTAACCCGATCTGCTAATTCGATCAAACCTTCACATCCACCGAGAAAAAGACATTGCAAAGAGGTGAAATCCACCTCCTTGTCACCCATTGACAACTTTTTGAATTTCGGAACACCTTCGATTAAAAGGATACGAATGCTATTTAGATCTAGTGAACATGATTCACATGCCAAATCCACCTCCTTGCAATTTATTATGAATAAGGATTCGAGGTTTTGGAGTTGTTTAGTGCTCATAGGTAGGAATGCAAGCCTCGGACACCCCCGTAACGTTAACATTCGGAGACCTTTGATGTGCCCAATACTTTCTGGAAGTTCCCTTTGTAGCGTTGTAAGGCACAAACTTTCTAGGTTTTCCAATCTCCCTATGTCTGTTGGAATCTCTTCAAGGTTGTTGCAACCGTCAAGAATCAAAGTCTGCAGGTTGATGAGATTGCAAATTGAATTGGGTAGCCGTTTTATTCTCATGTTGCCTTCCATGTCCAGATATCTTAGGTGCTTCAAATAGCCAATAGACCTCGGTAGGTTTTTAAATTGACGGCCAGTAAGATGTAATGCTCGTAGGCAGGGTAAGCGTGAGAAGATGTTTTCAAGAAAGGTCTTGCTTAAGGAAGTCTTTCCGGTACTACAGATTCCTAAAAATCGGGCTTTCTTTGCTTGGTTGAGTAGCCCTTCATGGCACTGCCTTTCTAACACGTCTTCATCCTGATCTACTCTAATGTATCGGACCTTCTCAAATATTTCTTTGGTGCTATCATCGATTACTGTCAATTCTTCCCCTGCCATAACTTTGGCCAAATCATACACAAAATCATGCATCTCAATGCTATTAAACACATCATCGAATAGAAGGGAGTGATCTTCATATTTGTAAAGTGATTTTGAAAACAACTCCTTCAGACACCTTCTTCCAAGTGCTTCTCCTTCCTCACCGAATGGTAAAAACCCAAGTGCCTTCCACAACGAAAACAAACCTATCCCATAAAGTTGAGTACCTTTAGGATAGACAGAGGAAACGCGAAAGCAGAGTTTGCAATTAGAGGAGAGATGATCGTAACTCAATTTCAATATATTCAAGATATCTTCGTGCCCTTGTTCTAACTTTTCTACAACACGACACCACTCCTTCTCATCTGTTTGTCCACATAGTAGCCTGCCAAGTGTGGTCACAATTAAAGGAAGCCCCCTTGACTTCTCAACAATTTTGTTTGCCAAATCCAACAACTTGGGTTCGATCTTTCCACCATCTTTGAAGGCTAGACGATGGAAAATCTCTAAGCATGTTTCATTTGAAAGTTTACCCAATCGGTACGCATCCTCTACGCTTTGAACAATGGACGCCACCTTGGAGTCACGTGTGGTCACAACCACCATGCTTCCTTTGGCACCCACGTCCAACAACTCTCTCAACTTTCTCCATTCATTCGAGTCTTCATTCCACATATCATCTAACACAAGAAAATACTTCTTATCTCCCAAAGCCTCTTTGATCTTGATCCTTAATTGCTCCAAGGACACTTGTTCTTTGATTTTTTCCTTCTTTCCGGTGGCTCTACTTATGACTTCATTGCATACTGTCTTCAAATTATACTTGTCCGATACATATACCCACAACTTTAGATCAAAGTTTTCGCCAATCCTACTGTCATTAAATATCAATTGTGCAAGTGTCGTTTTGCCAAGTCCTCCAAACCCCACAATTGGCAAAACAGAAAGAGCCTCAAAATCCCCGCAATCGAGTATGGAGTTGATGATGGCCTCCTTATCTTGATCCCTTCCAAGAACTAATTCCGAGTTATGAATCTTTGAATGTGTTTCTCTTGACCATAATTCCGAGGAATATGAATCAACAGACTCGGTCAAAAGAACAAGACTATTTCTTTCGGATGCAATCCTGTCAAGTTTCTTGCAAAGAAACTTGATCTGGTTCGCCCATTGCCATCGAAGCACGAGAAAGTTGGTGCGGGAAAAGAATTTACGGACCTGTTTATGATACTTCCCTTTGTTCCTATCTTGGATCGTGACCTCGGTGGCAATGTCATCGAGCAGATCATCGATGTCATACAAGACATCTTGTAGCTTCCCGAGCCAGTTCTTGACGGACTCGCTTGTGGACTGTTGCTTCTCGGCATCTTTGAGGACTGCTTGGATGCTGCTCAAGTTGCTCTTGATCCTGTCTAGCTCGTCTTCCGCTCCTAAGGACGATTTCACCTCCTCAATTACAACGGAGCCGAGCTGGCCCAGAACAAACTTACCCAATCCCAAAAGAATAGTCTCAGCCATGAATGAAGTATGCAAGGGAAATGCAATGATGCAATATCCTTAATATCTTTCTATATGTGGTCACGGTTGCATTATGCTGCCGACAATACCAAAAGGTCAAAAATTTAAGTAAATATGTTTGCAAGGCAGCAAGGCTGGCAATAGTGCAATCCACACTAGCTTCTAACGTTTGCACACTAAATTACTGGACCACTTATGTTTTGTACTTGGAAAGAAAATAGAATTGAATCTTTGGTTTATGGTAAATTTCTGGAAAATTACTTTTAACCATTTTTCATTTTTGTATGAGCGTAAGTTTATGAAATTTTATATTTATAGTTTAATTTTGGTTATTCAGGTACAATTTTATGTCAATGAAGTTAAAGGAATTTGACAAGTACATTAGTCAAGAACAACAACAAAGAGTATTTGTCGAGATGGGGGCGTGGATGTGTGATCGACTCCTGACGGCTCTGTTGAAGCCCAAATCTGAGGTGTCCACAGTTGTTCCCCAGACTTTCTGCCTGTGTACTTCCTTCGAAGATGAACGTTCATGCTCTTCGTTTCCGCCGGACTGGATCATTCTGCTTTCCCTTGAAGACTTTTCTGCTTGCGGGTTTTGTTGATGTATTTTTGTGTTTTTCTTTTTCTCCTTTGTTCTGTCATTCATGACGGTTTGTCCGTCTGCCGATCTCTTTCGGCCTTTCGATCCAATAGTCGGCGCGCCGTCTATGGGATTGAACCGCTTTCCGTTATCAAAAAAAAAAAAAAAAAACAACAACAAAGAGTAACACCAAAGATTTTTGGATATTTGGGTTGATTTTTAGTAAAATTTGTTAAAATATGAAAAACTAACTGAAAAAACTATAAATATTTTGATGGATAAAGATTTGTGGGTGGATTTTTGTAATTTATTATAAATAAATAAATACTTGTTGAACCATGATGCTGATAATAAGATTGAATCAATAAGTCACAAATGATGTATATTGATCATTATATCTCTTGTACTAATCTGATTGTACATTGATCAATGTTACAGGATGATCAGTTCAAATTGATTGAGGATTTGGCTATGGTTTCTACCAGTATATCTCTTGTACTATACAATAAACCATCCGTTTTTGTCATGTGGATGATATCGGCATTGCCATTTTGATCGGCAACTCATAGTCGCATATTTACCGGTACTATGCCATTAGTATGTTTAATAGATCAAAATGTTAGCAGATTACGTGACAAATCCAAGAAGAAGCCCTCGTCGAGTGTCATGCTTTTCGCTGTCAAATCTTTATTTATAATCTCCTACTTGTCACTTGTTGTGACATATTTTGATTATGGAGCACATTCATATGTTTGGTCATCAAGTATCGTGTTATAAAATCTGAACTATATCTTTTGAGACCAAGGATTCTTATATTGTAAAACGTTTTCGTATAGTATTCGATTAAATATGTTATTATATTATTTTTATAATTTTTTATTATATTATTTTATAGATATTTTTCTATAAATGCTAGGGATTGGTTCAAATGAGAAGTAATTCTTTCTATTCTAGGCAAATTTCAGATGTATTATAAGAAATTTATATTTCTTAAATATAATGAATATTTCTTAATTATATATATATATATATATATATATATATATATTAAATATTTCAATTTTTTAAATGTAATGGTTAACATATATTATACACAGCTCTTTATATAAGTTGTAGATGCAGTTTTTATCATCATTAAATCTTTTAATAATTATGTTATGATTTCATTACAAATTCTTAGGTTTTAGATGCATTTATTCTCTATTTTACACTTCAAGAAATTATTTTTGTATCGTGATGTTAAAACATTATTTAAATTAAAGTTCAAATTTTACAAATCTATAAAATAGTACTCTAATCTAGTTTGCTTTCTCTCTTTTTAAAAGTGACGAGAGTTATAGCCTAACATTTTTTGAACTTCACCTTAAGTAATAGGAAATAAGACCCATAAATTTGTGTCGGTATTAATGTGCGGTCATGTATGTTAATGTTACCGGTGTTGATGATGTGCGACACAATTTACCGTCACTTATTTTTTAGAGAGAGTATAAACCTAAAATATTAGGAAGAAGAAGAAACCCATGTCTAGTGAAAATTGAGATAGATAATTTATCTAGATGTCAAATTTAAAGAAATTAGAGATTTAGTTTAGGTAAAAATACTTATTATAGCATCATAAAATATAAGAAATTAGAGAACTAGTTTGGTCTCCTATCTAAAATTAAGCAGATGTATTGAATGTATAGACAATACCAATGAATATGAATTGCAAATCAACAATTGAAATTAAATTGACAACTATAAAGATAAGAGTTATAAGAATTACCAAAACAATAATTCAAAATTGAAAACTTTACTATTGGTATCGCATTATTTCGATGACAAGAAAAAAAAAAAAAGTTGGGATGAAATGAGAAGTTATTATCGACAATCATTATTGGTTCAACAAAACATACAATAAGAAAACACACACCAAAACATGAAAGACAAAATACATCTCACTCAACAAACTTTAGGCATCATCCTTGATTACCTCTCCATCAATACTAATGAATGGAATGTTGGAGATGAGACTCCAGTCATCGCCCTTCTCCGGTGCACACCTTTCACTTAAAATTGGGCAATCATTGATCACAAACTTTTGTAGTTTGTAGAGTGTGTGCGGCAACCCCTTAAGTTGCGGACAATTGTCAATCTTAAGTACTCTGAGAGAGGTGAAGTATTTGACCCAGTCTGCTAATTCGATCAAACCTTCACATTTATTGAAGCTAAGACATTGCAAAGAAGTGAAATCCTTGTAACCCGTTGACAACTTTTGAAATTTTGGAACACCTGTGATTAAAAGTACCCGGAGGCTATTTAGACCCTCTAGTGACCATGATCCATTTGCCAAATCCACTTCCCTGCAGTTTAGTATTATTAAGGTGTCAAGGTTTTGGAGTTGTTTAGTGAGCATAGGTAGGAATGCAAGCAGCAGACAATCAGTTAAAACTAATGTTCGAAGACTTTTGATGTGCCCAATACTTTCTGGAAGCTCCTTTTGTAGCGTTGTAACCGATAAATATTCTAGCTTTTCCAACCTCTCCCTATGTCTGTTGGAATCTCTTCAAGGTTGTTGCAACCTCCAAGCATCAATGTATGCAGGTTGATAAGATTGCAAATTGAGTTGGGTAGCCGTTTTATTCTCAAGTTTTCTCTCATATCCAAATATCTTAGGTGCTTCAAATAGCCAATAGTCCTTGGTAGCTTATCAAATTGACATTGAAAAAGATCTAATGCTCGAAGGCACTTTAAGTGTGAGAAGATGCTTTCAAGGAAGGTGTTGCTTAGGAAAGCCTTTCTAGTACTACCAATTTTCAAAAACCTAGCTTTCTTTGCTTGGTTGAGTAGTAGTCTTTCATAACCCCGCCTTTCTAACACATCTTCATCTTGATCTACCCTAATGTATCGGACCTTCTCAAAAACCTCCTTGTTGCTATCATCAATTGATACCCACTCTTCCCCGGCCATAGCTTTGGCCAAATCATACACAAAATCATGCATTTTAATGATACTCAATGTATCATCAAGTACATAGTCATAATGTTTGTATTTGTAAAGTGAATTTGAAAACAACTCCTTCAGACACCTTCTTCCAAGTGCTTCTCCTTCCTCACCGGATGGTAAAAACCCAAGTGCCTTCCACAATAGTAACAATCTCAACCCAAAAAGGTTAGCACCTTTACGATAGACAGAGGAAACGCGAAAGCAGAGTTTGCAGTTAGAGGAGAGATGATCGTAACTCAATTTCAATATATTCAAGATATCTTCATGCCCTTGTTCTAACTTGCCTACAACACGACACCACTCCTTCTCATCTTTTATTCCACATAGTAGTCTGCCAAGAGTGGTCACAATCAAAGGATTCCCCCTTGACTTCTCAACAATCTTGTTCGCCAAATCCAATAACATGGGTTCGATCTTTCCACCATCTTTGAAGGCTAGCCGATTGAAAATCTCTAAGCATGTTTCCTTTGAAAGCTTACCCAATCGGTATGCATCCTCTACGCTTTGAACAATGGATGCCACCTTGGAGTCACGTGTTGTCACAACCACCATGCTTCCTTTGGCACCCACGTCCAACAACTCTCTCAACTTTCTCCATTCATTCGAGTCTTCGTTCCACAAATCATCTAACACAAGAAAATACTTCTTATCTCCCAAAACCTCTTTGATCTTGATCCTCAATTGCTCCAACGACACTTGTTCAATGATTGCTTCCTTCTTCCCGGTGGCTCTACTTATGACTTCCTTGCATACTGTCTTCAAATTATACTTGTTTGATACATATACCCACAACTTTAGATCAAAGTTTTTACCAATCCTACTGTCATTAAATATCAACTGTGCAAGTGTCGTTTTGCCAAGCCCTCCAAACCCCACAATTGGCAAAACAGAAAGGGCTTCAGAATCCCCACAATTGAGTATGGAGTTGATGATGGCCTCCTTATCTTCATCCCTCCCAAGAACTAATTCCGAGTTGTGAATCTTTGAATGTGTTTCTCTTGACCCTGATTCCGAGGAAGATGGATCAACAGACTCGGTGGAAAGAACAAGACTATTTCTTTCGGATGCAATCCTATCAAGTTTCTTACAAAGAAACTTGATCTGGTTCGCCCACTGCCATTTAAGCATGAGAAAGTTGCTGCGGGAAAAGAATTTACGGACCTGTTTACGACACTTCCGTTTGTCCTTGTCCCGGATTGTGACCTCGGTGGCAATGTCATCGAGCAGATCATCGATGTCATACATGACATCTTGGAGCTTCCCGAGCCAGTTCTTGACGGACTCGCTTGTGAACTGTTCCTTCTCGGCATCTTTGAGGATTGCTTGGATGCTGCTCAAGTTGCTCTTGATCCCATCGAGTTCCTCTTTAGCTCCCAAGCACAATTTCACCTCTTGAATTACAATGGAGCCTAGCTGGCTCAGAACAAAGTTACCCAACCCGAAAAGTATAGTCTCAGACATGAATCAAAAGCTTTCAATAGAGTAAGGATTTGTTAGTTTGGTATATTTGTGTTCTACTAACAGGCTTTTATGAGTTGGTCTTGGTCATAGTAAACATATAAGTAGGCAGAGTTTGATACAAGAGCATCAGTTATTTTTTTAGTGGGAAGAGTATCAGTTATTAATTAATCGGTGCTAAATTTATATATAAGGTGCTAAAGATAGTTATATATAATTTGCCAAAGAGGATTAAAGAGTATAGATTCTTATGCTTGACTCGATTGCTTGTATTAGTCTCTTGGTTAATTATATATAATTGCTAAAGTTGATTAAAGAGTATCAAATATTAATTGCTTTTGAAAGTTGATATTCTTGGTCGCTTCATAATTAAGCCCAAGTTAAAATTACATTTTAAATGGGCTAATGATATTTGATCCAAAAAATCTAAGTCCAGTCAAACAAAGTTTTCACCAATTTTTATATTAGTCTTAATTATCAATAATTAAGTATAAATTTGTCTAAAAACTTCAACAATTATAGAATGTAAATATCTACCTAGATGAAATGTTTATAATGAACAAATGTTATAATAATTTTTTTATTATAAGTCGGGTAATTTTTGGTCGAGTTACCTTGGGTTGTCGGATCATTTTGGGTGGGGTTACTTCGGATTAACGAGTCATTTCGGATCGGGTTACTTCAGATTAACGGGTCATTTCGGATCGGGTTACTTCGGATTAACGGGTCATTTCAGGTCGTGCTACTTCAAGCCATCGATCGGGTTATTCTACTCGGGTTTTATCGGTCCGGGTTGTTTTCGGGTTCGCCCGTTCGGAATATATAGTATATCGGGTTAGATCGATTTCAAGCAGGTCGGTTCCGGATATTTTCTGTTTTTCAATATTTTCGGGTCCATGTCGGATTCGGGTTCGGGTCCATGTCGGATTCGGGTTCGGTTGAGGTTCGATTCAAGCTGTGTCTGTAACACCCCGAATCCGCGGAACTCGGGATGCCACATTGGGTTAGGATCTCACAGTGGATCCTGACCCTAGCCTGACAACAAGTTCACTGGACCTTACAACAAGACACTGACAGATATAAAACAAATACATAAAACGGTATAAAACTGTACATCAAAAGGTATACAAAATCATAGCCGAGTATAAAACACAATCCTCAAACAAGAGTTATAAAACATCATCCTCGTGCAGAAGGTATATAACATCCCCAAAACCATAACCACCTAATGTATGAGAGTCCTCGGCTTGTTACCCTGTCGGATCACTCTGCAGCTCGCCTATCCTACAAAGGCTCTACAACACGGTATAAAACCGTTAGCTAACCATACATATATAAGGTAATGCATAAGCACAAACATAGGACATAAAACATAAACACATCATCATGCTACCACACATTTACCCGGTTTATTATCTTTATATAAGGTCATCCACTCAAATCGTATATATATAGATATATGAAACTATGTGACACGAAGACCGTATCATCCCCGCCTCTGGGCCTGCTAGCCATCTAGAGTGGTATCGGTCACACAACCCCTGTACCCAATGGGAGTGGTGTTGTGCCCTTCCCATAAACTAGGTCTGGTCTGACGTCAAAGAACCTCCCAAACTCCTTACAGGATGAAAGGGAAAGGTTATCACTACAACACAATGAGGCTATCAATAAAACATAGGTCGGTAATAATCAACGCCGCATGCCATCATATCAAGCATATAACACACACACCACTCATGCAAACACCCAATATAAGGATGGTAGCTAAGTAAGTCATACGGACTTACCTCAACCTCGTATAACCTTAACCACGATCAACCTCCAATCTTGAGAGGGACACTACCTAATAACAAGGCATAAAGATATATCAATCTCCTATCAATCAAAGCGGTCACACCTAGACCCAAAGGATCCATAGGAACATCATCAACTTAAACCTCACAACTTACTAAACCTCAAAGCCATACAAGGCATAACATGATCATAACATCATCATCACACTCTCATCTATACCTAGCATGATACTACACACTCACACTAGGAAAGGAAGGGACAATGTCATCCTTAGGCAAGCCCGGAAGCAAGACACACCTGTGTGACAAGAGCAAAGCAAAGCTGGAGAGTAGAGAGGCGCAGGGGCAGAAGCTCCACACGCAGGGGCGGTGGTACACCAGGCGCAGGGGCGGCCTTGAGGTGGATGGACACAGAGGGCTCATCTTCGACTTCTCTTCAATCTTTCACTTGCCTCTCTTCACTTCTTCAGCATCCAGCAACCCAAACATACATACATACACATATATACATCAACATATGTCTGGGAAGCTCATCACAAGACTCAAGTTGTGAAATCCTAAGATAAGAAGCAGGAAAAGAAGATAGAAAGAAAGAAAGGAGAAGAGGAGGAAGATCTTACCAAGCTGAAACCAAATAGAGGAAGAGTCCTCACCACAACCTCAAGGCTGGCTCATCAAAGACACATCAACATCATACACCATCATCCTCATCATCCAAGCATCAAACTCTCATTAAAACTCTTGCAAGAACAAGGTAAAACAAGAGAAGATTCAATGGAGGAGAAGAAGAGAGAAAGAACGTAAGGGAGAGAAGATGGAGTTGGAAGGGATGAGAAACCCTCCTCCCGAAGCAAGGAAGAAGCTTATATAGGAAGCCATCAAAAAACACGGGTCAAGGTCAACAAAACCGGCTGCAACACACCACAAACCGCATGGACGGATCATGGTGGCCGCAGGGACGGTTCAGGCCAAATCTAGCACTACTCAGCACTCTCTCAACACCTCAAGACTAAGGCTCTTACAGTGTCGGGCATCCATTTTCAGGTCTAGATTTGGGTAAGCTATACTCGTCGGTTGTTGTTGAATTTTGAATATGTTATAGTTGATATTGTTTAGTAATACATACTAAAATTGATAGGAATCCGAGTTACAGTTTAAGAGTTATGATGTCCCAAAGTAGAGACCTTGAGTAGTTTATAGATTGTGCTGAATTTTGTCTAAGTATTGAGAACGCTGCTTGTGATGCAGTTGTGTGGTACAAATTTGATTGGGTTATATTCCTCGGTTAGAATTAAATTTTGGATATGTCATTGTTAAGATTGCATAGTAGAATATGTAAAAATATGGGAGAAATTCAACGAGTAGTTTAGGAGTCATGATTTTTCAAAGTTGAAACTGTGTGTAGTTTTGTTGAATGTTTGCTGAATTTTCTAAGTGTTGAAAAAATTGCATGTTGATACAGTTTTGTGATCCAGATTTGGGTAAATTAGACTCTTCCTTTATTGTTGATTTTCGGATATGTTATAGTTGGAATCGTATAGTATAATATACTGAAATTTGGATTATTCCGAGCCATAGTTTAGGAGATATGGTTCTCCAAACTTAGTTCCTCATGCAGCTTTTAGGATGTGCTGAAATATTATAAGTGTTGAGAAAAACTGCCTGTGATGCAGTTTTGTGAGATATATTTGGATGGGTTATTGACCTCTGTTGGACTTGAATTTTAGATATCTTATTTATGGATATGTATAGTAGCATGTGGTAAAAGTTGAGAGTGATCCGTTGATTTAATCCGGTTTTGTGATGTCCCGAAGTTAGGTATAAGCATAGTTTGTATGAATAAGGGATTTTGGCTAGGTTTAGAATTTTGTGTTCTTGGAGATCGCTTTGGAATTTGTGTGACTTTGTGGATTAGTATTATAAGGGTATACATGGCTTTGCACGTAAGTATGTATTCTCGGAATGTTTGGGATTTAGGAGTAACATGTAAGTTGGACGTCAGTTTTGATTAGGAGTTTGAAAGTCGGGCATCTTTCAAACTCAATAAATCCCTTCGTCTTAGAGTAGGACATCATGTCTTGGGTTTCTAGTAGATGTTATTGAAATCTTAGGGAAACTTTAGAGTTTTCGGATCCTAAGGGTAAAACTATTTTTTCTTAGAAAAGAGTTGGTTTAGTGCGGTTTCTCGGTTTTCCATCGTTGACCTAGATGTTGAGAGGTCGGATAGTATATATACTGACATGAGCTTTATTTCATGATCAGGCAGTCGAGATTATACTCAGCGGGATCGAGTGCTTTGGTTGACGGGACTTGACCTGGTTCGGGTAAGTCCACGGAATTACTTAGCTGACTTCTTCGTATTAGCATGTTGTGTAGTGTTGGTGTGTGTTAGTTATGATAAACAACGAAACCGGAATAGGATGACCTATATATATATATATATATATATATTATATAATTGGCCCAAGTGTATGATAACGGGCGGTGACCACTTGTCTAGTTCTACAGGAGACTGGGAAGCGCTCTTGCAACCCAAGCCTGTAGGTAACGGATAGTACTGATCTATTCTTGTTGGTAGACGGAAGCAAATGCGAGTTTTGGGAGATTCTCGTGTGACAAAAGAAGTTGAATTAGTAATGGATAACTTAATGAAAGATAATAAATGGACTTGAGTGTTTGCATGTTGTATGTGTTGTCTTCATTACGTGTTTATGTGCCTTTACCTTTATTCTAATGCTTAGAATGTTAGCTAACGTTTTTATACCGCTTTGTAGATGTTAAGAAGGTTGTAGAGAGATCCGGAGGGGATGGTCAGCCGGGTCCACGTACTCATTTAGATGGGGATGGGGGCGTATTCAATTTCTTCATATGCGGTGTATAATTATCGTTGTCTTGTAAGGCTGATACATATCATTCATATAATATGATTTAATGTTTTCCAATGATTTAAATACGTTTGTGCCTTGTTGTAAGATCCTAGTAAAGTTGTTATCAAACTAAGGTCGGGACCCATTAAGAGGTCCTAACTAGTAGCTCCCCAAGTTCCGAGAATTTGGGGTGTTGCATCGCATATGTCTGACATTAGTTAAACAAATGGTAAAGTAGAAGAATAATAAATGTTGGTTGGTGTCAAGGAATGATATAATTAATGCACCCACGGACTTAACCTCAAAGTAAATTTGTGGGTAATAGCCTCGAATCTAGCCTCACTTGATACCTGATGGTATATATCCACAAATTTAACCATGAAACATTGTGTGGGTATTTAGCCTTGAAAGTGGCCTCCTTGTTAGGGTCAAAATTTTTTGGAGAGTAATTAACAACGAATATACCCCCGAATTTGCTTTTCGTGGCCAATTGACCACGGAATTTAGCCACGTAATACATAGCCACAAAATTTGCATTCATGAGTAAAGTCGTGGATAATACCCACAAATTTACGCACGAAATAATTCGAGGCTAAATCTGCATAACTACAACTGCGTTTTTTGTTAACTGAACCAGACCGGGTCTACTCATATCCTTACAAAATTATTGGTTAATTGATAAAAAAAAAGATAAGTCTCGTTAATTAACATAAATTTAAAAAGTAAGGGAGTAAAATATCATTGGTTAATCGGAGAAAAAGTAGGTCTCATCCTTTTTATGATACTTTGCATGATTAGTGTTTTAAGCTTAGCATTGTTACAAGATGTTCGGTGCAAATTGATTGAAGATTGGGCAATTTTAGTAACTAGGGTTTTTTTTTATTTTAATCTAGTAACTAGGATTTTTACATAAATTGATTTAGTAACTATACCCTCTCTAATTTTTACCCTCAACCCTAAATTGGAATAGCCACTTCTCTATTGGAATAGCCACTTCTCTCTTGCTCTCTTCTCTCAGGTCTAGATCTGGAGGCTCTCTACTGCTGGAGGTAGCAGTTTCTCCCTTGCCGCCTTTTGCCTTTGCTTCCACCGGGAAGCCCTAGCTGGAGATTGAAGCCTCTTCTCGCCACCGCCAGTCTTCTTTGCTTCCACAACCAAGCTAGGAGGGTGAACGACAAAGTGCTCTAGCGGCGCAGGAGGTTGCTGGTGGCTTGGGGTTTGCGAAACTGCGTGGGGTTGGTGGAAGAGAGAGCGAGCTCTTCGGCTTGTATCATTTCATCCAAGAAAACGGCATCACAGTCCTTGAAAATCTCTGGTATGATATTTATGTCTAGATCTGTAGATGAAATCCTCGGCTTTGCCGTCTACTTCTTCTCCGTCGTGAAATTCGTCTTCGTGCTCGGTGAAAACCATGGAATCCGACATCGGTGGTTGGAATTGGCCAAACGTTGACGAGATGTCGCTTGTGGCCTTCTGGATGATCCTTCTGTGAACTTTCTTAGGTGCCGCTGTGTATCCACTGTCGGATTTGGAGCGGACGTAGATCTGTAGTTTTTTTTAAAAAAAAAAAAAATTGGTATTTTGTTTATTTAGAATATTAAAGCGCAGTTTGTAACCACTATTCTTTTTTCAATAGAAGCGGTCTAGGACCACACTTGTTCTCCAACCCGAAAATCTCGTGTATTTGGGGAATAATTTTGCTCCGAAGCTAATTTGGAATTTTTTTCCCATTTTGTGTTTATTGTCGTGAAATATTCTTTTTTTTTTTCTCCTTTCCATTTGATAGATAATTTTCTTTTTTGACAACATGAATTATTCGAGCAGTGAATTATTCAGTATTATCAGAATATGTCATCTCAAGATGAGTTTACACCCTTTGTTGTCAGATTGACTGTTTACTTGTAGCATTCACTATTTATTTTTGGTAGACTTATAGTCAAAACTTCGCAAGTAGATAACATATTAACTTTGTTTTTATCGCTATTTTATTTTTATAGATATTTTTATCGAAAATAAATTTCCGCCCACCCCTTTTAAAATCCTACGGCCGCCGCTGACTACAAAGTAGTAAAGAAACAAAAGGAAAGATGATGCAAGAACAATAAACAAAGATTCCAATGAAGCGTATGTTCACAATTTGCCTTTGTCGAGGATCACATAAGATCAAAATCTTCTTTCGCTCAAACTCTCTTTGTTTCTCTTCTCCCTCCATTCTCTTCTGGATAAGATTGTGTGAACAATGTCGAATGAATGCAACTCTCTCTAGTGTTGCGAGCATATAAACTTAGGGTTAGCACAAACAATTAAGTCGATGATCACAACAACGAGTTAGGACATCTTAGGTTATGTTGGACTCACATCAAGAAGTACACTTAGTATGTTAAGTGCTCTTATATGTTATCCAACAAGTCCTTAGTTACCTACTAATACAGTAATACATGTGTATTTATAGGTAGCATATGCATGGTTAAGGTTCAATCAGTATGGTAAGATCAAGTGTAATATAACTTGCATACAACAATCCGATATTTCAAGCAAACATAACAAATACCAATGTATATGTAGAATACTATTACAAGGCTATTCTAAGTCGATGCACAACTAGTAAGATACGAAATGTAGAAATTAGAAGACAATAATCCAAGACTGAAAGGTTCATAATTGATATCAAATTGTTCAATTACAGGCAGCAACAACCAAGGATAAACCAAGAAAATGTTATATGAAAAAAGATAGCCTATTATTGGCAACACTAAGATGTTATTTAGTTCCACAAACATGCAATAATGAAAGCACACACTAGATCATGATGCATCTCACACAAAAACAAGATGATTTTATATGATTTACAAGCTTTAGGTATCATCCTTGATTACCTTGCCATCAATTGCAATGAATGGAAGGTTGGAGATGAGATTCCAATCATCGCCCTTCTCCGGTGCACACCTTTCACTTAAAGCTGGACAATCAAAGATGATAAACTTTTGTAGGTTGTCGAGGAGACGGAGTGTGTGCAGAAACCCTCTAAGTTGGCGGCAACTTCTAATCGAAAGTACTCTGAGAGAGGTGAAGTACTTAACCCAATCCGTTAAATCGATCAAACCTTTACAAATGTAGAGGCCAAGATATTGCAAAGAGGTAAAAGGGAGATCCTTGTCACCTATTGACAACTTATGAAATTTCGGAACATCATTGATTAAAAGTACTCGGAGGCTATTTAGACCTTCAAGTGACCATGATCCATGTGTCAAATCCACCTCCTTGCAGCCGGTAATTATTAATGTGTCAAGGTTTTGGAGTTGTTTAGTGCTCATAGGTAGGAATGCAAGCCTCGGACACCCCTGTAACAGTAACATTCGAAGACCTTTGATGTGCCCAATACTTTCTGGAAGTACCTTTTGTAGTGTTGTAACCCACAAATTTTCTAGGTTTATCAATCTCCCTATATTTGTTGGAATTTCTTCAAGGTTGTTGCAACAGTAAAGAATCAAAGTCTGCAGGTTGACGAGATTACATATTGAGTGGGGTAGCCGTTTTATTCTCTTGTTTCCTGCCATGTCCAGATATCTTAGGTGCTTCAAATAGCCAATAGTCCTCGGTAGCTTATCAAATTGACAACTTCTAAGATCTAATGCTCGTAGGCACGTTAAGTGTGAGCAGATGCTTTCAACGATAGTCTTGCTTAGGGAAGTCTTTCTAGTACTACCGATTTTCAACAACCGGGCTTTTTTTGCTTGATTGAGTAGCCCTTCATGACACTGTCTTTCTAGAACCTCTTCATCTTGATCTACCCTAATGTATCGGACCTTCTCAAAAACCCCCTTGGTGCTATCATCGATCAAGACCAACTCTTCCCCGACCGTAACTTTGGACAAATCATACACAAAATCATGCATTTGAATGATACTTAGTATATCATCAAGTAGATAATCATAATGTTTGTATTTGTAAAGTGATTTTGAAGACAACTCTTTCAGACACCTTCTTCCAAGTGCTTCTCCTTGCTCACCGGATGGTAATAACCCAAGTGCCATCCACAAGGGTAGCAAACGTTCTCCAAAAAGTTGAGCACCTTTACGATAGATAGAGGAAACGCGAAAGCACAACTTGCAATTGGAGGAGAGACGGTCATAACTCAATTTCAATATACTCAAGATATCTTCGTGCCCTTGTTCTAACTTGTCTAAAACACGACACCACTCTTTCTCATCTGTTTCTCCATATAGTAGTCTGTCAAGAGTGGTCACAATCAAGGGAAGCCCCTTTGACTTCGCAACAATTTTGTTTGCCAAATCCAACAATATGGGTTCGATCTTTCCACAATCTTTGAAGGCTAGCCGATTGAATATCTCTAAGCATGTTTTATTTGAAAGCTTACTCAATGCATGCACATTATTTGCACTTTGAACGATGGATGCCACCTTGGAGTCACGCGTGGTCACAACCACCATGCTTCCTTTGGCACCCACGTCCAACAACTCTCTCAACTTTCTCCATTCATTCGAGTCTTCGTTCCACATATCGTCTAAAACAAGAAAATACTTCTTATCTCCCAAAGCATCTTTGATCTTGATCCTCAATTGCTCCAACGACACTTGTTCATTGGTTGTTTCCTTCCCTGTAGCTGCACTTATAACTTCCTTGCATACTGTCTTCAAATTATACTTGTCCGATACATATACCCACAACTTTAGATCAAAGTTTTCGCCAATCCTACTGTCATTAAATATCAACTGTGCAAGTGTCGTTTTGCCAAGCCCTCCAAACCCCACAATTGGCAAAACAGAAAGTGCCTCAGAATCCCCACAATTGAGTATGGAGTTGATGATGGCCTCCTTATCTTCATCCCTCCCAAGAACTAATTCCGAGTTGTGAATCTTTGAATGTGTTTCTCTTGACCATAATTCCGAGGAATATGAATCAACAGACTCGGTCAAAAGAACAAGACTATTTCTTTCGGATGCAATCCTGTCAAGTTTCTTGCAAAGAAACTTTGATCTGGTTTGCCCATTGCCATCGAAGCACGAGAAAGTTGGTGCGGGAAAAGAATTTACGGATCTGTTTATCATACTTCCCTTTGTTCCTATCCTGGATCGTGACCTCGGTGGCAATGTCATCGAGCAGATCATCGATGTCATACATGACATCTTGTAGCTTCCCGAGCCAATTCTTGATGGACTCGCTTGTGGACTGTTGCTTCTCGGCATCTTTTAGCACTGCTTGGATGCTGCTCAAGTTGCTCTTGATCCTATCGAGTTCGTCTTCGGCTCCCAAGGACGATTTCACCTCTTGAATTACAACGGAGCCGAGCTGGCCCAGAACAAACTTACCCAGTCCCAAAAGAATAGTCTCAGCCATGAAAAAGAACTTGCGCAGATAGAGTAAGGATTTGTGAGTTTGGTTTACAGGCGTTGATGAATTGCTCTTGGCTAGTTAACATATAATAACCAAAGTTTGATTCCATTTTTCTCAATTTGCTAAAGTTGATCAATGAGTATTAATTATTAACTGCTTTTGCAAAGTTGGTTTGGGTAACAGCTTTATGTACCTTTTCTTCACTAGTCTATATTATCTCCACCCAAAGTGTTATGCTTTACACGTTGATCTTTATCTAATTGTCTGTATTAGTCTCTTGTTTAATGCTAAACTTGATTTTTTTCAAAAAAAAAAGTGCAAGTGATGAATAATCACTTACTGTTTTTACATTGACAAGTGATTGATATCTCTTCTAGTACATAATATAATGAAGCCTCGTAAGAAACTATGGGCTCGTTTGTTTTAACTCCGGAATCGGAAACGGAATGAAAACGAATCTAGTTCATACGTATACCCTTATTCACGAAAGTTTTTTGAATCATTCCTTGTGGTGAGAAGTAATTGGAGTAGAGTTTGATTACTTTTGATACCCTATAGGGTAACAAAAATGTGGGGAAGCAGATGCATTTTGCATTAAACCACAAGGAACGATTCCATAAAAAATCATTAATAAGGCTATACATATGGACTAAATTCGTTTCAATTCCGTTTCCATTTTCGGAGTTGGAACCAAACGGGCCCTATATTTTCTTAGGCTTGAATTCAACCCATAAACTCGACCAACATCTATCCTAAAACCAACTAGTAATACAAAGAAGAGCTCATCAACCTCATATATTAGACTCATTATCCCGTTTAGTTATTATTATTATTATCGATGTGGGGACGTTCATCCTCCACACTTCTGCACCCACGTCCAACAATTGTCTTAACTTTCTCCATTCATTTGAGTTTTCGTTTCAAAAATCATCTAAGACGAGAAAGATCTACTATGTGTGGTCTCAGGAAGGAAGAGCCAGCATTATCCACTAAGTAGTTTACAGATATGAATAAAGGTTCAATAAAGCGTAAGTGATAAAAAAAACCCGTAAAGAATTTCCACAAATCTAAAACAAAAGAAACCAAGAAGAATACACGAATTAGAGGAAGACAATCGTATGTAACGTTTTACAACACTAGACCAAATTGAACCAAATTGAACCAGACTGGACCAAATTGAACCAGACCGGGTCTAATCAGTGCAAATTGATTTTGAGGATTTGGCTGTGGTTATGAAAAATACTCAGGTTCAACCCGACTACTCCCGAATAATATCCGTTTTTTTAGTTTAATACGAAACTTGATTCATAAGAAATAAAACTAGATTCGGACATTTGCATCAAAACTAAGGGAGGTGCATTAAATCAAAGTTAAGGTACTCAATACAAACTACTACAAGAGTACTTTCTTATTTATACATAACGTTTTATATATATATGTAACTAAACAGTAATTAACCATGTAATTACATATAACTAATCAAGTTGAACGCCGGTGTCATAAAGAGCACCTCCCGACCAATAAGCCGGAACGGCGTTAGGCAACACCAAATTGGTACTATCGCCGTTAACGCTGCTTGAAAGCTGCAACCTCAGTGTAAGAACTCCGGTCGGCGGGTTTTCCATGTCCCAAGCTGCTCCAAATGGCTTCCTCATTGGCCTCCATTCTTGGCAATCCTCCTTCACGTTATAATTCATAAGAAAATCGTTATTCAACGTAAAAACACGCGTAAAACTCGACGTTTTATGTACAATACCATGTTATACCTGCCAAATATCGACACAAGTAATGTCGTTTAGACCGGATTGGTAAAGAGGAACGACGGCCAAGTAATGTGGGTAGTGACTACGTTCGTGAACACTAATGACAATGTTTGATCCTGGGTTATACGTGCAAGGAACTCGTCGGAATTCAATATCGATAACACCGTAAGCTAGAAGTTGTGGTTCTAGCCCTGATTGAGCCATCCTTGTGTATGCTTTAGGGCTAAGTATGAAATCCGTGTTGTCTCCTCCACCATGATCCGTCGCTACCACAGTCACTCCACCGTCGGTACATAGTCCTGGTGCCTTGCACCTCACCTAAGACGACATAAGATTACATGTGAGAACATTAAAAGTCGATGATTTAGAAGTGTTTTGATATATTATTCGCTTTATACGTGGACGAATTACTATATTTGTCATATTAACAGAATATGTCAACTATCAATATCACATGTACTCCATCAAAAAGGTTAAAAGTAATAGTGGATTTACTTGGTAGCAAGCACCACAACCGGTTCCGCCTTTATAAAGTCTTGCCACAGCGGCCACATTTCCGTCGTTTACTGTTGTACCGTATCCACCGTAACCGCAAGCTCCGGCTAATTTGACGACGTTGGAACACGACGAAAAAAGTGTCAATATACCATATATTCATTGTGACATACTTTGTTGGTAGAAAAACATTTACTTTTTACTAGCTAGGTTATATTATGGTGTTTGCATGTTGATTAAGCTTCCAAAATTACCCTGGTTGGGCCTGATAAAAACAACTACGTGAATTTATTTATGATGTAAACCGGTTTGGGTTTGGATAAAATCTTGGTTACTACCCGATATGATCGGATTGTTTAATTTGGGCCAATTTTTAGTTAAGTTATTTTGGATATTTTTAAGGGTTTGGTGGAAACTACAAGAATAATTTAAATAAAAAATATTTGTAATAATTTTTCATGTTTGGGTTTTTAAAGAGGGTTAATTTTCAATCAAATAATTTCATATTTATAATGAAAAAAGTCATGTATTTTATGTACAAACTTAAATATTGTAACATATAAGATATATTATCGGGTTTACATATAAATTTTACAAAAATAATATATGTTTTTATAGAATGTATAAAAATATACATATAAAAATCACAATTTTTACTTAAAACCCAGTTTTCAAAAAAAAAAATTACCCTATTAGTATGAACTATAAAATATAGGGCAATTTTGGTAACTAGGCCTTTTTGAAAAACTATATTAGTAACTAGACTTTTTAATATTTCAATTAAGTAAATATACCCCAACATTTTGTATTTATTCTCAAACTCTACACACTCTTCTGTCGATGGGTACATTTACTTAACACAAAACTAGAAAAAGTCTAGTAATCTAATTTGTTTCTAAAAAAATATTTGGAATTTTTTTCCGAAAACCCATGAATCTTAAGCATGAATAATTTGATTTTAACCAATTGAGCATGAATAATAACAAATTGTTAACATAAAACAAGAAAAATGGCAATGAAATTGAGAATAAAATGCACAAGAATATAAAAGTAATTGGTACATACTTGGATTGCCCAAGCAATCAGGGCTACCATAATAAGTGGCTCTTGAACACACATAATCTTGTGAGTAACAAAGTGAAGGCAAAAGCATTATAAGAAACAACACAAAGTTGCAAATGCCCATTTTTTGTAAGCTTGGGCAAGTTCAAAAAACAAAGGAGATGATGCTTATGTGATATGTACTAAGAGGCAATGACATATTTATAGTGGATAGGCTGCTGGCATAGATATTCAACAAATTATAAAAAGTATATTAAGTTTAATGCTTAATTACCTTTTGTTCCTCCACTTTCTTGATTTTTTAATCCCACTATGAAGCTAGATATTATCATTATGCTATGAGTTCAATACAAATGCTATGTTTGATTGAAGCTTCTACTTTTACAAAATAGTGGATTCCAGTTTGTACTGAAGTCATACATAATTATCGTATCCAAAGCTTACTATTTGCGCAGACAAAGAAAATACAAATGTAGTGTCCGCATGCGTTCCAGAATATGCGCATGTAGTCTCTGTAGCGCGTGGTTTAGGAGCATGGGGAGGTGTATGTTTATATGAAAAATTTTCGGTATTTTTGAAGTAGGTCAGCCGCCGCGTAACTGAAGAAGGAAAGAAGGGCTTCGGGAGCATGCGCCAAAAGGCCCGCATGCACAATCTCGTTTACGTTGTTCGGCCATGTCGAATAACATTACCATATTGTTTTTTATATTCTAAAAGTTTAATTTAACATGTTTGATGTATACGATTTTTTAGATTTAGCTATTTAGTGTAATATTTAATTATTTTAAAAAAAATTTAGTCATTTATCATAGAAAATTCTCGAGATAATTAAACGAATCTCGTCTCTATGCATTAGAACCCGAATATCGTATTTCGATGTTAACGGTAGTAGATCGAGTTCAGTTTACTATAATCCGGATATTAGACCTGATATCATTTGGGTAACATTTTTAATTTGTTTACGAAAAAAATAAATAAATTATATGATACAATTTGTTTATTCGATAAAAATATAGGTGGGAGAGTTTTTATACTGCAAATTACCTTAGAGATTCTAATATAATTTGGATATATTTGATTAAATCAATTAAACTATTATTCAGATTAGATTTGATCTTATTATGAATATCTTCGTTATTTTCTCATAATCCTGACCTATATATTATCATAATAATATTAATATAACCAACGGTTTCATCCCACTACAATTTATTTAAAAATATAGGTTCAAGTTGTACCCGTATTATAGAACATTTTATGATATACTTTTTATATTTAATAGCTAAAATATTCACCTATAGAAAAATAAAATTTGATAATTGTTACTTTTGATTGAAGAGAGAGAATATAATACATCAAAATATTCCATAAATATTTGAAAAGTTGAGTGATATTATCCTCTTTGATAGTTGGTTGGGTGTAGTAGCATTCAATCCATTCATGCCCAAAAATAATGCAAATCAAGAAACTTCCCCACACTTTTCTTATGGCCCTATTCTATAACTAAACCTACCTCATCAAATTCCATTTTGTCTTTGTTTAGTGATAGCCCTTACTCATCATAGATTTTAACATATTTGTTCTACAAACTCTCGTTTTCGGGTTAATGATGTAAAATTTCGATGCGTTTGAACGTACATGTGTGATAGGTCTAAGCACATACGTAATAGTTCACCGACTTTATAACTATATTGTGTATACGTTTACAGTCGGTAGTTTTTTTACCAGTAATAGATCAACGCGTAAAAATGATCACCTTTCGGAATTCATGCGTGAAACCAAAAGGGATTTTGTCTCATGGAATTAGAATTCGACCATAAAGTATTGTTTATAAGAATTGAATGACTTCTTTTATTGCTGACAATGACGTAATTTAGAAAAGAATATGCATGCAGTAGATTTCGCTGGGTCAATAAAAGTAAAATTTTGCATGTTCGAACGCATATATGTATTATGTTTAAATTCAACATGTAATTGGTAGATATACGTGCTAAGACTAATTCTTAAATAGAGGAAAAGGCTGCAATCAACAGAGGAAAAAAAAACATGAAAATTGGTTATCCAATTCACCACGAATTTATGATCACATATACAGACACTATTGTGTCAAAAATTTTACACTATATTTTATGACGACGCTCACAATAATATGCAAAAATAATATCTAAAAGGTAGATTAACAATCATGAAAACAATGCATCATACTCCACAATTAAGCTACTGAATTATGATAGGGGAGGAAATAGGAAGCATTTCTTGGTAGTGTGTACATAACACGAAGACAAATTGCATTCAACTTCTGCATATGTATTATTAAAAATTATTCAGATAGAAATATAAATTAAGAAGAAAAAAATAGATAAGAGAGTGGATAGGGAGCAATGAGAAGAAAGTTTATTCCTTTTGTGCTTTGGAAGTGGCCGGACTGTACTACCCAATCCATCATCTACTAATTTTTATATTCATGTTTTGATTATTGAGTACAATCAAATTTTGGTTTCATTACCAATACTCAGTTGGTTTAGTAGTTATGGTGTTAAACTCTTTAAGTATTAGTTTGGAGATTCGAGTTCGTATCCTCTAGAAGACATGTATGGAAAAAATTTTGGTTTCATTACTAATTTTTATAATCATGTTTTTATCAAAATGTGTTGACTTTTAAATTTATCACGTAAGAAGAAAATTACTTCTTTTATCGTTATTTCGTTATTTGGTTTTTATGAGTGAACTTAAAGGGTATAGATTGGTTTTGATCGAGGAGTTGAATAAAGGGTTAGTATTTATTTGGTGCATGGAGGAGGGGGCGATGGTCGTCCATGTCAATTTGTCAATGGTGTATCTTGGGATTGGTTTACTAAGGTCAGTTTTTAAGGGAGTACCAAATAAGATGAAGATTGTTGAATATAATTGTATTTTACGTAAAAGTAAAAAATAAAATAATAATAATAATAAAAAGTTTCAAATCTCAAATATCGATTTTAACAATAGGTAAGTAGGTCCCTTTATCACACATTTTAATTACCCGATTATTATCACCCAATATTCGATTTTTCTGGATACCAATTTTATCATCCAGTATTGAATACCCAATTATAGTTATCTGGTTTTAATTATCCGATTAGAGTTATCTCATTTTAAATAATCAATATCAATACCCTAAATCAAATACACACAAGGAAACCCCAACCTAAGCCGCTGTTAGGGTTAATTCAGATCTACGTTGGTCAAAACTGAGTGAAAATGGATATTGATTACTCGAGAATGAACGGAATTTCACGAGGAATGCAGATCTGGTATTGAATCTTTGTTGTTTCTTTGATATTTCACGTTTATAGAATAAAAAGGATGTACATGATGGGTTACAAGGAGAGGATATTCAAGGTATTGATTCTTTGTTTGGTTTAGAAAATAGAGAGATCTAGAGCAAATATTGAATATGTTGAAGTGGAGGTATGGGGATTAGATTGGGTAAGAATATGTGTTACAGTAAAATAAATGAGAACAAATACTGATCACACAATTTATAACATTCAACGGATATAAATCGATAATATAACTCATATAGTTGTAAATTTTTTCGGGAAGACAACGAGAATAAACTGGTTAACTGGCGAATCTTAACTTAATTAGGTAATAATAATTTCGATAGATGAATTAAGACAATCTTATATTATGTATAAACTATGCACAAAACATGCATGAGTTATTCGAAACTATACACAAGGCTAAAAACTATGCATAAAGAAGTGAATACTATGCACAATTAATCGATCTAATAGATTTATGTTTTAATCCGACGATTCTTATGTGCTCTTATTTTTACCATAACACATGCTACCATCGGAATATAATCTTATATATAATTGTTGAATTGATAGTGGAAAATGGATAACACGTCATTGGATTAAGTTTCATACACAATGAAAATGTGATACAAAGACCAAAAATATAATCTATATTCTTAGGGTCAGTTTGGTTCTAACTCTGAAAACGAAACAGAATGGAAACGAATTTAGTCCATATGTATATCCTTATTCATGAAATTTTATGGAATCATTCTTTGTAGTTTTATGCAAAATGCACTTGTCTTCTTATATTTTGTTTCCCTATGAGGTATCAAAAGTAATCAATTCAACTCCAATTACTTCAAACCACAAAAAATGATTCCAAAAACTTCCATGAACACGAGCATACATATGAATTAGATTCGTTTTCATTCCGTTTTCGATTCTGAAGTTAAAACCAAACGGACCTTTAGTCTATTTCATTTGTTATTGCTCCAAAGTGACTGTAATATCCTTTTGGTAGAAAGTGCCTATGTATAAGTTACTAATTTTGAAAAGGTTATAAATTAGCTTAATCCCTAACCTAGTATTGGGATGTTTAGCACCATTTTGATGACTTTTACTAGAAAGAAAAAGAGAGTTATAATCACGAAGATTCAAAATAGACTAATTTATTTCCAATATGCTTTTTTATTCAACGTCGTCTACTTAATTATTAGTCAATTAAATTTGACCAAAAAGATTTTTAAATTATGGTATAAAACTAATAATAATTTTAATGAGTTTTCTTACATATATCTCAAATTTATACGTTAAGAACCTTTTTCTATTATTTTTTTTGAAATAGTAGGAGAAAGATCGAAATAGCTCGAAAATTTTAAGAAAATAATATATGAAAATAGATATTTTTTTTTTTTGTGTGAAGGAGAGTTAGTGATCTCTGGTGCATCTAAACGCGCTTCTTATAAATGAAAAAGGTAAGTATTCCGCACTCGAGGGTAGTCTGACCCCTTACATCGGAACGTAAAAGATTAACTACACCTTCAGGAGGGTCAAACAATACATTAAGCCCAACAGGAAAATTAAAAGCGATGCTAGCTAGATAGTGCACTACTTTATTCGTCTCGCGGTAGACATGTCGATCGGATCTGGATTTCCCAGTCCCTTTTGATGAAGTCTTGGTTTTTTATCGCCAGCCTATAAAGAGGGTGACAACGAGGGATCGGCTTTCCCAGAAGCGAGATAGCTAGCTGGGAATCCGATTCAATAGTCACCTTGCGATATCCACACTCCCAGACAAGCTTTAGACCATGGTAAATACCCCACAACTTGGCCATTGGTACAGTGCATATACCCAGATTCACGGCATAACCCCGTTGTCACTCCCCTACATTATCCTAATGATGCCTGCCGCCGAGGCGTAACTGGTACATAAATCAAACTATTCAGATTATGTCGTGATCATTAAAGAATTAATGATCAAAACTTCCAACTTTTTTAATTCTTACTAAAAAAAATTGATTAGATCATCATAAAAGAATAATAATCGGATAATATTTGCTCGAAAGGCAACTCAGGATCAATATTATAAATTAGGGTTTTCTATCCTACCGAACAATATTAAACATAAATTAAAGTTCTTATATGAATCGAACTATTCGGGTTTGACTGAAACTCGTTCATTTCTAAAAGAATCAAATATAAACGTATTGTCAAGTAAAAAAAAACATATTTTCGGTGTACTTGTCAAATCTATGACAATAAGTCAACATGTCGAAGAAAGGAAGATGACAAATCTCCCACTTATGATAGGAAAGTTGAGGAATATTTTGATCGAAAAGGATTATATTGGAGGTGGAGTTAGTTGAATAATCATCTTGGGTGTCCATTTGTTACTAATCCCATCTATCATTTGGTATATACTACTTAGTGTCTCATTTTCATCATCATCAACATCATCTTGTGGGGTAACCATAGAGCTAGGTTGTGTTATGAGTCATCTCGAGTTCGGGTTATTATCGAATGGATGCTCGTATATGGTCTTGTTGAGCCTCGTTAATATGTTGAAGTCAGCCTAAAGTTCATCATCGAAACCAGGTAGATTAGCATCTGCATCGAATTACAACCGGTTCAAATAAGAAATTGCACAACAAAATAGATGGTATCACAAAAAAAAAGGTCGATAAGTGAAAAACAAAGAAGTGAGGACTGAAATTACCCGATGTTAGTATTGTCATGGCGATTCCGAATCAACCCAAGCCTACTGAAGTGCATGGAAGACGATGACATCGGGGTATGAATGAACGTAACAGAGGAAGAAGCGGTATAGGAGAAGAGGTGGAAGATGGTTCCTTCATATACGTATCACACAAGTATTTAAAAATTGAACACTTGTAAAACAAAGTAAAAAAATAAGAAAGAATTTGACCAAATAGGTCCTTTTTATTTCCATTTTTGACAAATTAGTCACAAATTCATGACCCAAGTCTTGTTGTATTATACTTGGGCCGAGATTTTTCCGGAGGCTTTTCCCACGAACCCCATACAAACATAAAAAACTACCAACCCAAATCTCCTCCCGATTCTTCGTAAAAAATAACAATTCACGATACAATATATCAAATTATTCTTTCAGAGTAATCTATTTAATTCTTAAAATAGATAAAAACAAAATTATACCATCTACCATAATGTAAATTTTTAAGAAAAAATAAATAGATAGGTCTAATACTTTCTTCAGGTATAAAAGTAAGAATGAAGTGCTATCATATTAAGGTGTCTAACTTGTGTAGAAATTATAAGTCACAACTTTCAACTATGTTGAAGCTCTCATTAATGGACAAGTTTGAATGGTTTGTTTCACTTACGTTTATTCAAACATTATAGGTGTCCTCAATCTCCATCAATTTTACCTTTTTAAAGTTCTACTTTGGCTGCCAATACCCCTTTGAAGATGATTGGTTCACTTGGCTTTGGATTATATCATCTCCCTGTATCCTTCGTGGAGCCACGTGTAATTACTAGTTTGATTTACCTTTTAAATTATGAAATTGTTCAAGCAGTTTACCAATTGAGTTGTGGTGTGTATGCTAGAGTATTGGATTATACATTTGGGTTTATCTTTATGTTTATAAATTTTTATACGATATGAGAGTTTACGATCCCTAAATATGTTTCCACCTAAAGAAACTCTAAAACATACTCTATTTGTGCAGCCATCACGGCCGTCGGTGATGGTGGCGACTACCACGCCGACCTAACGGCGCCTTAGAGCTGACTCGAGGATGTCAATCTACCGGCGGCTTATGGCCTAACCTACTAGCATTGTTGGAAATAATAAGGTCCCACATTGAAAGATGGGGACACTCCGAGCCTGATATATAAGGTCGGTGGGCTACTCTTCCTATTGTCAATTGGTTTTAGGATGGAACCTCATCGGGTTTATGTGTTGGGCTTGGGCCTAATGCGCATGTGCGCTCGGATGCGCACGACCTCCGCTCTACCGGTCTGTCTGTATCGGACTTTGAAAAGCGTGCTATTGTCACCAAACTAAAAAAACAAATACCATATAAAGGAGGAGGGTCCATCAAATCCTCATTTCATTTCTTCTTATCAACTTGCGCCTTATGACTCAAAACGACTTGTGTCCTAGGGTTCAAACCTACCCTAGAACACTAATTTACCCACATTCTAGGGCTCAACCTACCATATGACGCTAATATACATGTGTCTTAGGGCCCAATCTATCGGCGTTATATCAACACCAACAAAACAAAGAGCAAAGAAGGGGGGAGGTCCATCAAATCCTTCTTTTATCTCTTTGCCCCAACAACAATTTTCACGCTCATGACTTAAGGACACACCAAATTATTTGATGCGTCCTTGGATGCCTTTAAGGAAAAACTCCGGATCTAGATCAAGCTTGAACTTCAACTACTTCGTTTGTTGATGTGCGGATGGATCGAACGATAGAATATGGTTGACGGAAGCCTTGAGATGGTTGCGGAAGCGATTGGTTGATCCGATCAAGGTTGATCAGCAACCGTGTAGTGGAGTGACTAGGTTGGTTCTTGAAGAAACGTCGTATGTGAAGTCTTAGAACGAAGATTCAAGGAAGAACTTTGAGAGGGAAGATGTGATGCCCAAAATCAAGAAGGAAGTTTTACCTTCAACTAGACTTGATTAAATTGAACATGAATTACAAATGAGGACAAACATTCTTTATACAAAGAATGGGGCCAAAACGAAAGGTCCAAAACGAAGGTCTGAAAACGAAAGGTCTAAAAGGGATCTAATAGGATAAGCCTAAAGATGCCCAATGAGAAAGCTTAAAAAAATATTCCATATAAATACCACTTTTATTATTACATAAGGAAAATATGTGTAATGTTGTCAAAATGGAGAAGCTTCATGTCAAGACGAGGCATGTCGCTTGTTGGATAATCTTAGACGGAGACACGGTGATATCGATATCAGGGGGCCTATCATTACGTCATAAGTCCAACATGAGTTGGACGATCCGGGTATGGATAATGGATGAGGCCCGAAAGTCGGATTTTTTTCTTTCAAAATTTATTTTATATATTAAAATTTAAAAATATATATTTAATATTTAGAATTATACCAAGTATTTAAAAAATAAAGTGATGGTTGTTAGATCAACTCTTTTGTTGTTATACATATAAGAACCTAATTAATCATATTACATGTTACAATTAAAAAAAACTAATCAAATTATACTTCAACTACTTTAAACCACAAACAATCAATAATTCCAACAAATGCATGAACAAGAGTATACATATGAATTAGATTCTTTTTCATTTCGTTTTCGTTTTCAGAGTTAAACGTTAGACGGTACTTAAATTAACGATTGAATGAGCAATGACGGTGATAAAAATGGAACTTGGAGCATGATGTCAAAAGGAGGGAGGAAGGCAAAAGCTCCAAAGCACCAAAAAAGTTTTGCTTGACACTTAAAAGAAAAACTTAAGGAAAGAGCATATAAAGTATATATGAACTGTAATGAAGAAGACAAACCAACAAAGAAGGTCAATAGTCATTGCCATTTGTACACTATTTGCTTGAAACTTGGCCCGCCATTAGAAGATCTAAGCAACTTCTATGTAAAAGAAGCAATATATATGTTCTTATGACTTTGATATTACCCGACAACTTTTGTGAAATCACATTCTACGATAAATAACATCTTAGCATTAGAATGCAATCAATAGAAATTGAATACAAAAATTGGTTATTAAGTTCGTAACAAATGTGTGACTAGTTTTAAATGCATTGTCAAATCATAATTTTACACAAGGACAATCACAATATTAACAAATAATCTAATTGATGTTTCGCAAAATTTTTGAATAGTTTGAGCTCTTTTGGTAGAATTTTGAGTAGATTTTCAAAAAACTTTGTAAATTTCGAAAATTTAACAAATAACATAATTGATGTTTGGGAAGTGTAGATTTGGGGATAGATTTGTATGGTAGATTTACCAAAAAGTAAAAAAGGACAAAAAAATGTACAAATTATTAAAGATGTAAAAGAGGGGTAAAATTGTAAAATTTTTGATAATCTACCCAAAAAACTATTAGTAGTAGCTTTCCAAAAACATCCTCAAAAAACTCCCCAAAAAGCTAAAACTAATGGAAAATCTCTCTTGTCAAACACCATTTAGCTTTCTAAAAACACAAAGCTTGATGAAAATCTATCGAAAAAGCTACACGGAACAGGCCTAAATGTGTATTTAAATATGTCAACAATATCTAAAAATGAAAACCCTAAAAATAAAAGTATATTGGACTTGAAAATATATGATCACCAAAAAAATTTGGGGACGTCACCTCCAGACCCCCAAATTCTTGTACAACTCACGGCCGAGCTAGAGTGACAAAAACAACGGTGTAGGATACAATACTCCAAGGTCCAAAATACAGCATAACAACCCTCCCTTAGGATCCGAACGACAAAGTCATCCTCAGCGTAATCGAGCTACAAATCTTCATGATTTAAGCATATAATATTTTGAAGGTGAACTCGCGCGCCACAAGAAGAGCTTGAGAGCCAAAGTCTCTAGTAGGTTTCAACATTTATATAATGAATCGTTTCATACCCTAATTAGATAATACGCTATGATATTTGATATATGAAGATATGATCGGATCAATCTTTTCCGTGATCTGACATACTCATCTGCAAAATATTTAGAATTAACCCAAATCGTACGTACGGTAAACAGTCTAACACTTCCGTTTTTCAATATTGATAATTGTTCGATTCCACCGAGAACATGTCCGAAAATGTCTCCTATACAATGATTCCAACATAGAAAGGTAGTCATCTTTTTGAACAAGGCCAACCATGTGTACACATATACAACTAAATAAGCATATTTTATGATGCAATAAAGACACATGTCTTGTATATAAAACAATAGGGCAAATGAGCAAGGCCAACCATGTGTACACATTCTTGCCTAGACATTGGCCTGCCGGCAAAAGTAACTTCATCCAGCTAACTTATAGCCATTATTATGATCAAATTTCACACTAAAAAGAAGCATCAAGAAAGCGATTTATGCAATGAAGTGTAGCAAATTGAAAATGACAAATGGAAGTGATGATTGTAGTCTATTATGGAAATGACAAATCGATCTTTAAGTGTAAGCACAAGATAGAAAGGGTTTAACAAGTGTAACAAATCAACACTCATCTCAACTACCACACAATCACTAATAGATACAAATGTTTTTAGAAACATTTTGACACGTTGAAAAATCAAAATTATTTAAAAATGACACGGTGTAGCGGATAGATGAGAAGGTGACACATGGCAAGACGTTTTCGCTTTAACGGTAATATATAGATTTAATGCGGTTAGGGTTATTTATCAGTAAAGGATAGGGCCAAACCGGACTTGGATCGAGAATTAGAGCAAAGGTCACTTATAGTGCAAAATATACAACTATGATACATGGAGAGTATCTTTATTGTTCAAATATATATCCAGAAGAAAAAAAATCGACCTAATTATCCGACAAATATAATATGGGTAAATGATAAATTTAGTCGGATCATAAAAATAGTGTTACCCAACTCATTTCGGCTAAGAACCCTAAAAGCATATTTAAAGTAGGAGGTGTCATTTCCCCCTCCCGGTCTGGACCAACCCGAGCCTAAGTGAATAGGTTTGGCCTCCATTCCTGTATCTAAAAAGAGTTCCGGTCTGAGCCGGTCATTTAAATTTTAGAGGCATTCAGAAAAACCAATAATAAAAAAAAGTCTACTTCACCAATACTCAGTTGATCTAGTGGGATGTGGTGTTAAACTCCTTAAGTGGTTAGTTTGGATAGATTCGATTTCGAATCCTCCCGGCAGCATGTATGAAAAAACTGATATTGGGAGGGTATTCCGGACGTAGATCGGCAAAGCCGATCGAACCGGGTGACCTAAGTACCTTTTAAAAAAAAAAAAAAAAAGAGCCTACTTCAGGACAAGTAAAGCCTATACCTATCGGGCTTGGACCTGGCCCAAACATCATGGCATGCCCAGCCCAAAGGTCCAGGTTCGGCTGCTACAGGTGAACATTACAACATTTTATACAAGAAAATAAAGTGATGGGCTCATGGGCCCATTAGCAAAAGCAATATAGTAAGGCCCAAGGCCCGTCAATACAAGCCCTTATATTTCCCCTATTCTCTAAGGTATTAAACAAACAAACCCTAATACATTAATTAAATTCTAGTGTGTTAGAAAGGTGATTGATAAGTTGTATAGTGGATGTTTTAACTATTCTTTACTTAATCTTCAAGATCTTAAATATTCGTGTTCCTTTTTTGTGCAAAAAACAAGGGCAAGGCATGGTTTGGCAAGGAATATATAAAGATGTGTTCTGGGGTATAATACGGGCCGAGTCCGAGCCGAGCCTAAATTTTAAAATGTGTTTGTATTCCGCTCGTTTAGAAAGTGAATGATCTTGAACCAAGCTTTTAACGAGCTGATCTTGAGCCGAACTTGAATAACTCGGATAAAACAATGCTCATATAGTGTTGTTTTTAGCCGAACGAGCCGAACATTTACATGCTCAAGTTCGGTTCGACTATAAACGAATCAAACCTAAATTTTATACGAGCTTGAAATTGTGTTCATATACGGCTCAAGCTCAAGATAAGCTTTTGACGAGCCGAAACTGAGTAGCTTATCTCATATAACATCACTACACATGCGTACTAAATTCAACATATAAACCTAATCTATTAATTTTATATGCCAAAATTCGAACATGGTAAAAGGAAAGAAAACATATTGCACTTCTTTATGTGGTAGGAGGAGATTTGAATGGATGGTAGATCCAAACACACCTTAACATAATTTATTGCACTATCGTCACACAGTTTATGTTCCATCTAAGCCCAACCCAAGTGTGTATATACCTACCAACATTTCAAACTTTCTTTTACACAACATAACATTTGAAGAAAGAGTCTCATTCCCCATCAATCTTAAGCAACCATTCCCCTCTTACAAGGAGAAGGTGAGTGGTTGGGATGTTGACTGTGAGGTTGTCTCATCAAATATGGTGTTTTCCCCTTTGGAAGTTAGGGTGAACATGTCAACGGATTGCAGTTAAGTTTTTATAAATTGACTTACAAGTTAGTGTTTATGGGGTTGTTATTTGAGTCTAGGATGACGTAGGTCGGGTGATGGATGGATATACTATTTTCATCATCCATCTATTAACCTTATCGGGTGCATTTATCTATCGTCTAATAGATAATCGAGTGCATTGGTTTTAACCGTCGGTGACTACAGTTGTATTATTGTGGGTGAGTTGGTTAAGTAGATACATAACGTATTTTTGTGTACATAATAGGTATGTTTTGTAATGCGTAGACAAAGTAGGCACTTAGAATTAAGTAGAAAAAGATTTAATTGAAAATAATGATATATATTTACCTAATTTGGAGATATTCTCTCCCCATAAAAACTTAAATGTTTTCCTAATAAATATTGTAACAGATATGCTGATAGGTTATTATAGGAAATAGTTTTTAAATTTTTCCTAGAATCTCTCCTAATTGATTTCCTGTAAATATATACTAATATTGCGTATTATCTGAAGCTCTCCATGTTAAGCGAGATATATATCAGAGCTCTTAATTACGATCAACAATGGAGGATTGTAGATGAAAGTCGGTGCTACATAAGACGAAAGTCGATGAAGATATGTTCTACATAACTCACCAAAATTATGCAGTAAATGTGTATTCCTTGTGGATCCGTTATGAATACATATTTTTTGTGACTTTTTACACAACTGTTACAATTATGTAGTAAACATGGATAACATACCTTCAAGTGTAGAATATGTATGCCCAATGCATTTTATGTAGCTGATATCTTGACTCGCATTTATTATGTTGTCCTTATGCTCGTGTCGCTTTACCTTCTTTAAATCTTTAACCCCCAGTAAGATAGTCACCCCTTTGAGTTTTCTCGCACTCGCTTTACGAACCACGTTGGTTGGTCTTATTACTTTCATCAACTCTTATGTCATCAGTCCAACTTGAATTTTCAATGGAGTACCTCCAATTCTCATTAAACTTTTATATATGCACCTTTCGGTAATCATCTTATTGGGGTAATACCGGATCCATGTAACAGCCTTTAGTCACTCAGCTTTACTCCTTCTCATGTCTGTTCTAGCCATCTTTTAGATTCCGTCTGCAATCACCTCACAACTCAACCACACATTTCACCAAGGCTTTAAATCATACTCTCTATGTTCGTGCCTTCTCTAAAATTCCAATTATTATGTGTCACATCTTTAATCACAAGGGTTTCCCCTGTCAATCTAGACAGTTTGACCCCACCTTTTCTCGGAGGAGCACCATCAGTCCTACTTGTGTGGAATGCTAAGACCTAGGACATGTTCACAATCGTCTACTTCTTCTTAGTCTTCTAGTTCTGTTTACAGGGATTCCTTCATACTAACTTTGATATGTATCTTTCTTAGTCAGTAGTAAGTAACTACTCCTAAAAATTCCCTTTACACCATGACTATCATCAATGGTCATTACTGACCGTCAAGAGCTTCTCTTAAATTTCTTTACTAAATTATCATATTAGACTCATACAATGTTACCATCAAGGCTACTAGTACTTGTATTGATTTAACTTCACCATTGTCGTCATTGATCTCTGGAAGAAATTCACTAGATGTCGATAAAATTCTTTTATAACCTTGTGGTTATTCTTCTTATCGGTTAACTAACCATCACTAGTTAACCCGCACATATAACCTTGTGGTTATTCTTCTTTTGAGGCTTATATACTTGGTGAAATATATCTCCTCCAGTCTCTCTGTTTATTCTTCTTTAGCTCCTCCTACAATCTACACTTTTGTAAGATCGTTATACTCTTACGAGTCCAGTTGTATCATTCTTCTTCCATCGACAGACTTTTCAATCCTTCTAGGGTAGCTTGTAGGTACATCTCCGTGATTCTTTTACCTGAGTTATCGTCTATTTGCAGTTCTCTATTATGAACTTGTAGTGTTGTTAGCTTAAATTCCTTTTGAATGAGAAGTTATTGGGGTCCCTCGAGTTCACCAATATTCTTCTCACACACTCTTCTTCCTTGGGTGTTGCTTGTAATGCTACCTTTACAGAAGCTGGTTATTGTTGTATCACAGTCTATGTCAAAATTCTCCAGTGTTCTTCGAGATCACTCCACTTCCACGTTGGTGAAATCCACCTTTCCCTTTCTGGCAATGCGTAAGCTTCCAAGTTGCAGCTCTTTAATTCTTTCTATTTGGATGGATAATGTATCTCGTGTTGACTTCTATACTTTTTGACTATCTCGGTTATCAATCTGGATTGTGGTGGCAATTAGCTTGTTGAGAGTGATCATATTTCGCCTTACTTTTGGCATCAACCTTCACTTCCTAGTCTGTCAGTGAGCTTAAATTTTATGTCCCTTTTCTTGGTCTCTACTATATCTACCTTTTGACTTTCATGTCTATGGCAAATTTTTTGACGTCATACTCTTTGTTTGTGAAGTCACTTTACACAACTTGGAAGAGTCTCTCCGTTGTCTTTCTCAATTCCCTAGTTGGCGATCATCTCTTGCTCCTCCAAAACTACTCTCTTGTATATCCTTCATTTGATCCCGTTGAGTTGATTCGGGATTCTCTTCTTGTCATCGTAATTGGTGTTGTCTTTGAGTCTTCACTTTTCCGTCTCGACGTTCCTCAACAAGCTCGAAGGAGTTGTCCGACGTTCGTCTACCCTAATGCACATAAGATGTGTATACTAATCCTCACGTTGACACCCTTCAAAATCTACTTAGACGTGTCCAAGGGGTGAGAACTCATTATGTTATCTCCGTTAAGAACATAACATAACTACAATTTCTACTAATCTTCGGCATATACCTATCTATATAACATATCTTTATAAACAAGCTAAAAGTCCAACTACAATAAAACCTAAAGTCCATACTAAGCATACTGGAGATCCGCGGTAGTAGTGGTGGTCAGCCGTACTTTTCTATCCCCAACCAGACTATGCATGCATTTGAAAACCAAAAGTCCTTTTTAAAACTCATATCCCTTTTCGGGTTCTGCTCAAGTACTTATTCGGTCTTTCAGAAGATTTCAAGTGCCATTATTGCCAACCTAGAGCTCTGATACCATGTTGTAACACCCCAAATTCTCAGAACTCGGAGTATTACTGGTTAGGACCTCACAATGGGTCCCGATCTCAGTTTGACAACAACATTACTAGGATCTTGCAACAAGACACAAATAAAGAAACCGAAATTCATAAAAATAATATTTTTAGGGTAATGAATGTAACACTGTCTAGCAGCCTAAAGTACTTAAACAAAAGAAACGAACAACTGTCTTAACCCAAAAGAAAGGAAAGACAAAAACAACCCCCAACCCCCACTCTAAGGAGTACGGAGACCCGGCTGACCACTACTTCCGGATCACTCAGCTGCTGATCTAACCTGCGGTAAATCTAAAACAACAACAAGAAGAACCGTTAGCTAGTTCTAAATATTAGCAGAATAATAATAGCACACACACATAAAAATAATAAACACTCATCATGCTTTTCAAACAATCCATTTATTATCTTCATTTAAGTCATTCACTCTAATGATACTTATTTTGTGACACGAGGGATTCCCAAACCTCGCCTCCGCCCCCGTGTACCCATCAGGAGTGGATCCGATGCATCTCACCGTGTACCTGTATGGTCTGGGTATAGAGAACCTCCCAGTCTCCTGTCAGAGCTGGGCAGTGATGTCACAGCCCGTTATACATACACTTGGGCCTTAAAACAATAACCACGGTCGTCCTAACAAGTTGTTATTTATTATAACGCACATTGTACACCCACAACCATTATCACTCAACTAACATCCAGAAACCGGCTAAGTAAGTCGCAAGGACTTACCTGAATCCAACCACAACTCTCACAATCTCAACTCGGTCTGCAACCGTAAAAACTCAAACGCCTGTCATACAAGGCACGTGGGTCAAAATACATCCCATAATCTTAGAAGTCTATAACTTCTAAGATGCACAAACTCATCAAGAGAAAAATTACTAAAAAGCCCTCTTACGGTAAAATGACTATTTTACCCCCGGTTCCGAAACTCTCCAATTTCTATAACCTAGTTCCAAACTCTCCTTTGGAACCTATTTCCATAATTAGTTCTCATAAGAAAGTTGTTAAAGATTTATAGAGGTTAACACAAAGGTTCTAGTTATACAAAAGATTGCTAAGGTCCGACTTTGGGTCAAGGTGAAAGGCTGGAATTAAAAGCATCGAAAACCGAAACACAATTTAAAACTTCTAGGATATGTATATTAAACATAGGACAAGGATCTTTCACAATTTCTCACTCAACACTCCTACATAAAATTATAAAGTTGGTGTAAAACTAAAGTTCTATACTTAGTTATTTCTCACCCAACTGTCCTACTTCGGGGCCTTGTAGGTCCTAATCCGACCGTTAACTTTTTCTCAAATTTTAACACAGTAAACTACGTATTTCCATCTATCATATATCAAAAATTGAACGGTGGATCTTCATCCTAAGGCATCGAAACATAGGCTCAAAGATTGCTTCCTAATCCAGTTTTTCTTTTGTGAAGTAAAAGAGTTAAACACTAGGTTGAGGGTTCAAAACTCCTGGGCAACATCTGCTGAAACTAAAACCTACATAAACATCTCAGGTTCGAGACCCCCTTACAGCAACTACAACTCTAAGCATAACCTAGCTATATCTAAGAATGAGCATCTTGTACAACTCTAGTAGGGTGGATTGCGAGAGTACTTACCCACTCTTCTGTAGGTTGCTGAGGAGCACAATACCCTGGCGAGCCCTTCCCCGTCTGTTGCTACCAATCCCTTGACGACCAAGCTATGGTGGAGACCTGATCTGTTGTCGTCGGTTCACTGTCCTGGGGATGAAGGGAACGGTCTTGGCAGTTAGGTTAGGCCCTTACAGAAAGAAGAGAGACGTCAGTCCATACTTACCTCTCTACTCCTGACCATGTTGATGATAGATGGGAGGGGAGTTGGCTAGTCGCTCGGATCTGTGCATCCTGAGACAACGGAAGGTTGGGCCCTTCTGCAAGCCGAAGAAACGTTCAGCAACTATATCAACCTATGCAGAAGGATGGGGATAGGGGAAGGTATGTTCAGACTCACTTGTGCAGAAAGTTGTGTGCAGAAACCACCTCCTCCAGCCATCTGTCTGTGCAGCGACCAACTTCCTATAGTGATCTGTACGTGTGCAGAGGCCAACTCTCAATTGTTGCAATGAAGGCTGAGCGGTGTATCTTGATGCAAAACGAGGATGTTGGGGAAGAGAGTTCTGATTGTAGTCGAAGCGAGGATCGTGTACGTTGGAAGGAAGGTCGTTCGTTCAGCCGTAGATCTGGATGTAGCAAGGCGTGTGCTGCGTGATTTCCGGCCGTTCTGATATGCAAATCTTCAGCCCTTAGAATCTGCACATGGGATAGCCTCTTTGGACTGGTGGGCTTCTTATTTGATGAAGGATCGGTGGCCCAACGTACAACAGGAGGAGAATGGGCCAGTCCAAGCAAACAAGGAAGGAGAGATGGGCTGTTACAAGTTGTCTGACCTCGTCAAAAATATTGTCGAGCCTCGTCATGGCCTTGTCACCATGTTGTCGGGCTTCGTCATGGCCTCGTCTCAGTATTGTCACGGTCTCGTCAAAAGACGTCGTTATGACATCGGTTAGGGTTTGATGAAATCATCATTTTATGTGACTAAAAGAGTACATAAAATCTCACATAAAATGATAGAATGTGTTTTAGTACAAACCTAGGTAAAATTAAGGGAGGTAAACGAAATTACAAATTTTCCGGATATTACAAGAGAGAAGTGAATAGAGAGAAGTTTCTCTGTAGAGAAACTAAATCTGACAAATATTTTGGATTTCAACAATAAAGAAAAAAAAATTTTGTAAAGAAATCAAAATTGAATTTTTGGGGCGAAGATGGCCTAAGAATGAAGTGCTATCATATTAAGGTGTCAACTTGTGTAGAAATTAAAAGTCACAACTTTCAACTATGTTGAAGCTCATTAATGGACAAGTTTGAATGGTTTGTTTCACTTAATTTCCTCCCTTTATTCAAACATTATACGTGTCCTCAGTTTTACCTTTTTAAAGTTCTACTTTGGCTGCCAATACCCCTTTGAAGATGATTGGTTCACTTGCCTTTGGATTATATCATCTCCTTGTATCCTTCGTGGAGCCACGTGTAATTACTAAGCTTGATTTACTTTTTAAATTATGAGCGTTTACAATCCCTAAATATGTTTTCACGTAAAGAAACTCTAAAACATAAACTCTAGTCGTGTCGTCATTACAACCGCCGGTGATGGTGGTGACGACTACCACGCGGACATAACGGCGCCTTAGAGTCTATCGATGTGCTGGTATCGCCACCCTAAACCTATCAGCGCTCTAGGATGTCAATTTACTGGCGGCTTATGGCCTAACCTACTAGCGTGCTATTGTCACCAAACTAAAAAAATAAAGACCGAATAAAGGAGAAGGGTCCATCAAATCCTTGTTTCATCTTTTCTTATCAACTCCATGGGCCACTAATATGTCTGTGTCTTAGGGCCCAAAACCTACTTTAAGTCGCTAATCTACTTGCGTCCTAGAACCCAAAATTTACTCTAAGACGCTAATCAACTTGCGTCCTAGGACACACAACTTACCCTATAATGCTACTCAATTTGCGCTTTATGACCCAAAACCTTCCCTAGGACGCTAAACAACTTGTGTCCTAAGGCCCAACACTACCACATGACACTAATCAACCTACATATTAGGGCCCAAAACCTACCCTAGAACGCTAATCTACCTACCTCCTATGACCCAAACCTACCCTTGAACACTAATTTACCCACGTCCTTGGGCTCAACCTTCCTTATGACGCTAATATAAATGTGTCTTAGGGTCCAACCTATCGGCGTCATATCAACACCAACAAAACAAAGACGAGTGAAGGGAGGGAGGTCCATTAAGTCCTTCTTTTATCTCTTTGCCCAACAACAATTTTATCGCTCATGACTCAAGGACACATCAAATTATTTGATGCGTCATTGGATGCGTGCAAGGGGAAACTCCGGATCTAGATCAAGCTTATACTTCAACTACTTCGTTTGTTGATGTGCGGATGGATCGAACGATAAAATATGGTTGACGGAAGCTTTGTTGAGATGGATGCGGAAGCGATTGGTTGATCCGATCAAGGTTGATCGAGCAACCCGTGAAGTGGAGTGACTACGTTGGTTCTTGAAGAATCGTCGAATGTGAAGTCTTATAACGAAGATCCAAGGAAAAACTTTGAGAGGGAAGATGTGATGCCCAAAATCAAGTAAGAGGTTTTACCTTCAACTAGACTTGATTAAATTGAACATGAATTACAATTGAGGACAAACATTCTTTATACAGAGGATGAGGCCGCAACAAAGGTCTAAAAGGATCTAATAGGATAAGCCTAAAGGATGTCCAATGAGAAAGCTTAAAAGAGAATATTCCATATAAATACCACTTTTATTATTACATAAGAAAAATATGAGAAATGTTGTCAAAATGGACAAGCTTCATGTCAAACCAAAGCATGCCGCTTGTCGGGCCATTTTAGGCAGAGACACGAGTGATATCGGTATCAAGGACCTATCATTACGTCATAAGTCCAACATGAGTTGGACGATCCGGGTATGGATAATGAATGAGGCCCGAAAGTCGGATTTTTTCTTTCAAATTTTATTTTATATATTAAAATTTAGAAATATATATTTAATATTTAGAATTATACCAAGTATTTAAAAAATAAAGTGATGGTTGTTAGATCAACTCTTTTGTTGTTATACATATAAGAACCTAATTAATCATATTACATGTTACAATTAAAAAAAAACTAATCAAATTCTACTTCAACTACTTTAAACCACAAGCAATCAATAATTCCAACAAATGTATGAACAAGAGTATACATATGAATTAGATTCTTTTCGTGTTCGTTTTCAGAGTTAAAAGTTAGACGGTACTTAAATTAACGATTGAATGAGCAATGATGGTAATAAAAATGGAACTTGGAGCATGCCAAAAAGAGGGGGAAGGCAAAAAGCTCCAAAGCACCAAAAAAGTTTTGCTTGACACTTAAAAGAAAGACTTAAGGAAAGAGCATATAAAGTATATATGAACTGTAATGAAGAAGACAAACCAACAAAGAAGGTCAATAGTCATTGCCATTTGTACACTATTTGCTTGAAACTTGGCCCGCCATTAGAAGATCTAAGCAACTTCTATGTAAAAGAAGCATTATATATGTTCTTATGACTTTGATATTACCCGATAACTTTTGTGAAATCACATTCTACGATAAATAACATCTTAGCATTAGAATGCAATCAAGAGAAATTGAATACAAAAATTGATTATTCAGTTCGTAATAAATGTGTGACTATTTCTAAATGCATTGTCAAATCAGAATTTTACACAATGACGATCACATTACTAAATGTGTATTTAAATATGTCAACAATATTTTAAGAAAACCCTAAAATAAAAATAAAAGTATATTCGACTTGAAAATACATGACCACCAAAAGAATTTGGGCAGATCCCCAAACTCTTGTACAACTCATTGTCGAGTTAGATTGACGAAAACAACAGTGTAGGATACAATACTCCAAAGTCCAAAATACAACATAACACCCCTCCTTAGGAGCTGAAGGACAAAGTCATCCTCAGTGTAATCGAGCTACAAAATCTTCATAATTTAAGCATATAATATTTTGAAGGTGAGCTCGTGTGCCACAAGAAGAGCTTAGGAGCCTTAAAAAAAAACAAGTGTGTGCTCTTGAAGCTTGTGCACGAGCAACCGAGCACATGCACTCATACTTCACCTTTAAGATTTTATTCATGTTTGTGTCGGGTTTTCCGTCTTAAAAGTCTCTAGTAGGTTTCAACATTTATATAATGAATCGTTCCATACCCTAATTAGATAATACGCTATGATATTTGATATATGAAGATATGATCGGATCAATCTTTTCCGTAATCTGACATACTATTCTGTAAACTATTTAGAATTAACCCAAATCGTATGTATGGTAAACAGTTTATCAGAAAACTATGCAAGTGAATACTCTAACTTATAGTATTTCAAAAACACGAAGTCAGGCCCGACCCAAAGGGGGGACAAAAGGGGCTTCCGCTCTGTACCCATTTCTCTATGGGACCCAATTTAAAATGTAAGTATGTATCTATATTATATGTTTTACAGATAAAACAGGCCTAAAATGACCCAATAACACTAAAAAATTAACCTACAATCCATGTCTCCTCTTAAAATGTGCTGATTTTTAGTCTTAAAAAATGAGTTAAATAAAAATAAAATCCCACCAACGTTGTTCACTTCTCCATTGGGCCTAATTTAAAATTTAGGTATTTTTTAAGTATTAATCAAAAAAAGTTTCTATACATTAAGGGCCCTCTAATTTATATTTGCATCGGAACCTCTGTTATACCAGGAATGACACTGCACGAAGCTAACACTTCCGTTTTTCACCGTTGATAATGGTTTATAATGTCTCCTATACACTTTCTTAAAAAGGATTCCATCATAGAAAGGTAGTCATCTTTTTGAGCAAGGCCAACCATGTGTACAAATATATAACTAAATAAGCATATTTTATGATGCAATAAAGACACATCTCGTGTATATGAAACAATAGGGCAAATGAGCAAGGCCAACCATGTGTACACATTCTTGCCTAGACATTGGCCTGCCGGCAAAAGCAACTTCATCCAGCTAATAGGCATTATTATGATCAAATTTCACACAAAAGATGCATCAAGAAAGCGATTTATGCAATGAAGTGTAGCAAATTGAAAATGACTGGAATGGAAGTGATGATTGTAGTCTATTATGGAAATGACAAATCGATCTTAAGTGTAAGCACAAGATGGCAGGGGTTTAACAAGTGTAACAAATCAACACTCATCTTCTCAACTACCACACAATCACTTTTAATATATATATATATATATATATATATATATATATATATATATATATATATATATATATATATATATATATATATATATATATATATATATATATATATATATATATATATATATTTTAGTTCAAGTGAGGAGAGAGCTTGTAGATAGGAATGAGGAGAGTTGTAAATCAATGGCTCTCACACGCTCATCATTAATGGCATTTTTGTAAATTGACTAAAAATTTGGAAAAATACCCTTACGTTCAAAAAAAGTCATCGGTGTTCATACTTTTATATGTCACTGTTCATGTTTTCATACATCGGTGTTCATAGTATTTTTATTCATCAAAGTGTCATGTTCATTTATTTTTGGGCAATTTTGGTAACTAAGCCTTTTTGAGAAACTAGAGTAGTAACTAGACTTTTTAATGTTTCAATTAAGTAAATATACCCCAACCTTTTGTATTTATTTTCAAACTCTACACATTCTTCTCTCAAGGGGTACATTTACTAAACACAAAACTAGAAAAAGCCTAGTAAACCAAATTGTTTCTTGTTGTTCATTTTATAATGCATAGATGTTCATTTACAGTATATAATCACAAAAAATAAAAAAAACTCATCACAAACGTTAAAAGATTATCATAATATGTTATGTATGTGTCAAAGTTATCTATAAGTAATTGTTGTTCATACTTTTATACGTCATTGTTCATGTTTTTATTCGTCAGTGTTCATACTTTTTATATCATTGTTCCTGTGAATATTATAAACTATTTTTCTATAAGGCATTTTACCGAACAGTTTGCGTGCGCATTAAAAGGAGCATATAGATTATTCAATTGGATCTATTAGACCAACTCAACATATGTATATACATGTATTTTCTCAATCAAACTTATCAAACACAGAATGATTCAAACAAATTTGATTTCGAACACAAACATCAATCATAATGAAACCTAAACCTTAAGAATGGAAATCTAAACAATGAGAGTAGAAATTCGAAAAAACAAAACCTGAATCGTCTTGTATTCTCTTTGATTTCTCAATGTTTTATGTAATCGATTTTTGAATATTATAAACACGATTTTAAAGAAAAGTATAATTTTCAAAAAAATGAACATCATATTATAAACACCATAACTGTAAAAAAAAATGAATACATACTTGTAAAAAAATGACCATCATATTTTATTAAAACGATTTGAAAGAATAGTATAATTTTTAAAAATAATCCAAAAAAATGTTTTACAAAAATACAAAAATGAACAATTAATGTTAAAAAACGAATAGTTAGTGTTGGGAAAAATGAACATTTATTGATAAAAATATGAACAATGACTCTTTTAGAAATGAACACATACTCATAAAAATATGAACACAATTTTTATTTACAAAAAGAAAAGCTGGAAAAAAAAAAAAAAAAAAAAAA
>BSUD01000001.1:3558198-3614149 GCA_033239045.1 Fagopyrum esculentum
AATATATATATATATATATATATATATATATATATATATATATATATATATATATATATATATATATATATATATACTTTTTAAAACATTTTTGACGCATGTTGCTGATTTTAGTGAAATTTTAGATTACCATTACACGAGAAGAGTCAAGACACGAATATCATTTAAAGTTTAATAGGTATGTTATATATTTTTTACAAAATATTTTTGGTGTCCGTAATAATTTAAATTAATCACTTGAACTTCACAATATAGAACTATGATACGTGGAATATTTTATTTTCTAAAAATTGAGTCAAGAGTATCTATATTGTTCTTTATCCGAAAAAACCAATCGACCTACTTATTCGAGAATTACAATAGGTTAATGATAAATTTAGTCGGATCATAAAAGTGGTGAATTCATTCGTGACCCAACTCATTTCGCCTAAGATATATAGATAGGGTGTAACAAGAATCTTTAAACTAGGAGTTGTCATCTCCCCCTCCTGGTCTGGACCGACCCGAGCCTAAAGGAATAGGTTTGGTCTTCATTCCAGCATCTAAAAAGAGTTCCGGTCTGAACCGGTCATTTAAAATTTAAAGACATCCAGAATAATCAATGATTTTTTAAAAAAACTACTATACATATCGGGCTTGGAGCGGGCCTAAACTTCATCAATCATGTCCAGCCGAAAGGTCCAGGTTCGGTTCTTACAGGCGAACATTACAACATTTTATACAAGAAAATAGAGTGATGGGCTCATGGGCCAACAAGTAAAGCCTATACCTATCGGGCTTGGACCGGGCCTAAAAATCATCAGTCATATCCAGCCAAAAGGTTCGGTTCTTACAGGTGAACATTACAACATTTTATACAAGAAACTAAAGTGATGGGCCCACAAGTTAAGCCTATAGTAATCGGGCTTGGACTGGGCCCAAACATCATCAGTCATGTCCAGCGAAAAGGTCCAGGTTCGGTTCTCACAGGTGAGCATTAAAACATTTTATATAAGAAAATAAAGTGATGGGCTCATGGGCCCATTAGCAAAAGCAGTATAGTGAAGGCCCAAGGCCCGTCAAAACAAGCCCTTATATCTCTCCTACCTTTCTCTTAGGTATTAAACAAAGGTGATTGATAAGTAGTATAGTGGATGTTATAACTATTCCTTAATCTTCAAGATCTTAAATATTCGTTTTCTTTTCTTTTTGTCTAAAAAACAAGGGCAAGACATGGTTTGACAAGGAATATATAAAGATGTGATCGAGCTTGAACTTAGCTTTTGACGAGCTGATCCCGAGCCAAACTCGAATAACTCGGCTAAAATAATGCTCATATAGTGTTGTTTTTAGCCGAATGAGCCGATCATTTACATCCTCAAGTTCAGCTCGGTTATAAATGAGTCAAGCCTAAATGTGCTCATATTCGACTCGATATCAAGCCGAACTTATGACGAGCCGAGACCGAGTAGTTTGTCTCATGTAACAACGCTACACATACGTACAAACACATATGCGTGTTAGGTCAGAATCCAACATATAAATCCAGGATATTTATAATTCAAAATAATTGACATTAAAATAGCCCGTGTATATTATATATAATATGTTAGTAATCTCTTAATTTTATATGCCAAAATTCTCACGTGGTAAAAGAAAATAAAACATATTGCACTTCTTTATGTGGTAGTAGAAGATTTGAATGGAAGGTAGATCCAAACACACCTTAACATAATTTATTGCACTATCGTCACACAGTTTATGTTCAATCTAAGCCCAACCCAAGTGTGTATATACCTACCAACATTTCAAACTTTCTTTTACACAACATAACATTTGAAGAAAGAGTCTCATTCGCCATCAATCTTAAGCAACCATTCCCCTCTTACAAGGAGAAGGTGAGTGGTTGGGATGTTGACTGTGAGGTTGTCTCATCAAATATGGTGTTTTCCCCTTTGGAAGTTAGGGTGAACATGTCAACGGATTGCAGTTAAGTTTTTATAAATTGACTTACAAGTTAGTGTTTATGGGGTTGTTATTTGAGTCTAGGATGACGTAGGTCGGGTGATGGATGGATATACTATTTTCATCATCCATCTATTAACCTTATCGGGTGCATTTATCTATCGTCTAATAGATAATCGAGTGCATTGGTTTTAACCGTCGGTGACTACAGTTGTATTATTGTGGGTGAGTTGGTTAAGTAGATACATAACGTATTTTTGTGTACATAATAGGTATGTTTTGTAATGCGTAGACAAAGTAGGCACTTAGAATTAAGTAGAAAAAGATTTAATTGAAAATAATGATATATATTTACCTAATTTGGAGATATTCTCTCCCCATAAAAACTTAAATGTTTTCCTAATAAATATTGTAACAGATATGCTGATAGGTTATTATAGGAAATAGTTTTTAAATTTTTCCTAGAATCTCTCCTAATTGATTTCCTGTAAATATATACTAATATTGCGTATTATCTGAAGCTCTCCATGTTAAGCGAGATATATATCAGAGCTCTTAATTACGATCAACAATGGAGGATTGTAGATGAAAGTCGGTGCTACATAAGACGAAAGTCGATGAAGATATGTTCTACATAACTCACCAAAATTATGCAGTAAATGTGTATTCCTTGTGGATCCGTTATGAATACATATTTTTTGTGACTTTTTACACAACTGTTACAATTATGTAGTAAACATGGATAACATACCTTCAAGTGTAGAATATGTATGCCCAATGCATTTTATGTAGCTGATATTTGTGTTATATGTATTAACATTGTGTAATTGAAATTGTGTACGGACATTGTGTAATTGAAATTATGTATTAAAATTATGTATTAAAATTGTGTATTAATATTGTGTATCGTCAAAAGAATACACGAAGTTTGATTAGTATAAAACTCGTCCAGGGTTCGAATCCTACCTTTCACACAATGTTTTACTTATTATAATTAAGAGGAAAAATAACAAAATTTAATTGAATATTAATAGGAGAGAGAAGAATCAATTTACTTCCTTTTTATTAATGATTATAACTCATTTATCTTTATTTTTAATTGATGAGATTAGGGTGCCTAGTTTGTATCTAAGATACAAAAAGTACCTTATTTCACCAATGTTCTCTATTATTGTTAACTTATATTGTAGTTTTATAATAATTTTTGCATGTACCACAAAATTCATATTTTAAAAACACATATTCTTAGTAAATAAGATATAAAAATTATTTATAATGTGTTATTATAAATAAACAATAATAAAACTAGCATAATTTTGTGATTTTAGGATAAAAATATGTATATATTTAGATATTTATACATATTATGTCAGGTGATGGGTGAAGGGCCCTAATCCACCAACCACCCATCACCCGAATTCTCCGGGTTTTCACCTGATTTTTTTGTTTGGTGATTCGAGTACCCATCGGATGCGGGTGAAATTTTCATCCCTACTTAAGTCGTGTAACGCGATATTTGATATCTTTATGTTTGACTCGCTGAAAATCTGATCGAACTTGAGGAGAGTTTGAATTTTATTCAAACTTAAAATGGGTACATACTCGGATTATTTAGTAATTGAGCAAGTTCGAGCTAAGCATGAGTAGCTCCAATTATATAACAAGAAGATTGACTCTTTAGTCATTATATATAGAGTATTATTTCGAGTCGGACAAGCTAAGTTTTGGTATGCTCATATTCATATGGTTTATAATCGAGTCTAAACTTTTAAGCAAGATTAAAATTATGTCCATACTCGACTTGTATAATAGTTGATCAAGTTTGAATCATGTCCAGTCAAACTCAAATAGCTCGACTCAAAGTTCCTAACCATTAGAAATTAGTCAAAATTTGAATGCACTTGAATTGAAACCAAGGTTTTAAAAAATATATTTTTGTATATAATAAAGAGGTGGTTGATGAGTGTGAAGTAACTATAAGTTCAAAAGGAATTATAAGGTAAGTTGGTAATATTTATTTACATTACCAATACTCAGTTGGTCTAGTGATTGTGGTCCTAGACTCATTAACTGTTAGTCCGGATTATAAAAAAAATTGTATTATTGAAGAAAGAGTAATGGGTGGACAATAAAAAATTGCTATTTGCAAAATTGTCGACTTTTCAAGGCAAAAAATATATATTTGTGGAGATTCTAAATATATTATTATGGAGGATGATGTCAGAAAAGTAATTAATAATTCTGAAAATTTCAATCTTATCTTATCAAGATGACGAATGGTTGCATAGATATTGCATTCGACAACAAAAAATAATTAAATAACGTTTCAAGTTTGAATAAGTCATATTAAATATTAATTTTGTGGATTAGTAGTTGGTATGCACACTAATTATTGAACAATTAGCTATATATATAAAAAAAATTAAAATAGATATGTTCAAATCATATCGTATAATTATATTTTCTGATTGTGAAAATTCATATTATAAAAGTAATAACTACAAATGACCTTGTTTAAGAAGATAATTAAAAATATATTTTAGAATATAAATTTTGTTATAAGAGTTTATGAATAGTTTTTTTTGTCATCAAAGTATTATTGTTTGTTAAATTTTCTTATAATATTAGTTATAAAGAGTGATTCTACTAAAATTATACGTGGTAGACATAAATAGTTGATTAATTATACGGGTCGACGGGTTCGACCCGTCGGGTCAACCCGCCGGGTCATGGGTCAGACCCGGCGGGTTGGCCCTTTTATTTTAAAAATCGATTTAAAAAAAAAAGAAGACCCAGCGGGTCGACCTGCCAACGACTATTTTAGCCGTTGAGTTTTTTTTTTATAATTTTTTTTTCAAAATTAATGGCCCACCGGGTCACGGGTAAGAATCACCTCGACCCGAACCCGTGCCCGTACCCGTAACCCGCCGGGTCACTAACCCGGGACCCGTGGACATGCTTACTACTAACTATATCTAAGGGTGAGAAAAAAAATCTGATCCGACCAATCCGATCCGAGTATCCGATGATCCGGCTTAAAAAAATGATCTGAAAAAATCCGATATTGTTATCCGAATCCGATTCGAATGCAAACTTTAGGAAGACAGGATGCAAACTTTTGAATGTACTTGTTTTTGGTAAATTATTGGTAGAAATTGGAAAATATAATTTGTCCGTCAATTTAGTTTTGGGTAAAGTATTGGTAGAAATTGGAAAATATTGCAAACTTTTGAATGATGTAAGTAAAAGACGTGCAACGTGGCAAGCGATGAGAGCATATGACGTGGCATTATCCGAATCCCAACCCTCCACTGACAACAACCAACTCCTTCACCTCCCATCTCTCTCTACATTCTTCCATTTTCAGTTTCTTCGAGTCTTTTCCAATCTTCTCCATCGTCCTCCCCTCATATCAATCCTTTGATCTTAATCCCTACCAATTAATCGATCTGGATCGATTCGTCTTCTTATCCTTTCATCTATCCATGTGTTTTAAGCTCCAAGCTCTTCGGCTAATCGGAGATTTCGCATCCTGTCTTCCTAAGATTCCTTTCTTTGAGTTTCTATTCATTTGTAATAGTGTCGGATGAATGTCTTTCTTTGTGGATTTTGGTTGAATTTTAGTTGACGAACATCGTGTTTCGAATTAGGGTTTTGATCGAAGTCAGATCACTGTCAGTCTTATTGTTTTTTGGGGTTTGGTGAAAGTTGATATGCATATAGAGGAATTGAACAGTGATGAGGGCGTCGTTGAGGTGGTTAATCCATGCCTGAACGTCGCCGTTTCAAAGAACGGTATCGTAGCTGTCTGGGATGCGAAGAGAGTGTTCGTCGGAGCGGGGGCTCGTCTTCTTTTCTACCCTACCTTGTTTTACAATGTTGTCAGGAACAAAATTCAGTCCGAGTTTCGATGGTGGGATCGTGTGGACGAGGTACAACAATCAATTTTTGAATTGCTTGTTCCTATCTTTGACCGAAATGGTTCTTGAGGAGTTCTTTGAATGCATTTTTTTTAATTTCCTGCTAGTTTGAATTGAACGTTTCTTGTGAAACGGACTTATGATCTTTCGGTTCCTAAATAGTTGGAACTAAAATGACAAGTTGATGTATATCCGCTTGTTAATTTGATGAGATTTTTAGCTATGTTCTTATTCTTGTCATCATTTGTTGACTAAACTTTTGTCGGGATAGATGTTTGTTTTTAAGTAATCTACTATGAATGTTAGCTGTGGTGATGGCTAATGAGATAGTGAATGATGTTATTCAATAAACTCATTTTTGTTTTTCTCAAACAGTATGCTCATATTATGATGTTTTAAGGAAGCATAAGCTTGCATTAGTTTTTGAGCTGGCTGAATATGCATAAGAGGTTGTTTGGTATCTGTATCAACATATAAGATATCGGTATCAAGATACGAATATTACCTATATTTGTAGCTCACATGTACATGTTCAGTTTGTTTTGCTAGGTGCAGTACCTTTCCCTACAGATGTTTTGCGCCTTAAGGAGCTTGGTGTTGGGGGAGTGGTTACCCTTAACGAGCCTTATGAGACATTGGTTCCAACATCTTTATATCAGGTGGGTGAAGAGGCATCACCCTCGATTACTTTTTGATCCTGTACTCCTCTTTGCAATAGGGTTAGGAAAATGTCGGTATTTCTAGGGCTAGGACATTCAAAATAAGGGTGTGTTTGGCATGATAGTGTCTTATAAATTTTGCATATCTGCACATTATGAGCCTATTAGTTACCTTATCATACCTTATCAATTATGTTATGAGTATGTTTACATTATTATCATATTTACCAAGCATGCTCTAAAAAGAATTTGAGAATCAGTGAGAAATAAACCACCATTTGACATCACATTCAAATATATGAGTTTGAGAAATGTATGTGATTAGTATGAACATGAGATCATGCAAGTATACCAGATGTTATCTAACAGCATGTTATAAAAATTAATCATGGTCACATTATCATTTTAGGAGAATGCTTAATGTTGCACTCATTTGATGGCTTTTAATGAAAAAAAAGGTGTGTGTCTGTTTTTATGACTGTAGGCTCATGAAATTGATCATTTGGTGATTGCTACAAGAGATTATCTTTTTGCTCCATCTTTGGTTGATATAAATCAAGCAGTCGAGTTCATTCATAGTAAGTTTCATGCTTGTGATATTTATTCCGGAAATCCTTACATAGACCGCAAAATTCAGTGAAGGTATCTAACCATGTTTTCATTGGTTTTAAGTATCATTCGGTTGCATTTTTTATGTGAGTTTATAATTAGATCATAACATGCACATCATGCTTCTGATGGTATCTGGCTTTGATGTTGTTGAACAAGCATGCTAAGAGTACTCATGTTTCTGTGACATGGAATGAGTAATATGTTATATGCACTTTCTATAATGTTCTCTTAAGAAAGTAAACAATAGCTCTGTTTAATTGTTTCTGTTAGTGGATAGGTCATAGGTGCTATTAACCATGTGTGATTACAAAAGTACCAGTCGCCTGAAAAAACATTCCATTGACCTAGGATAACCTGAAATCTGAGCTAACTTCAGCCTGAGAATTTTCTTTTCACCCTTAGTGTAACTAACATGAAGTGAATGATCCTCAAATGATATCTCATACTTGACACTATGGAACATAGACTATAGTTCATGCTGGAAAAACCGAATGTATGATAACCAAAGTTTAAGAAAATCCAACTAAAACCAGATTGATCCTTTGTGATTTCCTGTAGTAGTGTCTTGTCAGCAACATATATTTTCTTTTGGGTAGTTTTTTCGTCAAGCTAACATTTTTTGGTTGGTTTCTTTCAAGAAAATGCATCCTGTGGGCGTACAACATATGTTCATTGCAAGGCTGGACGGGGTCGGAGCACAACTGTTGTCTTATGCTACCTAGTATGTTCACCAAAATTGCAGTTTATATTGAGTATCTTGATATGCTTTCTCATGACTGAGTTTCTTTGTTTCTGGGGTATCTTGTCATTTGCAGGTGCGATACAAACAAATGACGCCTGAAGACGCATTTAACTATGTCAAGGCAATCAGACCTAGGGTCCTTCTTGCTTCATCTCAATGGCAGGTAATTTTCACTTTGAGTTTCTTGCAAGGCTTCCAAATTTATGCATCACAAACACTTTAAAAGTCTTTCCTTCATACTTGTACTTCACTTCATGGCAGGCTGTTCAGAGTTATTACCATCTTAATATGAAGAAGTGCTACATGAACCCTTGTAAAGATCTCATGATAAGAACCCTGAACTTCCCGAAGGCAGAAGAAGAGTTTCAAGCCTTTGATGATTGCTCTATGGTGGTGGTAACAAGATCTGACCTTGATGGATATGAACAAAACAGTGAGTCAAATGCTGGGCAAGTACAGATGGATCTGAGTACAGTTGACAAAGTAAGGATGGTTGGTGGAGCGGCTCTGGCTAGGATGTCTTGTCTGTGGCTAAGGTGCCACACCCAGCAGAAGATTGCTGGGGACAAGCTCAGAAGGAGCAGTAGCTGTGCCATTGAGGCAGACCATATAACAGCTGTTACAGTTGACATCCATGTATATTGAGGCGCTGCTGAAAAGTTTCCTCATCCTAGCTCATACACATATAAGATTAACCAAAAATAAAGTTGCACCTGTTTGCAGATATAATGAGTTTGCAATGGAACTTTCATTGTAATTTTGAGAGTTCTTTATATGTAACGAGAAAAATGGTTTGCGAATGAATTGCAGTGTCAAGTTATGATAATTAGACAGGAACTGTGTTTTATAGGCAACCTCAGGCTGGCCTCTCCTGGATAAATGACTGGTCCGGACAGACCCAAGGCCTGATTGGGCTGCTCAAGCCCGTCCGGCATGACCAGGTGCGGACAGTGGTTTGAGAATGAAGCTGCAGTATCAAGGTATAATTGGCCGGCGGGCTCGAGATCCGGCTTACCCCCGAGTCCAGCCTGAAATAGGGCAAAGTCCGGGTAATGGCTCAAGATCCGGTTTCTTCAAGTCCGGCCTGCAGAAGGGCAATTTTTTTACAGAGATCAGAAGACGCCCAAGTGTAATTTTATTGTATAGTGTTGTATTGCTAAGTTGGTCGCAGTGGATTGGAGTAAATTTATAGTGAAGTTTAACAGACACTGCTAGCGGCATCAACTTCACGTTTGCATCATTGAAGATTGTAGACAACTACGTGAATAAATTTATGATCAATGAGATCAAAATATCAGCTTTCATTCATCTACTACCATCAAAGTATAAGGCCAACGCTTGAGGCGTATCACCGGCTCATTCTTGTGATCCTGTTGAGGAACCCTTGTGCCAAGTACTTGAACATCAGTGTTCTTGACATGACTACTGTTGGATGCTCGGCTCTTTAGGTATGGAACAATATATTTTTTCATGTCGCTTTTTGCGATTCCAAGATGTTTCCCAGGTACACTCACATATTTCACTTTCCCAGCATCGTCAAGTGCTTTTAAACCAATCCAATCTTCAATATAAAGCCTTGTCTGCATAACAAAAAACGAAGAATAAAGCTTAAAATTTGCATGTGAGATGTTGGCATTAAAACATGTCCACCATGTTTGTCCAACTACCGACCAAAGATAATGTTGTTATAGATGACAACAATATACCGATGCTTCTGTATAAAAACAGAAAAAGCTTTTGCCATTTTTATTGAGATGTAATACAATATTCGTTCTTCAAGCATTAGCTACTGAACCGTAAAAGCAGAGTCCTTATAAAATTGATTGACTTTGTACACAAATGTAGAAAAATGGTTTTAGCAGATTAAGACCAAACTGGAAAAGCAGTAAACAAGCAAATTATATCCCAAATATTGAGGACAGAAAGGAACAAGTATTGACTACCTGTTGTGGAGGCAAAACCGAACCAAAGTCACCATCAGGATAGTACCCAAACCATGAGGTTTCCTTGGGAATTATGACAGTGTCATGTTCAAACTATAGAGGACAAAAGCAATTCAGGTTGCCTTATCGAGTGCTGAAAATAAAAAGATTGCAAGATGCCCAGTAAAAAAGAGTAGATTCAGACTGACCATTATCAGCACCAAGTTCTCCAAGCTACTGAATCTTTTCTTGTAGGTTGAGTTTCTATGATCTGGAAGTTCATTGTTAAGCTTTGGGAGAAACCTACACTTTTCTAGGTAAGCATCCATATTCTGAAGAAAACCATAAGGTCTTATATTTGGCAGTAGATTCCATTTTAGACTTGCTCTTTTTTGAGGCTTCAGAAGTAATTGAAGTGAAATAAACTTGTCATGTGCTTCGGAAAGTACTTACAGTTGGGATTTTAAGATAGCCACTGGGAGCCAAATGAGTCTGCAAAGATATAGAAGAAAGATTCTAGTAATGTGCTTAGAAACTAACAAGGCCAGCTTGCAGGATGGTACAATAAAGATGGAGAGTAGTTTATTACAATGGGTTGTATTGCAATAATTAAGAACAAATAACTGAACTAGCTTAGCGGTAGATGCCTCATACCTGTACATAATCGGAATAGATCCCTAATTTAATAATAGCATCAGCAATGATGCAAAAGATACCAGACTGCAGAACATAAAGCGCAAAATCCACATAAGAAAGGATCCTAAGCATTGAAAGCAATATGTAACTTGGATTCAAGTATTTACGTTTAGGATTTTAAGCAAAGTTTTAGCATTTTGAGTTTAATTATAAACTTGATGTTTTAGATTAAACAAATAATTAGAATTTCTGTTGAAAATGAATTGTAATCAATTTCCAAAAAATGTCTTTATATACATTGTAATTGAGACGTGTATAACTGTCATACCCCACACAGAGGGACTGAAGCAGTTCCAGCATGTGGCCCTGCCATTGAGATGAAATTTTTTACCTGTCAAGATATGAAGGGAGTTCAACACCTTGTTATCTAAACACTGGAACACTACTTACTGAATCTAGAATCAGATTCCAAATTATCAGAACACGGAAATGCAATTCAATCAAAAATGAAAAACAAGTAATGATTCACTATTCAGCTGGTTCTTACAGGAGGTCCTCCGTCACAAAACTCAATGACACCTCTTCCAATAACGTTGCCCTGCATCAAACCGCAAATGACTGAGAGAAGTATCGCGCTGATGTTAATTGAGCAACATTTTTCTTCTTCTTTTTTCCGAAGTGTGTTAATTGAGCCACTTAATTTGGAAAAAGATGTACAGAAACATCATGTTGACATCACAACAGGAAAAGTTTGCTCAAATTGCTTATGCTTGGGCAAACTTTAGTATTCATGACAGAAATTATTGATCCAGCTAAAATAATATGGAAAGATCAAATTGCAACCTCATGTTAAGCTAAAAATGATTAACGGATATGCTTGCATGCCTGTCAGAGTATTTTTACCTGTGGTAGCATATAAGCAAGAGTTGCTTTTTGGGTAAAAATATCTGGCTACAGGTTCCGACTTGTACTTCCACTTTTTTGTCACATTTCTTTCATTTTTCCACATTACATCTTATTTTCTTCGTGGAGAAAAAATCACTTTGCAAAACTGTTAAAAAATTGCAAAGCAAATAAAGTTGTTGCTGGCCATGCTAGATATCCCTGTTATAATTAACAAAGCAGGCCAATTACATCTTCATACGTCACAAGCAAAACAAAACTGATTCATACAAATCAAAGTGAAATAGTACAAGACAATTCCAATCATCACAGGGTAATATCATTTTGACATTAACTACCAGAAATTTTAATGCTTAACAAATCAACTGTGTGAAAGCTACAATATAACTCTCAATGGTTGAATTAAGGTTGAGAACAGTCGGAGTGAAAATTGAGTGAAAATTAATCATTCAGTAAGTACCTACCTGGGAGAGACCAACCAGGTTATATCCCATACTGAGTTCTTTCATGTGCTTGACCTGAAATACACTTTTATAAATCCATCAGATGAAAGATAAAATTAAAACGTGTAGGGTGAAAAAAGTTCCAAAAGTTCGGAGCTTGACCACCTTATCACAAACTTCTGCTACCTGCACACGGATTTTATTCGAATTAGAACTAGGAAAGTGGCAAAAATCTAGAGAAGGATTATATTAAGTTTCTTCCGCTTACTTGATCTTGAAGGGGGGTAAACCAAGAAGCCCGTGTGCCATCACCAATCTCTCTGGGGTAGAAGGAAAAGTGATGTAAAACCAATAACAGAAACTAACAAATTTGCAGAAACTTGCAAGCATGAAATTTAGTTTAGGCAGCTCAGCATTTTTACTCTCTCTCTCTTAAAAATCAGTGAAGGAGATTGTGTCAAAGTAAACACAAATTGCCAATACTCTTGCAGTGATAGTAATCGTTAGTACTATACAAACACAATATACACTGTCGTTATAAGTGCTTGCTAACCTGAAGTCCCAACAAAAACAATAACGTAAGAGTCAGCAATAATAAATAGGATATTAGTAGTCAGTGGCCATTCCACGAAACACTCATTTTCTTAAACTTGCCTGTATTTTCCAGTAGATTATTTGTCAGCTTACACCTAAGTAATAAAACATAGAAAACGTTTATCATTCCTTCATGTTAGAAAAATCCTTTAACATTCCAATATGGTACTAATCAAACATCCTTTGGTTGGCCGGTCCGTTGACAATCCGTATCCTAAGTTACTGTTTAGCAAAACAAAAAGTTTATTCGCAACCAATATACAAAATGGATGTATGCTGATACGTTAATGTAGGCGATCCACAAATATCATCACAAGAGAATGAATCAGCAATAAATAAAGGGGGAGGTAGTCCCATACATGCAATATCCTTCAACATGAGACCAATTGCTCAGGAGCTTAGTAAACTTTGTAACACCATGATTTGAACATTGATCTCCAATCCCTACATTAGATCAGAACTTCAATAAAGAAAAATTCCATTCACAACAATCCAAATCATTCGTGGAATGTATACTACTACAAACTGTCCATTACTCAATTAGAACTAACAATTAAATCAAGAATCATTAAGTTGAAACACAGTCGCGCATAAACAGCACAAAATTGGTGAGCAGGAAAATCGATCGATTGCACCACATAATCGATCACTGAACCCCCAAATTCGAAGAAATTCATATTCAATGTTGCAAACATCCTACAGACTACATATTGTTATTTAACAACAGATTCTTAACAAGTTCCTCCAATTTACCGGTGAAAGAACTGAAAGGCACATCTTCCAAACAGTTTTTCCAACCAAATATTACGAAATTGAAATCAAAATGAAATTAGACAGAGCAGAAGAAGCGGACGATGATTACCGTGGAGGACGATGAAAGGAAGAGAGTAGGATGACACGAGAAAGGAGAGTATTATCAAATTGAGGAGGATAATCCGTGAAGCTCCCATGAAATTTGACATGGAGAGTTCGAACCGGAAGAGATAAATCGAAGCGCCTTTTCTTCACTGGCGAAGTGTGCACGCCTACAAAAGTTGCGTGCAAATTTCTACAACTCCGTAGTCATATTTTTAAGTTTTAAAGATTAAATACTTAATTAAAAAGATTATTTAAGTTTTGGATTGTAGTATTTTTGTAATTTTTCAAAATGTTTTCTACCATATAAAATTATCATTTTGAATAAAATTATTATTCATAGTTATTTTAAAGTTATAAATAAATTCCAAAATTAATGGGAAACTTTTTTTTCCTCTCAAATTATTAATAATGATTTTTTAATGTATAATTCGAAAAATATCCATAAAAACCGTTCGAAATTTATCTCGGATTACAACATGATTAGATTTACCCCTCGTTTGGTTAGAGGTCCGGAAGCGGAATGGAATCATTCTTTGTGGTTGCAGGTAAAATATAGTAGTTTCTTCCATTTTATTTCCCTATAGGGTATAAGTTCGTTTTCATTCCGTTTTCGTTTTCGGAGTTGGAAACAACTCTTAGATTAAAGAAGAAGCTTATAAGAAATGAAAACCAGAAGAAAATACCATTAATATTTAAAACTTAAAAAAAGAAATTAATCACATGAAAATAATTAATCAAGAAAAAGTCAATCAAAGATCCTACAATAATCACACGGCAAATTAAACACAAAGATCCATAAATCCTTAAATCAAATCTAATCAAAACCTAACCTTAATAACAAGAACTCGAAATAAAACACACTATCAAAACGCGGGACAACCTTCAATAAACACCCCAGGAGCCGTAGGGCACGTCGCCACCGCGCAATGATCATCAACAGCCAATCCCCACCAATCAATACCGCCATTTTGGCTATTATACTCCAACGCAAAGAACACGAAGATCCCCATGAACGCCACCCCGGCATCAAGCGCAGCCGCGAGCACGTAGTTGTACCTCGCCCACCAAGCTTTGTACCTCTTAAAGATGTAATAGTTGAAAAAGATCCCAACGATTCCCCAAGCCATGTAGTTAATGACCCTAGCCGGAGGCATCATCGCTGTGGCACCGAAGATCAGCGGCATGTTGATTAGTGCAATCCACTTTTTATCCGGGAAGTAGCGGGATAAGATCCATACGGGGACTGGGGCGAGGAATCCGATGAGGAAAAACCAGTTGAGTTGCGGGTAAACTCCGAGCCCACTTGAGAACATGCGGGCCGGGCCTACTACTCCCCAGATAATGGAGGCACTATAGTAGACACTGTCATTAGGGCATGTCCATGGGCTTCCAACGGGTAGGAGTTCCGGATGGCAAATACCCGGAATTGACTCGACTAGCCACCATGTAGTCGCGAAGATTGTTTGGGAGGCGACGATTGTGCCCACGAGTTGGACTATGAACATTGATCGCGGCGGGATTTTCATGTAGTGTCCGAGCTTGAAGTCTTGGATGAGAAAGAGTGCTTGAGACATGCTAATATAACCGTATGTCTTGAATGCTACGTTAGCCAACGGTCTTCCCGGATATAGGTATCCGATTAACAACTCCGTTATCACGTTCAATCCCGGTTGCTGCATGGCAATTACTCACACGTTATAACAATATACAATAAAGTAAGTACATACATACATATATACATACATACCGAGTTAGTAGTGGCCTGGATGATGCCAACAGGCAAGGTAAAGCCGCAGGCAAGAGCGCAAGCTAAGAGAAGACCCCACCACGGGAGTTGAAGCTGGCCACCAAAGCCTTCGCAAGCAAACAACGCAAGCCCTAATGTAAGAACCAAGAGAACGATGAACCACCATTGCGGAACTTGCTTATAGTTCTTCTTCATTATCCGACAATGCACATCCGAGAATTGATCGATCGAATTCTTGGCCTTTTTCCATAAACCCCATATTGATCTGATCAAAGAGTGAAGTTAACAATCAAACTATCACAAAACCCTAAAAAAAGAATCGCCCATGCAAATAAACTTACTTTCCATGAAACAAACCAACGTGTGAAATAGTAGCCGTTAGAGTTGCAAAGTTCAACCCGTAGACTAGGGCAAACAACACACTGAGATGCAGCTTACTATAGTTATTGTAAGCATCTTGGTCAAGGGTAAAGGTCTTCTTATCAATGATCCGAGTAATGTTGTACCTACATACATACATACATACATTAAAAAAACTCGACAATATCAAACTAATTATGTGAATAAAATCTAGCAATAAGACTTACGTTTGGCCGCTGTAGTCGAAGGTGTGAGACGACATGAACGGGAAGCGTTTGGCTTCGTACCAATTGTTGTAGTACGCGATAGGGACGAGGACATAGACGGTACAGAAGACACCGATCAAGGTATTGAAAATGGCGAAGGGCGGAGTGGCGAGTGGGCTTCCTAAGAAGGAGGTTACAGCGTTCCAATCCAAGGTGAAAGAGCCAATGCCAAGACCATAGATGCCGGAGCCTATCTGTTGCGCGAGGACCGAGTTCTTCCATATCAAACACGCAATCGAGATGCAACTGATTGAAGGGAATAAATATCCGGGTATGATGTAATATCCGAAGCTTGTAGTGATCGCTATTAGGAAGAATTGCAATCTTGATAGCTGTCCCTTTTCTCTCTTTTCTGGTTCATGAAGTGCCCTAAATATATATAGCATGCATGGATTAATAATAATGTTAATTAGATAGAAATGTTGTAATTAAGAATTGAAAATTTACTTCATTACCTGAAGAGAGAAACCTGAAGCAGGTTTGATGGCCACCACATGTATGGAGAATCGACCAGGTATTTTCTGAATAGACCAGCCCATCCATATCCAAGCAGCTGTTCATCAATTTGAGTCAAGAATTGAATTTAAAATTGATCAAATAATGAATCATTTAGGGCTCGTTTTCCGTTTAGTGCAGTTCTTTCAGATTTGGGTTTCGGGTTTAAGAGTTTCAGGTTCAGTTCGTCCAGGTTCGGGTTTAAGAGTTCGTTCAGGTTCGGGTTTTCGGGTTGCACTTCAGTCAGGTTCGGGTTTGAGGATTTCGGGTTCAATTCATTTAGGTTTGGGTTTGAGGATTTCGGGTTCAGTTCATTTAGGTTCGGGTTTTCGGTTCATTTCGGGTTAGTTTAGGTTTTAAGTGCTTCAAGTATATTTAAATGTTTGAAAACTATATTTAAATTAAATAATTTAGGATCCAAAATAATCAAATATAAATGTACATGATTAGATTTAAGATATAAACTATCTTAAAATAATTCAAATAGATAAGAATTTGAAAACTAATAATACAAATAAAAAAAATAGATAAAAGATACTCTCAAAAGATTTGAAACCAAAATATCCCTTCTTATCTTCGAAATTTCTTTTTTTAAAAGAGATTTGTAACCATAATATCCTCTTAAATGCGTAACTGTTTAGAATTTGACTGATATTACTTTCCTTAATTTAATAACATCCCTATTTTCTTGGGCGATGATCGACATTTTCCATATTAAAATTCTTCGCAAAACTTACAGAATCTTATAATAATAGAAATTAATCAAGATTTTTTATATACAATTTATAATAATTATTAAAAACAATAGCACCTTCAAGTAAATTTTATTAATATCCTGAATAGCTCTAACAAAATCTTATAATAATAGAAATTAATTAAATACCATTTAAAAATTATATCTTCCTAATTAATAGGGTTTGATCGAGTTGGTGGCACGAGTCTAATTGGTAAAGATTGTTACTTTTAAATTACAAAAAATAAGATTCAAAATATAACTCCAATCTAACACTCTTTAAACTAGTTTTACTCGTATGAACAACTCTAAATTCTCCTGCATTTTTTGTGTGAATTTGGATCATCCCCTTTGAATGAATATACATAATCATAACAAACAAATAAAATAAAATAAAATTGATACCTGGGTAGTTTGCGAGAGCAGCATTGCAGCAATAATATTCATATTCCGATGATAAAAGGCTTTGACAGAGACAATGATATGTGCAGCATACATACCACTGCTGCCTGCACTTGCAAACAACGTAATTAGGGCATGTTCTTTAAGATTAAACGGCCCAGGATTAAGCGAAAACGACCAGCCAAAGCCCGGGACAGTGAAAATCTTGTCAGGGAGTGTCGCCGCCATGAATCTACCAATCGGAAGAGCAACGATCTGCACAGCCACCGACGACACCGCCAAGTTGTTGTTTCTCATGGCGAAAAACTGGTTTACGAATGAAAGGATTATGCAGGAAGATATCCCAAGAACCCATGCTCGGAATGTTAGACATGGAAGAGTTGGATCATCGGTTATTGGTACGGTTAACCGGACTTCCTCGATTGGGTTGTCGTTGATTTCCTCTTCCCCGATTCGGTCCGCCGCCATGGGAGGGTTTAGTTGAGGTTTTTGAGAGATTATGATTGTAGAGAATATTGGTTGTTTGGTGTGTTTTTATAGGAAGGGGAAAGATACTATTGTAAAGCGGTTTAACAATAAGATACTACGATATCTCCAAGAATATTTGATTTGGTTATCTATAAAGGAAAAAATAATGATAAAGAAGTTTAAGATAAATATTTTTTTTAAAGATAGCAAATTTAGTATGTGTTTTTTGGATGACTATTGAGGATTAAATTGACTGTGTTCAATCTTCGTTGAAAGTCGTCTAGGTTCATTTTTGTTGAGTAACAAATTTGGTAGGTAAATTGTGTTATATTTGTAGTAATAAAAGATAGGTTTGATTCAATAACAAGATTGCATGTGTACTATATAATGTCATATATGAGAAGAAATAAACAAGTAGAACATTCTCTTTCGTATATTTTTCTCTCCATTTTTCGAATACTCTCAAACATAGAACATAACATGGTATCAGAGGGATTCTGATGCTCCTTTTCTTGGGTGGACCATAACGCCTCTCAATGAATTCAACTATTTCCGATGGAAAAGGTTAGTCGAGATTTTCTATCTATTAAAAATAAGCTTTGATTTGTCAAGGGAACTTGTAAAAGACCTGCATTTGATCATAAGTTTATTGCTAAATGGGATCAATTAATAGAATGCTTATTTCATGGCTTGTACACTCTGTCGCTAAAGATATTGTTGAGTTTATCTTGTTTTGCATATTTGTTGTTCAAATCTGGATTGAATTACAATTACGATTTGGTAGGTTCAATCGTATGAATCTTTATAAAATTCGGAAAGAATTGACTCTCATGTCTCAAGGCAATCAATCTATTACTGCTTATTTCACTAATATGAATAATATTTGGGACGAATACACGCTTGCTATGACAAATTAGGTTTGCAAGTGTGGTTTGAATGATGTTGTTTTCTCTCTATTATCCAAGATCAACATATCATTCAGTTTCTTGTTGGTTTTAATGATTCTTTATCTATGGTTCGTTCTCACATCTTGATGTTGAGTCCAAGTCCCACAATTTACGTTGGAATGAAACTTAAACTTCTTCTGTACGTTATAAAACATATCTACATAAAATAAAATTTTTTAAAAAATATCTTTTTTAACTAAATATAATAATATCAAAATCTACAAAATTTCTGCATTGTTATCCCCTAATACAATTTACGTTGCGATAAAACCTAAACTTCTTCTCTAAGTTAAAAAAACATATCCAAACAAAACAAAATTGAAAAGAAATTTTTTTTTTAACTAAATCTAATAATATCAAAATTTACAAAATCTTTGTGTTTTTATCCCCTGACACCATTTATGTTGGGATAAAATCTAAACTACATTAAAAAAAATATATCCAAACAAAAATATCAAAATCTAATAAATCTAATAAATTGGATGTTTTTTATTCAAATAAACTATTTTACTAAAAAGAGTTTAAACAAAATATTCATTTTATTAATTAAAAATGGATGGTTTTCAGTGCATAACTGCATACTAATATGAGGTTTAAAAAAAATTTATTGATTTATTAATTTTTTTAAAAACGAATAATTTTTAAATATATATTGTTACTAAAAAAACCGTTTGTACAAGATTTGAAAAAAGAATAACGAATTTTATTTTGTGTTTTCAAATATATATACTTTAAAAAAAATTGATTCATTTTAATAAAAAAAAGAGTTTAAAAACCGTTTTTTAATTTTGGTTTTTTTAATAAACATTTTTGACAATGCTGAAAGATAAGGTAATATTGTGTAAGTTAAAAAGTATATTCTCTTTTTTTTTTTTTTTTACAAAACTTTTATTAGCGATTAATTAAAAGAAATATTTTCTTTAATATTTTTAGTAAATACATCATTAGTTTTCACGTACCTAAGTTAATGGCATTTTATTCAAAAAACATCAAATATATAGATGTACCCGCATATGGTGCGGGATATGAACTAGTTTCCATCAAAAGAAGAAAAAAAGTTTATAGAAAATTTTAAGGGGTGTATTCAATTAAGGGGTGTATTCAATCTAGATTTTTAAAGATTTTGACTGATTCTTAATAATCACAGAATTTGCTGATTCTGTCGGATATTTTAATTCTATATAGAGTCAATAAAAAATATATGGAAATCTTATGTGTTGGGGGAAGATTTCTATAGAGCTTAGGTATGTATAAGTAATAAAGAATCCTACAAAATCAATGAAAATAATTGATTCTCTTAAAATCAACAAACTTTAAATACCATAGGAATTTTATGGAAAATTTTAAATCCTAATTTTAAATCCTAATAAGATTTTACAGGAATTTTTTGGAATTTAAAAGTCTATGGGTATTCAATATAGATTTTTAAAAGTCTATATAAATTTTTTGGTACTCAATTAAGATTTTAAATTTTTTATAAAATTCCTATGATATTTAAAGTTTGTTGATTTTGAAAGAATATATTATTTCGTTGATTTTGTAGGACTTTCTTATCACTTTTATAAATACCTAAAGTCTTCTCCCAACACGTAAGATTTTCACGCCAAACTACAACACTGAAGAACCCTAACGGCCAAATCAACGTCTTCGAGCGTTTTAGAGTGCTTGGGCTCGGTGCATCGTCGGAGGTTCTTTCTCGTGTTTTCCGACATGTTGATCGTTTTCTTGCTCATGTGTGCCATGTTGATTATGTCTAAAATTGCTTGTTCTTTAGAATTTCTTATTTACTGATTTACCTTCCCTCTCCAAATTTTCCACCATTTTCTCCCTCCAACCTTCGATCTCATCAATCTCGAATATAATCCAAGGTTGTCAAAACATAAAAGAAAGAGATTTTAAATAACCTCAAAATTGATACTCTCAGAAATTGAACGAGCAGAAGTCGAACCAATGACGACGTCTCTCTATTTTGAGAAACCCGTCTGGCAGTGGCCGTCTTTCCCGTTTCTTCGAGATTTTGGTCTTGCATTAATCCGACAAAATCTGTATAAACTCTATATAGAGTTAAAATATCCCACAAAATCAGCAAATATTATGGATTATTAAAATCAGACAAAATCTTTAAAAATCTAGATTGAATACACCCCCTTAGGGGTGTATTCAATCTAGAGGAGAAGGTCTACTAGATCCCGGTGAAGAGACAATTACAGCAAAGATTACAGCAACGATTAATCAAGATGAATGCCAAGGATGTTGGCCCACATGATAGAGTTGGAGGAGCGATCTTTCGAATTGCTTGCAGTAAAGGTTTTGGTAGCGTTGATAGTAAGTTGGGCGCATGAAGAGGGGTGAGTGGAGATGTTGTTGTAAATGAGATCATTTATGTCTTTCCACACAAAATAAACGAAGCTAGTAATGGAAGAGATACGGATATGGTTTATGAGGTCGTGCTTCTTCGGCTTAAGGGAACGGAGTCAGTCCCAAATGTTGTATTTGTAGGGGTAAGGGGACGGGGTTCTGGACCACCTTGAGATGAGGTCGAGAGTAAGGAGAGAGAAGTTGCAGCGGAGAGTCTACATGTGTCGTTTTGTATGAGGTTCCAATGATGTAACTTGGAGAGAGTTGGGAGACGATAATGGCTTGCAATCCACGTAATGAAGCTGCATTTAGGTACATTAATACCTTTCCAGATGAAGTGCAGATTGTAAGGCAGGGAGGGAGGAGGAGATTTCCAGACAAGATTATAGGTAATAGTGGTGATGAAACGGCCATTAGGGATGGAGGAGAGCATGATGAGGAGGGGACTTGTAGTGGTTTCAATGATCTCATCCCTAACCTTTATAATCGAGCACCAAACGAAGCTATATTTGTACGAAGCAGGGTAGCGCCAAATTGACTGCCCTTTGAGGATATTCCCCCAGTTTAAAACAAATATATCTCCTTTAAGGATAATTCAGATTACTTTTGCATGGCTTTTGAGGCTTAGAAAGGACTACGTTCGATCGTTGAAAGTTAAGTGCCTGTTTATTGGGGATTGATTTATTTTAGAGTTTATAAACTAAATGAGTTTATAGTTTATTTTCGCGTTTATTTTTCGACGAGTTTATATTAATAAACCAGATAAGGTTGTATACTTGAGTTTATATTTTGGGTTTATTTACTTGAAAAGACTTTCTTACCCCTAAAAGAATTGAACAATAATGTTGAACACCTAGGGATGAACAAATAATATCGGGATTGAAAAACACAATGTTAAAATCAGGTTTAAAATAAAAAGTTCATGCAAGCAAACACTTTGGTTTGAAAAGTTTATTTTAAAGTGATTTCTAAACCCATATAAATTCATAGAGAAATAGATCGATCCTCAAATAAACACCTACAAAATTTAAACTCAATTATAAACTAAATGAAACATGCATAAATAAATTACAACAAACCCTTCACTATGTTATTTTTGTTAACTAACGAATTTGTTAAGTAAAAAGATGCTATATTTTTGTAATAAAAAATACTTCTGATCGGATTGTAAGATTCATTTGATCCTTCTAAATATGTGACCAAAACTTTTGCTAGAATACAAATAAACACTTGCATCAATATATACTATCATATCGACCCCTATCAGGAAATATCATAACAATTATATTATATAAATTATCAGTTTTGATATGTAATATATCTCATCTCAATTGTTAGATGTTAATAAGATATATTGGTATTAGAATATAAATATCAAATAGACCCTCAATGTAATAAGACTCATCCGTTCAAAGAAGATTCAAATTAGGCGTTGTAACGGGTTTAAGAAAAAACATAAATAAACAATAAGAAAGATTTCAAATATAACGTGGTCCATCTAAAAATGATTGTTTCCATATTGTAGAGAGATTTTATTGAGAAGATTGAATTACAAATAACAACATATATAGTGGCTATAGGTTAAACACGAATATATAATGCTCGATTGTAACACCCCAAATCCACATGACTTGGAGTGCTACATTGGGCTAGGATCTCACAATGGATTCTGACCCTAGCCTGACAACAAGTTCACTGAATCTTACAACAAGTTCACTGGATCTTAAAACAAGGCACAGGTAGATTAAAATCAAATACATAAAAATTGTGTATGATACATCAAAAGAGTTTACAAACTCAAAGCCGAGTACTAAACATCAAACATCAACATCTGGTACCCAAGATCTCATATCTCACACATCCTAATGCACAGAAGTCCTCGGCTGGTCACACCATCTGGCTCACTCTGCAGTCTTCCTAACCTGCAGAACAACTACAACACGGTATACACCGTTAGCTACATCAATGAAAAGCATGAAAGTAATAGCACAACCACACATCAACATCTCACACATGCAATACACACATTCATTTATTATCTTTCATTACTCCATTACTAATTCAACTTCTTTTGTAACACGAGGAGCCTCAAGAATCCCGTCCCATCCAACGTAACACAGGAGTTTTGCATGGGGGTGACCATCACTCGTCCCCTCCTATGAGATCATCTTCAAGGCACCTCCCCCTACCAGCAGGCGACGGCACGTGGTCACGACCCGTTATAATACACTTGGGCCTTTTAATATCACATAAGGTCATCCTAGTTCGGTTTAGGTTATAAATGCACAATCATATGAGCACACACAACCATCACAATCACACAATCCATAACTGCACGCTAAGTAAGTCCTATGGACTTACCTGTAACACTCGTATCCAATATCACGTCACAGCTCCCCCTTGGGGAAGTATCCAACGCCTACAATAGCAAGGCACACAACATCACATACTGCAAGGTCAAGGACTCGTCTCTAAAACCATAACTAACTTACATCCTCAAACTAAACCTCAAGATCATAACATGCCCACAAATGCCTAAGGCATAACCTTAACATCAACCCAAGTGCCTAAAGCACATCTCCAACATACAACACATCCTAACCAAGCTAGCCTAGCCTACATATGAGCCAAGGTCAAAGGAAAGTAAGGAAGGAAGACATACCAACAAGGTATGCACCAACAGAAGCCAAGAACTCCAAGCTGACCTAGTGAGGCGCAGGGGCGGCCCACACTAGGCGTAGGGGCGGCCAATTGTGCAGGGAGTTGGTCCCGACTTCTCTTCGATATCTTTCTCGACTCTCTTCACTTCTTCAACACACCACATCAACACATATGTATACATACATATATATGATCATCAAACAACTAGGAAAGGATCCAACACAAGCTTAGCTTGTGATCCTAAGCTAGAAAAGGAATGAGGAAGCAAGAAGAAGAAGAAGAAAGAAAGAAAGAAAGAAGGTGGAAAATAGAACCTTACCACAACAACCCTATGCAGCAATCAAGAGCAAGCAACACTTCTACCATCTCAACATCACAACAACAACACTCAGCAACGTCCTCAAGATCAACCAAGCTCAAAACCTCAACAAACTCTCAAGAACTCACTCACAAGCATAAGAAGAGATCAAAGAAAAAAACTAGGAAGAAGAGAGAATAAGAACGTGAGGAGGAAGAGAGAGGATGGAGAGATGAAGAAACCCTTCATCTGAAAATAAGGAAGGCTTATATAAGAAGCCAACCCAAAAGCAAGTCAAGAGGTCAACAAAGGTGGCTGCAGTCGCACAAAACCGCAGGGGCGGATCAAATAAGGCGCAGGGGCGGCTCACCTGTGGCGCAGGTGCGGCTCACAGGGTCCGCTGGGGCGGCTGACAGTGTCAAAGCAAGCTCAGCTAAGGCTTAGCAAGGCTTCTAGGCTCCCAAGACTCAGGCTCTTACATCGATAAAGCCCTAACTAACATAGTAGTATAGTGCTCGATAAAACCCTCGTGCCGGCTTTACGAAGTGTGACAATTCAAACATACTCAACAATAGGCCCGAGACCCTACCGACATACCAAATCGGACAGATAAAGATGTCACCTTCAGTGTACAAAGCATCAACAATAGGTTTTATATTAAATTTTTTGTGAAAAGGTAAAAACCCTATGTTACTAACTTTAATATAAAATTGTAAAAGGAACATGATCATCAAGATTCGTGATGAAATCCTCTCTACCTCGTCTCTTACTATCTGTATGAGCTCAATAACCAACCCCAATGGCTCCTTCTCCACGGCCATGTCCTACAATCTTTTCAAAACCCCTAACCCTACCACCCCTTGGTGCACCACTATTTGGAATAGGCTCAATATACCCAAATGCAGCTTCATTTCCTGGCTCGCTGGTCACCAAAGACTTCCCCACTCTCACAAAACTCCATAACTGGCTCCTCATCTCTAGAAACAACGGCAAGCTTTGCCTCCGTCACCCTGAAGATGAACGTCACCTTTGGACAAGCTGCTCTTCCACCTCTATGGTTCTCGACGTCATCTCAAGATGGGTCCACCTCCCCTTAGAACACCAACCTAATCTTTGGAATTGGCTTAGCTCTCAAATAAGAAACCAACGAAGCTTCATCAAAAAATGTCCGTGTCTCTAGTATTACCGCCTTCATTTACTACACTTGGAATACGATGAACGATCTCATCTTTAACAACATCCCTGTCAATGCTATCATTGTGCTAACAACATCATCCTCATGATTAAGAATTTCTCCTCACACTATTGGATTAAAATGATCGATCCCCTGACTCCATCTTCTGGGCTAAGACGCTTGGGATCCATCTCCACTGATTTCCCCCATCTCTCGCACACTGTTGATACCTTCCTCTTTCTCGTGTTCTTTGTCTCACATATACCCTCTCTAGTCTAGTAGACTTGTTGTACATCCTATTTTCTTTCTAATAAACGTAAATTTAAAAAAAAAAAAGTTGTAAAAGAAAAAGTAATAATATAATTTTTTGGCCCGGTCCGATCCGACGGTCTTTTCGACCCTGGATCGGAAACCAGAATCCCCTGGACTGGGCTTTCCGGAGCAGTCAAATCTGCACGGTCCTATAACCCGGTCCGGGTCGGGTCAAATTTGTACGACGGTACAAATTTGTGCTACGTTTGACTTAAAATTATTCACTAAACTTCACTGAATTGAGTAACAAAGTAATCAGAACGCCTATTTATAGCATAGAGCCTACGATACACAACATAAAAAAAAAACAAAACACAAACATCCATAAACTCGAAAACAAATCAAGAACTACCCCTTACCACCTAGTTAACATAATATCAAAGCACGGGGCAACCGGTTACCCGTACCCCAGGAACTGTAGGGCACGTAGCCAATGGACAATGATCATCGATATCCAATCCCCACCAGTTGACGCCGTCGACGTTATGATATTGCAACGCGAAGAACACGAGAATCCCCATAAACGCCACCCCGGCGTCAAGTGCCGCCGCTAGCACGTAGTTATACCTTGCCCACCACCCTTTGTACCACTTAAAGATGTAATAGTTAAACAAGATCCCCATCGATCCCCAAGCCAAGTAGTTTATAGTCCTCGCGGGAGGCATCATCGCGGTGGCCCCGAGGATCACGGGCATGTTGATTAACGTGATCCATTTCTGATCCGGGAATGCTCGGATCAGAAACCACACGGGGATGGGGGCGACGAATCCAATAAGGAAAAACCAATTGAGCTCGGGGTAGACCCCGAGCCCACGAGTGAACATCCGGGCAGGGCTTACTACGCCCCAAATGATCGAGGCGCTATAGTAGACGGTGTCATTAGGGCATGTCCATGGGCTGCCCTCGGGTAGGACGGCCGGGTCACATATGCCCTCGACCGACTCTACGAGCCACCATGCAGTAGCGAAGATAGTTTGGGAAGCGACGACGGTGCCCACGAGTTGCACGACGAACATTGATTTCGGAGGAATTTTCATGTAGTGGCCGAGCTTGAAGTCCGAGAGGAGGTATAGTGCTTGGGACATGCTCACGTAGCCGTAAGTCTTGAAGGCTACGTTAGCTAGGGGTCTTCCTGGGTATAGGTATCCGATTAGCAACTCTGTGATCACGTTTAGTCCTGGTTGCTGCATTACAATAAATCATATATAACTCGTTAGCAACATAACCGTGATAAAAAATTATTTCGTTGGTTTACCCTATGTGATTCAATCATCAAATTTGTAGAAACTCATGGCGGGGAAACAAAACCCTAGTTTACCTATAACCAAAGTGATGATCTTAAATCGAAATGACCTTGAATGTACCTATATCCGAAATAATCCAACTAAAAAACTGATGATCTTCAAGTCGAAATGATCCGGTTCAATAAAAATCTAGAAACCAATCATAATATTTCACAAACTTAATTTCGATGGCTCTAAAAGCGAAAGCATGTACTCTAAAACCAGCCTTGCAAGAAGCTAGCTATTAGATGCAAATTAAAAAAAGATCGAAATCGAAAGTAGTTGTCCGTAAGGATTATATCCAACTCCAGACTGAATCTTCGTTTCTTTGACGAAATTCAAATTAGACATGTTTGTGTTGTTGACCTGTTAACCCACTAGGAAATTTCGACACCTGACACAAATTATTCTTAATGATCCCGAACTTTGTGTCCTCATCCATGCATATGCTTTTGATTAAGCTAGCTATATATCTTATAAGCAATAGACTGAATTGGATGATTCTTATTGATGTAGAGAATGGTATATATAGATATATAAGACGATCTTAGAAGATCACAATCAAATATATCCTAATATATCTCTAACTGTATAACAAGAAGATAGATATAATTATTGTTAACATCCTCCCTCAAGTGAAGCATCATTCTTGATTCTTGAGCTGTAACTTGCGTATAATGTGTGAAACTTGACTCGAGACAAGGGCTTTGTTAGCACATAGTCGGCATGATCTTTTGTGGATACTGGCGAGTCCAGAGATGCCAGTAGGTTGGTTGCTGCAGTGGTGACAAATAATGCCCCATAGACCAATTTATCCCGACGAAGGTATGTTTTGTATGATGGGTTGATTGTAGAAGAGTTTGGTAGTGTTTTGTCTGGAATGTTTGTGAGTCCACTATGGTGAAAGGTTTCGTGGGTTCATGAGGGTTTTGTAGTGTACTGGGATACTCAGCCATGGTTGGGTAGGTTTTGTTGGTTCGTTGCCATTCTTTAGCAGATAAAGCAAGAGAGATGGCATAGCGGAAGAGAATAGGATCGAGAGTGCCGTTAGGCATATCGCTCTGATACCATATAAACAATAGACTGAATTGGATGATTCTTATTGATGTAGAGAATGGTATATATAGATATATAAGACGATCTTAGAAGATCACAATCAAATATATCTTAATATATCTCTAACTGTATAACAAGAAGATAGATATAATTATTGTTAACATATCTAAGGAGGTAGGTCAACCTAACCATTTTTGTTATAAAAAAACAGTGACCAATATCCTAATTTACCAGTGATCACAAAACAAAATGACCTTGAATGTACCTATAATCCGACTAAAAACATGATGATCATAGATCAGAAGGAGATTTGTTTTGATAAATACCTAGATCTAGCAAGTAATTAAAGACCGACGTGAGAATGACCCGCTCGACCCAACAGTTAACAACCCGATCCAAAATAACCCGACTTGAGTGACTTGATTGCTATATCTAAATAATTTTAAAATACCTAAAGTGTCATTTTATTTGTTAAGTTGTAACATATATTATGTAGTAACGTTTCAAAGAAGAGAGAAATTGAGTTGGATACCATGTTGGTGGTTGCTTGGATGATCCCAACTGGTAATGTAAAGCCAGCAGCAATGGCACAAGCTAAGAGAAGCCCCCACCAAGGGAGTTGCAGCTGACCACCAAAGCCTTCACAAGCGAACAACGCGAGCCCTAACGTAAGCACCAACAGAACGCCGAACCACCATTGAGGAACTTGCTCATAGTTCTTCTTCATTATCCTACAATGCACGTCTGAGAATTCATTCATGTTAGCCTTGGCCTTGCTCCATAGCCTCCATATTGACCTAATCAAAGAATGAAATGTATTATTATAAGCATTATAGCTAGGGCTAATCTTTATCCTAGAGAACTAAGAAGAAACACACTTATTTAGTTAAACTCACTTTCCATGGAACAATGCAACATGTGTAATGGTGGCCGTTAGGGTTGCAAAGTTCAATCCGTAATCCATCGCGAAGAACACACTGAGGTACAACTTACTATAGCTATCGTAGGATGTTTGATCAAGTGTGAACGACTTCTTATCTATAATGCGACTAATGTTGTACCTGCATATACATATACACACACTCATGTTATGTGAACAGGAAAAAGGCGACTCGATGCGGAACTATGCAATGTGCTAAAGTCCGACACAGACGGACAGTAGATCGGTGTGCATACGAGTACACATACATATTAGCCACCAATCTTTTACAAAGTTTGATTGTGTCGGACTTTAGAGCGAAGTTCATGTGCATCCAAGCGCACATGTACGTTAGACCTAAGTTCAGTACATAAGTTCAGCGGGGTTCCATCCTAAAACCAATTGACAGGAGGAGTACCCCACCGGCGTTGTATACTAGGCTCAGAATCTTCCCATTTTTCAACAACTAGATGCGTCTAAGTGGGAGATTGTAAGATTGACTTGGAATCTCCCTACTTTAGACGTGAAAAGTTATTATCTTCAACAACTAGACGCTTTCAAGTGGGAGACTGTAAGATTTATTTATAAATCTTATAGAGGCACCTAGGTCTAATCGAAGGTGGCTTGCCCCTTTCACACATTGTAAGAACCATACCAGTTTACGAAACCAACAAGACTTACTTATGACCGGTGTAATCGAAGGTGCCGGAGGAGATGAAGGGGAAGCGTTTGGCTTGATACCAATTGGAGTAATACGCGATAGGGAGGATGACATAGACGGTAATGATGAAACCAACGATAGTATTGATAATGGCGGAGGGTGGGGTGGAAAGCGGGGTTCCTAAGAACGTAGAGACGGCATTCCAATCCAAAGTGAACGAGCCAAAGCCAAGACCATGAATCCCTGACCCAAGTTGTTGTGCGAGGATCGAATTCTTCCATATGAAACACGCAACCGAGATGCAACTAATCGTAGGGAAAAAATAGCCGGGTATGATGTAGTATGAGAAGCTTGTGACAATCACTATTATGAAGAATTGTAATCTTGTTAGTTGTTTCCTTCCTCTCTCGTCGTGTTCATGAAGTGCCCTACATCATGCATGAAGTGAATATTAACGTTGGTTACTAACGTTGTTTTTGTATCATTTTATGAAAATATGGTACTAAGGGAATAAGAATGTTACCTGAAGAGAGAAACCTGAACTAGGTTCGATGGCCACCACATGTATGGAGAATCGACTAAGTATTTTCTGAATAGACCAGCCCATCCATAGCCAAGTAACTATTCATCAATTTCAAACAAAAGTTAAATCAGTGTATGAAACAAAAGCTTTGTATTTAAGGTTGCACAAATCATTACTGATCTAATTGGAAAGTTAAGGTAGACCTACATCATGCCCTTTTTTTTTATTTCTAGCAATACAACAACACTTCATATACTATTTCTAAAAGAATAAGAATTTATTTTCTTAGAGTAAAAGTTTTTCTTATAATAACATTTCTATTATTTTTTCGACATTATCATTTTATTTATGTTTTCTTATATTATCCAATTTTGCTTAAATAATAACTAAACTAATAAATTCAGTGTGGCAAATAAGGCGATGATTTTACACGTTTGTATGAGTGTATCATGTGTTAGAAGTCCAACGCATAAGATCAGTGATGTTTCAGCAGAAACCAATTAAAATATGAGAAATACGTAGGCCATCAATCTTATATATCAAGCTTTCTCTGTCTTTGTATTGCCCCTTCGGGTGCAACCGACTAATCCAGTTGCACATGATAAATCATATTTTAAGATTGGCTAACTCAATCGTACTGGCAACTATTATCTGATAGAATATGTAAATATTGTAAATAAGGGTTTGTCTTGGTAATTATGTTAATAACGTTATCTCTATTATAATATGACTCATCAATCGATAGAAACCCTAAGGGAAATTTATCTATATTCTCACATGGTGTCAGACTTCTCTTTCTTCTAACCGTCTTCCGCTCCTTTTCCAGCGTCTAAACCCTAGATCGCGCACTTTCCCCTTCACCGATCTTTTCGATGGCTATAAATCGAAAATCCTCGTTCCACTTTGCCCTCGGAATCTCAAATATCAAAAACAATATTGCTCGCGTCCTTCACCATGACACTCCGTATGCATCCTGGGTTACATTATTTCGCGTTACCGTGAAAGCTCACAATGTTCTCGATCATATCGATGAAAAGGTTCTCAAACCAACGGACATTGATGATTCGTTATGGCTCCAAGTTGACGATGATGTCCTTCAATGGATTTACAATACGGTCTCACGGAAGATACTTTTGCAAATTCTTGACTCTGATGATATTGCGCTTCAGGCATGGAATCGAGTCAAAGATATCTTTCATGATAACAAAAACACCCGTGTCGTCTACCTCGAGCATGAGTTCTCAAATTGTAAGTTATCTACCTTTTCTTCTGTTAGCGCTTACCCTCTCCAATTCAAATCTTTGGCGGATCAACTCAAATCTTTGGAGGATCAACTCAAAGACGTTAGCTCACCGATTCCTGACACCCGTCTCGTTCTTCAACTTATTTCGGGGTTACATGTTGAGTATAATGTCGGGGAAAGTTTCATTCAACAAACCGATCCGCTTTCGAGCTTCACCAAGGCTCGTTCTCAATTGCAACTTGAGGAGACCAGACTGAAGGCTCAATCGGCTTCCGGGTCATCGCCAATGGCATTCACTATCGATGCCCGTCCGCCGGCGTCAAGCTCGTCATCGCACCCACAGACCAGCTCGCCTTCTCAGCATCGGTCCAGCTCTTCCTCTGCAGCACCGGATTCGTCTCAACCCAGGCATGGTCAAGGTCGGAAGGACAAACTGAGGGTCAATGGTGGCGGCGCCCCAGCCCGTGTTGCATGGCATCCCCAATTCGGCTGGGTGACAATGTCTCAACCCATCTCAGGCGGCCCACCTCCACTAGCCTGGCTCTCGGCCCAGCCTCCAACAGGCCCAAACAGGCTTCCTTGCCCTTTCCCTCAACACCCTTAGCAAAGCCTTCTTGGGCCCGGCCCACTTCAGCAATTCTAGCAGGCCCGTTTTGCTTCAGCTCCTTAACCCACTGCTTTGGATCAATCCTTTGCTACCATGTCGTTAAATCCGGCGGATAATTACTGGTACATGGACACGGGCTCCACCTCACACATGACGAATATTCCAGGTTCTCTCTCGTCTTTTTCACACAATGGTTCATTAAATTCGATAATTGTTGGGATTGGTATGCGTGTTCCTTCTACATGTATTGGAGATACTACTATCCCCACCACTACAAAACCTCTCCACCTATCCAATGTCCTTATTGCCCCACAAACTGTCAAAATTTTAGTGTATGCTCAACGTTTTACAACTAATAACAGTACCTCATTAGATTTTGAGCCTTTTGGCTTTTTTGTGAAGGATCTACACTTGGGGATCACACGTCTGAGGTGTAATAGTTCCAAGGAACTCTATCTGGTCACACGTCTTCCTTATCGTCCTCATCATGCTCTTTCTGTTGAGTACGGTCTTCCAGTCTTTGGTATGCCCGTCTCGGTCATCCCGGAGCTACGGTTTTGGATTTACTTCGACAAACTTCTTTCATTAAGTGTAATAAGTCTCATGTGACTCCTCTTTGTCATGCTTGTCAATTAGGAAAACATCATAGTTTGGTTTTATTACATGATGCGTTTGCTTTTATTACATGCCTCCATTCCAATCTCCTATTGGCCCCATGCCGTCCGTGGAGATTTCTCGCTATCTTTTTAAACATTTTTCCATCCACTTCTATCCAAAATAAATCTCCTACTCATTTGTTATATCTCACTACACCCTATCTCGCTCATGTCCAGGTTTTTGGTTGTCTTTGTTATTCCAATCAAACTGTCACCATTTCCCACAAGCTTTAACATCGCACTACTCTGTGCGTCTTTCTAGGGTATCCTAAACGCCATAAGGGATTCAAATGTTTAGATTTAGCCACAAATAAAATGACCATCTCCTGTCATGTAACATTTGATGAATCGGTATTTTCGTTCCCTACCCATTTCCGAGTCGTCCCGGATACCTTTACATCTCATATCCAAGATGAGGGACCATCCCCATATTTTTTGGCCCAAAACCACCCCCAACAGGTTTTGCTGATCTTGGCCCACCTATGTCACGGAGCACACTTGCCTAGTCCGGCCCTCCCTTTGCCATATCCAACTCTGGGCCGTTTCTTTCTCAGCCCACCTTATCTGACCCAACGATGAGCACATCTCCTCAAGCCCTCTATCCACCTTCCGACCCAGCACGCCTGCCAGCCCCTTATTTTGGCCCACATGTCATCCCACACCCGTCATCCACACATGACCCCACAGTGGGCCCTCCTTTAAATGATCTCATTCCGTCTTCTCAGCCCGCATCTTTCCCGACGACGCCACAAACCCGGAGTCATTCCAACATTCTTAAACCCAAAGCAAATTTTGAATCATCCGTTTCCACCGCTCCCTTATCCCCAATCCCTAAATCCCATAATGTAGCTCTCCAAGACCCGTACTGGACTGCTGTCATGCTCGATGAATATCGATCCCTTATGCAAAATAAGATTGTGTCTTGGCTCCTAGTCCTAAAGATGCTAATATTGTGCGATGCATGTGGATTTTTTTTGGCATAAGTACAAGTCTGATAGTTACCTTGAGCGGCACAAAGCTCGTTTGATTGCTAACAGTTGTTCTCAACAAGTTGGAATTGATTGTGATGAGACGTTCAGTCCGGTTGTCAAGTTGGCGACTATCCGGACGGTTCTCAATATCGTTGTGTCTCGCACTTGGCCTATTCATCAACTTGACGTTAAGAATGCCTTCCTTCATGGGCATCTCAACAAGACAATACACATGTTTCAACCTCCAGGTTTCGTTGATTCTACTCGCCCTTCTGATCATGTCTACTTGTTGAGAAAATTTCTATATATATGGCCTCAAGCAGGCACCCCGGGCTTGGTATCAACGATTTGTAGGATATTTGCTCAGCATTGGTTTCCCTCAGTAAAGAGTTTGCTATGTTTGATCTAGGCCCATTATCATATTTCTTGGGCATTTCCGTTCAGCGCTCGCCTTTAGGTCTATTTTTGTCTCAAGACAAATATGCTTGGGAGATTGTTGCACAAGTCAAGATGATTGTCTGTAAACCTGCGATCACACCTGCTGAAACCAATATCAGACCCAGCGCCTCCTCTGGACCTCCTGTGTTCCGACATTGTATCGCATCTTGTTAGGGGCACTTCAGTATCTTACTTTCACAAGACCTGACATCAGTTTAGTTGTGTAGCAGGTATGTTTGTTTATGCATGATCCTCATGAGCCTCACTTCGCTACTCTCAAGCGTATCATCCGTTACATCTCTGACACGTCATCGCTAGGTATCATCATTTCTCCTTCTCCGATATCTGACCTCATTGCATATACAGATGCCGACTGGGCCGGCTGTCCTGATACACGATGGTCAACCTCAGGGAATTGTGTCTTCTTCAATGACACTCTAATCTCGTGGTCTGCCAAAAGGAAATATGTGGTTTACCAGTCTAGTGCAGAGGCAAAGTATAGAGGAGTTGTCAACGTTGTTCTGAGTGTTCTTGGCTCCGCAATCTTTTTCTTGAACTTCATTGCCCGCTTGTCAAGGCATTTATTGTCTACACTAACAACATCTATGCTACTTATCTTGCCAACAATCCGGTTCAACACCAACGAACCAAACATATTGAGATTGACATTCACTTCGTCCGAGATTAGGTTGCCCGTGGTCACGTTCGAGTTCTTCACATAACTTCGGCTTTCAGTATGTAGATATCTTTACAAAGGGTCTCCCAAGGCATTATTTCTAGATTTTAGATCTAGTCTCACTATAATGTCTCCTCCAATTTCGATTGTGGGGGTATGATAGAATATGTAAATACTGTAAATAGGGGTCTGCCTTAGTAACTATGTTACTAAATGTCATCTCTATTAATATGACCCATCGATCGATAGAAACCCTAAGGGGAATTAATCCATATTCTCACATTATCCACGTTGTAATTAATGTATGAAGGTTGATAAGCCCCATAGATAAGACTTGAGATCAAACCACTCTCGTAACATATAAAACTTAGTTGACATACCGATTCTCAATGTTATTGGATTTTCGTATAGCATAATACTCCCATATGAATTTACGCATTTTGTTTGATCATTTTCACTTAAACACAAATCTGATACCCACGCAAAAATTAGTAGAATTTATTTCCGTAGTTCAGTGGTTCAAACCTGTTAGAGATGTAGTGTTAGGTTAAAGTTATAAGTATGTTATCGTTTTATCTCTATGTTTATGTAATGTAAATGATATACGGTAAATAAAGAAAATAAGCTTTACGATTACTGAATTTTTCGTCATATCAGAAAAAAGATCCTAAACCTAATGGTGCTCTAGGACGTCAATCAATCAGTGCCCTATTATCGCCGTCCTCCGCCTATACCCTAAACCATAAATTGGGCCCTGGTCCATCCCATTGCCATTGCCGCCCATCAACAACCGCCTTCGCCCATCAACAATCTTCGTCTCCCATCAACGCCCTTGTCAACCCAATCGGTGCCCTATGGTGTTACAATGTCGCCACCTTAAACTGCTAACGTCCTTGTCAACCCAATGACTATCAAAATGAGTGACAGTCCACCGACTCAAGCACACTCGTAACTCAAGATTCGTGTTTATACCATTGAATATACGGTGTTGCAAACTTACAAGCTTGGTTGTCATAGTAGTCACGCTCACGGTCCCTAATGCATACACCGAGACAGTCATGCTACAACTTAACTACTCGAATACGTTGACGACGTTGTGCTCACAACATCTACGTCCTCTGTACTACAGTATATGATCTCCTTGTACAACTTGGGCTTTGTTACAACTAACTTGGGAGACCTAATGTGTATTTGAGAACCTTGAACTTGTTTGTCAAAATTTATTGGTAGTTGAAATTGAAGATTATTGGTTAGTTGAAATATATAGTTGATTTAACGAGCTTATTACTTTTTTATAAGCTTGATGATTTTTTCGGAAAATGGAGCTAATGTACGTGTAAAATGATTGAAAAGTTATACGTTTTTTTGTCGTGTATGTTTTTTGTTTATGTAAGTTCCGTTAATAGTTCTATATATTTACCGTTTTTCCGTTCCTCGTTGTATCTATTTCCGGTGAGGTTTAACTACTAACTAAAGTAGATTATAGGAGGCAAGGCATGCTTTACACAAATAACTAAATCATAATTAACCTTAATTACAACAATACCTGAGTAGTTTGGGCGAGCAACATGGCAGCAACAGGATCCATCTTACGATGATAGAAAGCCTTAACAGAAATAATAATATGAGCCGCATACATACCACTGCTTCCTGCACTTGCAAACAACGTAATCAAAGCATGCTCCTTAAGATTAAATGGCCCTGGATTAAGCGAAAATGACCATCCAAATCCCGGCACCGTAACCGTCTTCTTGGGGAGTGTCGCCGCCATGAACCTCCCCAAGGGAAGTGACACGATCTGCGCGGCCACTGATGACACCGACAACGCGTTGTTTCGCATCGAGAAAAACTGGTTTACGAACGAAAGGATTATGCATGATGATAACCCTAATACCCATGCACGAAATGTTAGGCATGGGAGATTTGGATCGTCGGTTATTGGAACGGTTAACCGGACTTCTTCTATCGGGTTGTCGTTTTCTTCCTCGTCCATTCGCTCTGCTACTATTGGATAGCAAAATGAGATTAGTTGATCAATATGTTATTGTGAATGTGATGAAGAATAATGATACGTACTTAAAATACGTTAGAAATTTCAAACCAAATAAGAATAGTGAAAAGTTAAAACAAGGGAACAAAGACAACGGTTGTGTATGGATACGGTGTAGTAAGAAAAACAAAAATGGAACTTTTTTTTTATTAATTACATTTGTAATGTTTAGAGCAAAATTTTGCTTTCAACCTTGCTTTTTTGAAAAGGTTTTAGTTCAGTTCATTCGATTTCGGGTTTTCGGTTTCATTTTACATTTCGGTTTCAGTTCATTTCATTCGATTTCAGTTTCAGTTTCAGTTCAGTTCATTCGATTTCAGTTTCACTTCACAGTTTTTATTTTTGTTTAGTTCAATTTCGGGTTTTCTGTTTCATTTCACATTTCGGTTCAGCTGGAAATTACAGTCTAGTCTTGGAAAGTAAAAACTAACCTATGTATGATCAGATTCGTTCCTAGCCCATTTATTACATTTTTACGTAAGACTTTTTTTAGCGAAAGTGTTTACAGTATAGTCCATATATGTTTTTAAAAATAAAAAGTGTAATTGGAAAACGATCAGACCATATTGAACTGAACCGTGATGTTCCGATCTAATCCATAAACCACCAACATGTGAAAGTGGTTACGGTAGTAAGCCATAAAATTGAAAGAGAAATGATTTTAGCTATCAATGATTTGTGTTATTAACAAATTTGATCCTCATATTAAAATGAATTTTCGAGTGATTTCAATAACCATATTGTTACAACAACGAATGAAACTCTTTATTACGATTCTAAGGTATATCACTCTTAATTTTTATCCAAATTTTAAATCGATTCTTGAAATATAAAAGAACCCTTAAGTTTGATGATTGCTTTTAACATTGTAAAATCAAAGATAGACAAGTGAAGAACAAGTGACAAATCCTTTTGAGTACATAAATCATTTCTCTAAATTTACCCAATATTTTTTATACGATTACATATGATGAAAACTTAAGACGAATTTAATTATAATTAGAGGAAAAAGATTACCTGCAGTTGGATTTTCATTGAGATCTTGTTGTTGTTCTCGCCTCTCCACAGTTGATCTTCTCTCCATTTCTGATACTAACCGTCTTCAGATCTAGATAAGAAATCTCTTTGTGGATAGAAAGGAATTACCGTTTTATAATCAATGATTTTTACTGACGCAATTTTCGAAAGAATTTTTTTATTAAAATGAAATTTAAAAAATAGATGATTTTTTAAAAAAATTATTGTCCGAAAATCTTGTAATTAAATTCGCTATAGAATCACATAAATCGAATCTCGAAAATACAGTTTTTTCATTTTTAGTAAATGAAAAAAACCTGTTATAAATGATAATAAATAAATGTCAAAAAGGAAGGTTGAAGAGCAGTAGAGAGATGAGGGAAAACATGTGCTTGTAACATCAAGGAAGAGTTGGCGTTGAGTATACCAAGCAACCCAGTAATTAGTGAGGAATTCCATAACACAACCATGATAATTGCTGGAGCTTCTGGGTCCATAAAAAACTCCTCAAGCGATCCACCATTTGGGACGTCGAGCCGAAAAACTAGCGATCCACCATTTGGGACGTCGAGCCGAAAAAATATCATAGTCATACCTGGAATATGATACTCAAAGTGAGAGACGAGATCTTAGGTAGGCCACTTACCTCCACTATGTACCCCATTACCCACCTAATGGCTCGTTCAACACCTCGGCTGCCTACTCTCATTTCATGTCCTTCACGCCCTAGGGATACTCTCCTAACCTCAAGCACATCTAGAAGGGTCTCAATATTCCCAAATGCTCCTTCATAGCCTGGATCAGTCTTCATCACAAACTACCCACTCTCTCCAAGCTTAAAACTTTGGAACATCGTCCCCGACGACACCTGCCGCCTTTGTGATTCTCATCCTGAAGACGCCTACCATCTTTGGAATGCTTGCAGCTTTTCTTGCCTAGTCCTAGACTCCATTTCACGTTGGACCAAGACCCCATCCCCTTACGCTTATGGATCAGAGAATTGGGCCTGGATCGAAAGATATAAGCCAAGAAAACATTATTTGCTTGACAACGTCCGCTTCTCTTCTATAATTGCTTACGTCTATTTTGCATAGAAAGTAAGAAACGAAATCATCCATGGCAATACTTCCCCTGCGACATGTGCTCATCTAATCATCTCCGTTGTGAAGAACTATGCCTCTTAAGTGGGCTGACCGTTCCGCCAACTCGACTTGGTAGGCTCGGTTACTCGGCATCACACTAGCTTAGGCTTGCTCTTTGTAATTCCTTATGTTTATGTTCTTGCTATGTTGGTTTAGTGCCCACTGTAAATCCCCTCTTAATATACGTAACCTTTTCAAAAAAAAAAAAAAGAATGCGCAAGATCTTGTCTATGCACAATAGAAGAAAAAGAGCAAACGTAACGTTTTTATTCCATGCTTGAGATGCTGATCAGGGGACGTAAGATCAATCACAACTAAAAAAAGGAACTCATTTGTCATAAATGTGGAGTATAGAGTCATCTCCAACGTGTAATCCAATTCCTTCTAAAAAAGAGCGACTTGGCTACCCAAACGCTATTCTAAGAATAACTAGGTCCAACCTAGATTTGAAGAGAGGAAGTCAGTGTGGTGAAAATACCTTGCCAGGAGAATCTGATGCAAAGTCGTCGACGGTTTGAATACAAGATTCCAACTCTGCTTGGCAAGTAGTGACTGATTAAAGATTTTCATGTTCTTGAATCCCATTCCAGTATGAATCTTTGGGAGACATAATTCGTGTCGGTTTCTCTAATGGATTTTCCTTCTATAGATAGTAGAACTCCACCAAAACCGAGCAAGAAAGGAAAGGTATCATCTATGAGATAATCAAACAAGCGATAAACACTCATAACGTAGGTGGGCATACTCTAAAGCACATATTTAATCATGACCTCCTTTCTGGCACGGGATAACAATTTTTCCTTCCACCCCCTCACTTTGTTCCAAATGCATTCCGATAAAAGAAAAATACCCTTTTTTGATCTGGAAGTAATTTTAGGTATCACGAGGTAGGTACCTTGTTTGTTGCGGAACCAAGAACATATTCAAATCATATGCCAAAAGTTGTTGATGAGATGTACTCACGTTCCTACGAAAAGAGACTTCGTTCTTATGCAAGCTAATTGTTGTCCGGAAGCCCTTTCATAGGGACTGAGAAGTTCAGTTATAGTACAACATTCATGTGAGGTTGATTTTGCAAAGACGAGGTTGTCATCTACAAAGAACAAGTGGGAGATAGTAGGTGCAGTACGAGAGATGGAGATCCTATGAGTGAAGGAAAGTCGTTTGAACAGGCATGAATGATAGGCCTTCAACACCCAAAATAAAGAGAATTAGGGGATAAGGGATCTCCCTAATGCAGGCCACGAGTACGTGGAAAGAACGTTGCCAACAACTTGCCCATTAATTTTAAAAGAGTACGAGGCACCCCGAACACAAATCATGAGATTATCCACCCAAGCTCCTGTAAATCCCAATCTAAGTAAGAGGATCTATAGATAGGCTCATTTCACCTTGTCAAAAGCTTTCCTCATATCCAACTTCAGGGTCATGACTTCCTTGTTGCCTGTTGTTTTAACTTTCAATAATGGCTTAAGTCTATTAACCAAAACCTTAGATATAAACTTGTAAATAACATTACGGAAACTTATAGGCCGGGACTCTAACAACTGAGTAGGATGTTAAACCTTTGGGATTACAATGACCGTTGTACTATTAATCGCATCATTATCCTACCAGTCAAGGAAATAGTTAGTCACATAAGAGCCTATGATGTGCCAAAGTTGCTGATAGAATATGGCATGGAGGTCATCATTCCCCAAAGCCTTATGTGGTTTCATTGGAAAATTTCTAGATGGATTTCAGAAGCAGTTGGCTGAAGAAATAGTTGGTCATTCATTTTAGAAGCGACCCTTGAGGAAAGTCAGGAAATAGTGGCAGAAAAGGGGTCGCAAAGTATGACCCCTTTGTCAAGTGAATTGCTGCCCACTATGAAAGCCCAAATCACATAAACAACAAGTGTTTATAACCTCACGAGAGTGGTCCACCAATTATGATCTATCAAATCTACCAAATCATATCTTCTAATAAGATAGGATTTGTTTATGGTGGATAACTACAAAGTAAAAATGTTCAATGGGTATGTCGATCGGTCTAGGTTGGGTCCGTCAATCAGTTTGGTCCAAAAGTTTTGTTGTTACGCTTGGTCTTTGACATGTGCGAGTCATGTGTCTGGTGAATGAATTTCAGCAAGTCGGCCAAGGTGGGTCTCGTCGATCGTCCAACACAATTTCCGATGTAATCTTTGTCTCCACTCTCGAATCTCAATCATTTTCGTCTTGACCTTGATTTATTTGATGAGAGGAAGACCCTTGTCGTACATTCATATTGAATTTTGTAATTAAGGTAGTTTTGATATCTACATGGTATATAAATGAACTCTTTGGACCATCTATACCTACGAATCATAAAGTACTAAACTACTAAGTGTTTGTTTGGTTGGTTGGAGCGGTGGAATGAGGGTAAGGAAAGGAAATGGAAATAATGAGATTACTTTCATATGTTAAAAGAGATCTAATCAAACGTAGTTTTTTATTGATTCGGAATCATTCCGCTATCGGAAATGATTCATAGCACTTTCAAACGAGCCCTAAATGTGTATCATACCGTAGAATTCGAACTTGAGACCTCAAGATAATGTCCATGTATCATAAATATTGGACTACTTTGTTTTTCGTGTAATACTTTTATTTCCTTTTACATTTAATATAAATACTTTATTTTATTTTAAATAGTTTGGAACCATCATGGCATAAACCCAACTTGAACAAAATCGAACAAGACCTTATATCCGAATTCCTTACTAGATCGAGTCTAAATTTACAAAAGTGTACCACACCCGAGAGATTTGGATGCGCCGAGACCCAACATGAATAGCAAATCTCAAGCTCCTATAAGTATAAAGAGGATGAGAAAGAGAGGATTGAAGTTATAGATTTTAGCTTAAGAAAAATTTCGGATGGCATTCGTGTACTTTTTACTTTTTCGAATTGTGTATAAAGATTTTTTAGATTTCGAATGGTGTCCATGAGTTTTAGACGTTTCCAGTTTCCTAATTATGCCCTTTCACAATTTATAAATTAACAATTATTAACATTTTTAACGAAAAAAATATTTATTCAAAAAATTATCTATACCTTTAAAATAACTATTAATGATAAGAAATAAAATCTATCTTTTTCTTTCTCAAAATATTAATTTATAGATAATAGAAAAGCATAATCTGAAAAATTAATGGGTATAATCTAAAAAATATAAAAATTACATCGACACCCAAAATTTAACTTAATTTTTTTTTATCATATTTTGTAAAGGTAGTTTCCGTAAATTGCCAAAAGGAGCTTATAAAGGTACCTAACCCACCTTGTAGAATCATTTTTCAAATTGAATTATACTTTCACAAGTTCCATCGATTCAATATCTTCATTGTCGATTCTCTCCGATCTCTCTCAACCGTTAATCCGCCGCCTCCAACGCTACGAGACTGCCACCACCGACCAATTTGTTACGCAATTCCAATTTCAAACCACCTCTCTTCGAAGTAGATTTCTTCGCCTTTCCCAATTGCTCTACATTTTAGGGTTTCTTTTTTCAAATTTGCCGATTAGGTTTTTGATGGTTGGCGTCGGAACTAACATTCTGGTGATGGATTCCTTTGAGCCAATTGCGTCGTCTCTTCGGTTTCCCTTGTGTTAGAACTTGGCGTGTGGAATTTGATCTTGCTGCGGTGTGTTGCGTCGGTGAAGTAGAATTTGAAGTGTTTGGGGAATTGTGGGAAGATTTTGAACTAGTTTTAGGGGAAGCTTGATACAATGCGGTTGATCCCATCGAGCTTTGGCACCGAAAGGGGGAAAAGTGATGGAGGAAAGGAGCGTCATTTGGTTTATCTTAACGTGTATGATCTTACGACTATGAATGACTACTTGTACTGGTTCGGCCTTGGGATCTTTCATTCCGGCATTGAAGGTATGATAATGTTTGTTGCCTAAGATCAATTGTTTTAAGTAATCTGATAGAGGAAAATCATATTGCTTAATGCTTGGTTACAAATTTACTCGGGATGATCTAGCTGTTTTGTTTGTTGTTAGTTTTGGAGACTCTTGCCATCTAGTCCAATTCTGGGGTTGGATTTGATTAGTGATACCTTGAATGATTTACATTCTGCTTATTTTGTCTGTAAACATAGGTTCTAGGTTAGCAATAGACAGATTAAGATGAGAAGGAAAGTAGAAATTTGAGGTTTGACCCTGGTTTGGAGGCAATTATATAAGTCATAAAGACATTTTTTCTTTTCAAATTTCAGCATTTTCTACTTATAAATTGACATTGGAAACTGAATGTTTTAATTTTTTTCCTACATCCCAAAATCGATTGAATTTTCCAGTAACTATATTTGAAGTTGGAAAATTCTGGTTCATAGCATTCTAGAAACTGGTTTTGAAAAAGGTGCCCTAGAACCTCAAGCATAAATGCAGTAGAGATGGAACTAGATGACGAAGAGATCCTATGCCCCACATCTAGTTCAATGCAAATGTGGCTCTTTCTCCATCTGCATTGTTGGATAATATGTTGCAGTGCTGCAATTTTCAACCCATTCAAATTAAGAATGGAGGTACCTGTATTCTTGAGGCAGTGATAGTCTGGTAGACACGCTGTTTCATTCATTTGCCTCTATTTATAGGATCACAAAGGGCATGGAGGTTGCTGAACCCATGCAAAGGGCCTAGAATTTTAATTTTCTTGTTGGAGCTTGACCAATTTGATATATGAACCATCAGCAATTGCAATTACTGAATTATGATTTTGTGAGGACTCCCCCATCCTCCCTTGATCCCGGGTCCTCATTAGAGATTATGTGTCACCGTCTTTTTCTTAACTAAGAGATTCACCTCGTTGTATTCTTACTTGTCAGCATTCAGCAGCCTTACACGAACTCATATGTTATGAAACACACTCAATTTTATGAAGTGTGTTAAATGAATGCAAATTAAAGTAGGACTGCTTGAATATTGTTCAATCCATAAACAAGTGCAAGTCGGTGTCTGCATGGGTCCATTAGGTGGAAGAGCTATTTCATCGAAATGAAATAGCAGACAGGCAATGAAGGCTACCTAACCTGTACTTATAAATGCATATTGAACTTAGTTCAGTAAGTTCAAGAAAAGGCACAACGCTTGGAATTGCAGCTAGAGGCTCAAAGAGCATGTTTACGATCCTTCTTTATAATGACCAAAAGCCAAGTATTACGTGGAAATTATCCACCTTTGGGTATAAAAATGTGCTTGAATGAACATATAGCTCATTCTTTACAGTCGTTTTCAGTTCTTCGTATATTTCTGTTAGATGCTTTGAGTAACTGTTTAGGGACCTTATAAAGCTGTACAAAGTGTATATTATGAAAGTGGTTTTGCTGCCTAGGACGATTTTTTTTGTGTATGGTTTATATAATGTTAATTGATGAGTCTACTTTCATCCCATCTCTGGTTAATTTGTCTAACTTGCTGAATTTGTAATATTTGTGTGGTTGGGTAAGCCAATAAAAAACAAGTGCTTGTCAAGTTATGGTAGCATTAGTAGGGTTGCTGTAAAGTTGAAGAATGCCCTGTCCTGTAGCTTTTTCCTTTGTCTATTCCTTTTCTTATCTCATCTTTATGTATTTTATTTTTTTGTGAGGGTGGGGAGGGGTTAGGGGTGTGGAGGATGTCAGCAAGATATACTAACTATCTTTCTGACACAAACAGTACATGGCATGGAGTATGGTTTTGGAGCACACGACTTTTCAAGCAGTGGTGTATTTGAGGTGGAACCCAGAAGCTGTCCTGGATTTATCTTTAGGAGATCAATTTTGCTGGGTAGCACAGATATGACTCGCTCGGAATATAGGATATTCATTGAGCAGCTCGCTTCAAAATATCACGGTGACACTTATCATTTGATTGCGAAGAATTGCAACCATTTCACTGATGAAGTCAGTTCACATCTTACGGGGAGATGTATTCCTGGATGGGTCAATCGCCTTGCACGATTGGGTAAGATTTCATAATCTTTTACTATTAACTAGTAAGGAAGATCTATGTTCACAGAAAGAATGAGATTATATTGACTATAATAATTTCTGTGTAAAAAAGATGTTTGGCTTATATTATGAATTTGCACCATCAGTAAGTATGAAATTCTATTCTATGGTGTTTCTTCACATATTCTTGGAAGAAACATACTCGATTTGCACAGCAATCTAATATGAAAGAAAAATTCTTTTGAGATTCAGGTTCATTCTTCAATTGCTTGTTGCCTGAACAACTTCAAGTGACAGCTGTGAGGCAAGTTCCTAGCCGGCCATCATATTCAGGCAAGTTCTTCTCAAGGCCCCATTAGGTGTTGAGACCACACGCTCTTGCATTATATATATATATATATATATATATATATATATATATATATATATATATATATATATATATATATATATATATATATATATATATATATATATATATATATCAGTGCCCAATTCTAGAAGGAACATTTTCATACAACTCAAATAGTCAATTATGAAGTTGAGATCTCGGGAAGAAGTTATAACTGTAGAAGATATTCCAGATTTTTCTTATTAAACTTGTATCCATATGACATAAAGTGAAATGTGAACAAAGATATATATCCATGCTTGATATGAAACCAGTTATGAGTCTTATGACAATTTGGAGAGCCGCTGAGGAGATTGATGGGAAATAGAAATTTACTGCACAAACATGACTATGATGACAACAAAGTTGTCAAAAAAAAATGATGAATGCTTTAACTTTAGCAGGACAACAATATTTGCTTTTTCTCCTTAGGCATGTGAGTTTTAGAAAAACTATATGGGCTTATTTTCTGTACGAGTTCCTGTGTCCTGCCAGGCTTCAAGCAGGCAACCATGTTCAAACATGGGATGTCAAACATATGTTTGTATATCTGCATCTGGTCACCTCTATCTGAGCTTAGTAATGTAGCCTTGTCTTTCTGATCTACTACTAATCAATGTTTATTGGACAATGGTTCTATCGTTGTAGTCAATTTTCCATTTTCTTGCCAACTCTATGTTGTCGTTGCTTTTGTTTTTTTTTATTTGAGGATTTTAAGTATATTCAATTTTCATCAGGAATCCATGCATTTAAGGAACTGAAAATGTTCTTATGGTTTCTTGCCTCGTACAGCAAAAGCATCAACGATGATAAATTTCATTTGTTGGTGCAGTAGGTTGTTCTCTTTAGTTAAATTGGCTATGTGGATTGAAGAGAGTAAGAATGTGGGTCGTGGCAAATAGAAATGAAGCTTGTAAATAGCATAGCATAATCTTTGGACAAAGAACTCGTTGCAGACGCATATTGTCTCGTTTCCTTGTCATATGAAGTCTGTCCTTGTTATTCTTGTTTCTGATACTGTCTGCACTCCTAATTTGTCTGTTTAGAAAATGACTCGGATTCAGCTTCATTAGCAAGTTTTGAAAGTGAAGACGACGTGGAGGCCCATGATCATCATCAACTGTTAAGTCCAGTTCACCCAGACGTCTCTTTTGTTAAGGAAAATTCAGTTCATAGTAAAGATCGAGGTTCAATAGACCGCAATGTTTCCACATCTTCTTTGTGAACCACTGGAAGTCCAACTATTCCTGTTTTCTACATGCAAGCGGCAACCTTCTTGGTGAAGACATCGCTAATGAGCATCTTCCACGTACACTGAATATGTAGAAGGATGCTATGTGTGTTGCAGTTCTCGTCGTTGATGTAAGTTAACCCCCATTTAGTCCCTTGTTTGTATTTACATGAAGATTGTTACGATTTTATGGCAAAACTTAGATCCTGGGTTCGGTGCTTTATAGAATCCTTATGTCGCCTTTTGCCCTATCAGAAATGGTGTACCATGTTTGAAATAAGAGCTTAGAGTAGAAGGCTATGGACCTATGGAGCCTGCTGGCTCCTTGTTTATATTGTTATGAGGCTACAAGATGTTACATAATTATCGCTTTCATTCTTAGTCCCAATATGGTTACTACATTAGGCACCTTCGTTTTTAGTGTTAAATGATTGATTCTTGTTTTGCTCCGGGAGTCGTAAACGCACACGACGGCGGTTACGGATTCCGAATCCGTGACAGATTTTTCATTGTTACGGAACCGTAACCGTGATGATTTTCTTTGTGAATTCTAACCAAATAAAAAAATAAAAAAAGTGAAGAAAATCATCACGGTTACGGAAGGATTCCGGATCCGTGATAGTTTCTTTGTGAATTCTAAGCCCAAAAAAAAAATCTAACACTGTCACGGTTACGGAACTCGTAAATGTGATGTAAGGAAAAATTTTTAAAAAATAAATTACGGTTACGGAACCCGTGATCATAGCAGTCACGGATTCCATAACCGTCGTGCGTTTACGAAATCGATCGCCGTGCCCGTAATACCTTTTGCTCCTATCGAACTTTGTTTAACCTTTTTTCTTCCGTCACTGACATCCTCTCTATTTTTCTTGGTTTATGCAATCTTCCATTTTAGTACTCACATCTATTATGATAGTAGGAATGGCAATGGGTAGTATGTTTGACTTCTATGACCCGATTAATGAGATCTTCACCCGACCCGTCATCCACTGCAACTTTCCTAACTTGTACATGTCGTGGACGTTTTTTTGGATGAAATATAACTTTTTAAAGCTAATATTCGACCAAAAATTAGAATGATAATAGATGATTGACTATGTAGTGTCGACAACACGATAAAAGTTTGAAAAAGGGGTGGAGGAACGAAGTCTCGAGCAAATTGTGAAAGATGAACGATAATACGAGTGTAAAGACGGTTTTCTCAAGGATTTCAATCATTTTATATTCAATCTTATCTAACAAACAAGTTTTCGGATTTTAGAACAGTGTTGGGTGTTAAACTGTTCGCCTGTATCGGATTTGCCTCATTAGTCGTCTCGTTTACATTTTTTTTACCCGTTTTTCGAAAGTGGGTTCGGAACCCTCATCGTTGGAAAGAATTCTTTGAAGTTTACTCTGAAGCCAATGGTCAAAACACCTAAGGGTTTATGTAGCGATCAGGGGTAACCCAAGGGAACTATGGAAGACAAGGCACCCAATACTAGCAAAGGAAGACAGATAGTTAATCTTAAGAGCTCAAACAAGATGCACTATTTACATATACTTATTTACAGCAGTAAGTCTACCATGAGAAGTTTACACCAATTAGCAACACTCTTTATATAGAGTTAGTAATGCTCTTATTCAGCTGGCATGACAATTTGAGCCCTGATCATCAATATCAATGTGGTATAATGTTGACAAACCGCCATCGAATTTCGACATCAGCTGATGCGGATACAGCCCGCAAGAATGTAGTTTCCCGCGTCTTGCTATGAAAACGTCGATCACTTTCTTGAACATTTTGTCTTCTTGGAGTTGTGGCTGTTCAACAAACTCCTTCAAGGGCATCCACTGAAAAAAAAAACAGATTCAGAGTATCAAACATCAGCAACTTTTGTTTCCTATTTGATTCAAAACTGAGTTTTCTTGCTCAATTTTGTTACCCGGGCAGCTTCTATTTCCTGATCATCAACTTTGATATCCGTTGAAAGCGGCTTCAGAATGCATATGAAGAACAAGTCTGATTTTTGAAAAGCCATGTTCTGAGCATGCCTGGTATCAAACCCAGAAATACTGAGATTTGATATACCAAAGAGTTTTGCTTTTAGTGTTGAATAGGGCCATGAGGATTACCTGAATGCAAGTACTTCCACGAACTCGGTATCAATCTGCACATAGACACAAGATTCAGTATATATAACACTAAGAGAAGAATTGGTTTCAAGACAAAAATCGAAGATTACAACTCCTTACCCCGGTTTCTTCCTTCATTTCTCTTACAGCTCCAGTGTAGATTTCTTCTGACTGTATAGTATGAGTTTAGGTTAATTCTTGTAGACTGAAGTTTTCTTTAAAATGGAAATAAGAAAAAAATACCTCAACTATAAAGCCAGTTGGAATTTTCCAAAATCCAGCAAATGCAGGAGCACAATATCTCTCTTGTACCACAAGCACCTTGACATAGAAAATTCATAGCAAATTTCAAAACTAGGAACTAAAAGTTGCAATATTGAAGATTGGTAAAACCTGTAAAATCACTAAAGGCTCGTTTGGAAGCGGTAAGAATCATTCATGATAACAGAATGATTCTGAATCAATCAAAAACTATGTTTGTTTAGAGGTCTTTTAACACATAAAAGTAATACCATCATTTTCATTTCCTTTCCTTACCCTTATCCGATTCCATTCCGTTTCCATTCCACCGCTCCAACCAAACGGACCCTAAATGTCAACTCAGGAAGAATGAATTACCTCATTTTTTTCATTGATCACCAATCCTCCGATCCCAACCTGGTGGGAAGCATTTGTGGGAAGCATACACGGTCCTTCGGGAATCCAATATGTTAACATAACATACCCCGGCTCTGCATGATGGTACCCAAAGCCTTCCTGGTATGAACACATTGAAATATCTCAATTTTCTTGGATATCTCATGTTCTTAAGTTATGTCATACAAGAATGTTGAAGATCATACCTTTACTGCAACAGGAACAAGCACAGAATGTTCCAAAGGTAACTTCAGCCAAACTCCTTTTTTCCCCTGCATTAAGAAGAGAGTTAGGGAAAGTAAAATCATGCCACAAATTGGAAAAAGGAAAGCAATTGCTTTTGCCTTCTGGATTAAAACAATATAGAGAATCACCTTCATTCTCCAATGAGAAAGTGAAGCGACAAGTCGAGAAGCAAATGTGTCGGGATCAGATGGAAGACTTTCCGGATTAACCACAACACCATCATATTCATCATCAGAAGCATCCAACAACCTTGGCCCTTTAGAAAACCAGCTGGAAGATCTCCCCTCATTCATTGTAGTAATCCAACTCAAGTAACTCTGAGTACTTCCACTTGAAATGCTTGCTTTATCAACACTTGAACCCGAAGCCCTCGAATAGGCTACTGATTGTACACATAAGTGTTCATAATCAATCAATTTACTGTTCTTAGAATACCAAATTATGAACACAAAATGACTAAAACAAGCTCCACAATCCAAAATTTCCATTGGGCTAAACAATAGTATAACTATAAACTAAGAACAATCAACTGATTCCTTTATCAACACAAGAAGCCCTCAAAAAGGCCACTGTTATGCACATAAAATGTTCATATTCAGTCAATTTACCATTCTAAGAATATCAGATTCTAACATCAACATGACTAAAACAAGCTCCACAAGCCAAAAGCCAATGATTCTACACATGAATGTTCATGATCAGTCGACTTTTCATCCTCACAATGTGAAATTTCTAACATAAACAAAAATATGAGTACATCAAGCTCCAAAACCTAAAATGCCCAAATGGCTATACAATAATAGTATTTAAAAAAAAACAAAAACATATTGCTTAATCAAACACAAGGAGAGATGAAATAGAGATTTACCTTTGCAAGAATACAACTGAGGGTAAGATTTCCCATCAAGAGAGGAAAGAGAGTCCCTCAACCGCCATGAATTTGAAGTTGAAATACTAAACAGGGTAGACCCAGATAAGGAAACTGAATCAAACAGCTTCAAATCCATTTGCAACAAACAATGAGATTAAAAACCCCCCAAATGATCTTAAAATTACTCCGAAATGTGTATCAACAGAAGTCTGTTACTTAGATTAGGGTTAATTTATGCAGCTTGTGATGGGAAATGGGTAACATGTGAAACCCTTAAATTTAAGTAGAAGAAGATGACCAAAGTTAAATATCAAAAGGGTTTTGGAGATTAATGACAATTGTGTGGTAATCAATGAAAATGGGAGAAGATCAGAAGAGCTCCAATAGGAAATCAGGAAGTGGGTTCCTCACTGGATGTGAAAGAGATGAAGAGTTTATATAACATGAAAGCATCGAGTATGCAAACACGCTTTATCCAGACACGCTGCACTACAACCTGACCTTACAAAGAGAAACGTACAAAATCCTTTATAAAAAAATAAAAACAAATCTGCAAAACCCACAAAATTCACGTTTCTCTTCATCAGTGCTGACACGGATACTTGACAGTGTTGCAAACTTGCAATTATGTAAGGAACCTTTCAATCTATAATAATATTTGTTCTATTTATGGAATATATCCAACTTTTTGAAGTCTTTAAAAAAGAGCCTTAAACACGTACAAAATAATATCTCCTCTGATAAACTAAATAGTTATTTTCACAGTATGAAAATATATTAGGTTTAAGTTCTTATTAGTATATTGTTATTTTGATCAACAACTCGTAAATGACAAATATAGAATCATGTGTGTGACTGGCGTAAAAACGGTATAATCATGCAGGGAGCTAAAACGTTAATAGAAAAATCACATGGAGTTCCAACGTGGTTCGACAATTATCACGTTGGAGATAATTATGAAAGGTAAATTCTCGATGAGATGAAATTATCGAAATAAATTTCTTTTTTTTCCAATCATTTTTTTTTTTTTGAAAAATTACTTGTATTAGAAAGAGTAAAAGAATGTACAGGAACTTCCAGTAACCACAAAACAGGATCATAAAAACCGAATAGCGAAGGAAGGGGGATTAGGGGAGGTGAATTCCCAACATTTTCGCCCAAGCGATAGAATCAGGAGATCTGGCTTTCCAGTGCATTGAGGTGAAGATCTTAATGGCGGTGATGGCTTCATTCGCACAATTGACAGCAGGGGTAAAGGTTTGTTTGAACATCAGCAGGTTCCGGGCCTTCCATGTGAAGTAAATGAAGGCCGAGATAGAGGAGATACGGAGGCATTCCTTAAGGTTGTTCTTGTTCCTTTTGTGACCACCGAGCCAGGACCAAATGTTATGGAGGTAAGGAGGAGGGTAAGGGGTACGGTTCCATCTGGATATGATATCCAAGACAAGGGAAGAGTAACTGCACCGAGACCAAAGGTGGTCCTCATCCTCCGGGAAGGATCTGCAGAGAACACAGGTGGGGTTAATGGTGGGAGTCCAACGCAACAGCTTGGTAAGAGTGGGAAGTTTTTTGTGGCAGGCGATCCATGAAATGAAGCTACATTTGGGGATATTTAGGTCCGACCAAATGGCTTTGAAGGGACTAGCAAGAGCCGCAGGGGTAGGGGTTCTGAGGAGGGCATAGGACTTCTTGATTGAGAAGCCACCAGAGAAGATCGAGTGGTGGGGGGTACCATTGGCGTTGAGAGCGTCGATGATGTCATCTCTAACCTTGAGCAAAGAGCTCCACACATGGCTATGGTTGCCATTCGACCTAAATGACCAGATCGAACAGCCTTTGAGGACGTTTTGCATCATCCAGAGGCACCAAATATTGTCTGCATTTGAGTCAAGGTCGAAGATCAGTCTGGAGAGACAGGCCCTATTCCAGGCGAGAAGCTCCTTGAAACCTGATCCACCATGGCTTTTAGGGGAGCAGATGGTATCCCAAGCAACAAGCGCACGCCTGCTAGAGTCCGTACCCGTCCAGAGGAAAGAACGTAGCAGGCAAAGAATCTTGTCCATGACCTTGTTAGGGATAATGAGAACCGAGCACCAGAAAGAGTGGAGGGACATCAGAATGTTGGAAGTAACTTGTAACCGGCCAGTATATGAGAGTTGTTTAGAACTCCAGGATTGAATTTTCCTTGTGATCTTCAGAATAAGGGGTTGATAATCAGCGACGTTTAGTCTTCTGGAGCCCACAGGGATACCAAGATAGTGGAATGGGAGGGTACCAAGGGGAAGACCGGTGGCTCTAAGGATACTGTCAGAATCATGTTGGTTGAGCCCACCAAGGAAGATGGAGGATTTACAAGGGTTGGCATGAAGACCCGAGAAGGAGCCAAAGTAGTCCAGCGTCCTATTGATAATGTTGATCGAGTGGAGGTCACCCCTGCAAAACAACATGAGGTCATCCGCAAAATAAAGGTGAGTGATGAGGGGATTATGGCACTTAGGGTGAGTGTTGAAGTTTGGGTCAGTAGTATTGGCCTTGAGCAGTGAGGAAAGGACTTCCATGGCGATTATGAAGAGCGGGGGGGAAAGAGGACACCCTTGTCGTAGCCCTCTAGAGCCTTTGAAATGTCCCTTGAGAGCACCATTCATGTTTATGGAGAAAGAGGCAGTGGTAATGAACTCTTTAACCATGGAGGTAAAATTATCAGGGAAGCCCATTAGTCTAAGATAGTGGATGATGAACTCGTGACTAATGGAGTCAAAAGCTTTAGTGATATCAATCTTCATAGCACATCTTGGAGAGATACTCTTCTGATTGTACTTCCTGAGAAGTTCATTACACACAAGGATATTGTGTTTGATGTTCCGGCCCTTGATGAATGCACTTTGGTAGGAGCCAATCAGGGAAGGCAGGACCTCATTAATCCTTGAAGAAAGGATCTTAGCAATGGTTTTGTAGGTAATGTTGCAGCATGAGATGGGACGATAATCAGAAGGGGTACGAGGGTTTTCAGTTTTGGGAATTAGGGAGATAGAGGAGTGGTTGATGAGTTTGAGCATTTTGCCAGAAGAAAAGAAATCTTGGATGGCAAGAATGAAGTCTTCTTTGACAATGTTCCAGGTTGATTTGTAGAAGAAGGCGTTGAATCCGTCAGGGCCCGGAGTCTTATTATCCCCCATACCGAAGAGCGTCATTTTGATCTCCTCATTAGAAACCAGCCTAGCAATAGACAGAAGGTCTGAAGGCGAGAGGATAGGAAGGTTAAAGGTGGGCAGTACAGGGTGGGTTAGAGGTGGGGTAGGGTTAAGAATGTTGGAAAAGTGATGGATGAGGATGAAGGCTATTTGGTCCGGATTATTGGTAGAGTTGTTGTTGTGGTCAGAGAGGGATATGATCTTGTTGAAAGTTCTTTTGGATTTTATGCACTTGAAGAAATAAGAACTGCACTGGTCACCATGCTTAAACCATTTGGCTTTAGCAAGCTGGGCCAAAGTTGTGTTGAGGCTGCAAAGGGAAGAGTTGAGGGAGATGGTGGCATTCTTTTCCTTCTCAATGAGATCAGGGTTAAGGGGATCTTTTTGAAGGTTCTCCTGGCATCCATGAAGACAGTGCTGATGCTCTTGAATTGATTTGTGGATGTCTTCAAGTTTCATGCTGGGGTACTTCTTGAGCATAGGCTTGAGAAGCTTGAGCTTTTTAACAAGTCGAAACATTGGGTTCCCCAGTATGTGGCGACTCCAGGCAGAGGAGACGTTAGACATAAAGTGTTCATGGGAAGCCCAAGCATTATTGAATCTAAATTGGGTTGAAGGATTTTTTGGTTGGTTGTCAAGAAAGAGAATGGCAAGCGAGTGGTCGGAGAGATTGGGTTGGTCAAAAAGAGCATGAGAGTTGGGGAAAGCAGTGAGCCAGGCCCCATTGGAGACGACCCGATCAAGCTTGCACCAAGTGGAGCGATCGGCTTGTTTATTGTTCCACGTGAATTTTTTGCCCGTAAAAGGAATGTCATCAAGGTTGTTTCGGTTGAAGCAGTCAGCAAGTTCGGTGGGAGGATGTGAAAGGGAGTTTGAACATCTTGAGATTTTTTCGTCTGGGGATAAGGTGGTGTTGAAGTCGCCAAGAAGTGCCCAAGGTGTAGAGGGGTTGAGGGTCTGGATGGTGTTGATCGTGTCCCAAAGGTCAGAGCATTTGGGAGGGTCGTTGTGACCGTAGATGAATGAGCATTCGAAGAGGGAGGGTTGGTTGGTTGAGTGGGTATTGCAAGCAATACGGCAGTGGATCAGTTGATCCGTAATGATCATAGGAGAAAGGGAAATGATGGAAGGATTCCACCAGATCCACAGTCTACAGTTGGAGCAGTGAGGAGAGTTGGAGATGAAACTCCAATTAGAGAGGAGATGGGAGGCTATGCGGTCCTCATTACATTTCTTGAGGCGAGTTTCAATGATCGCAATCAGGGCAAGATTATGTCTCTTGACAATGGTTCGGATAGCGCTTTGCTTATTGGGGTGGTTTAGACCCCGGATATTCCAGGCGCAGAGGCTTAAATTCATTGGGAAATCTGGGTATCATCGGCACAATCCTTGTTGTCCGACGGGGGGAGGGAGAACTGGGGAGGGGAGGAGGCGAGGTCGGGGTTGGGAGTGGCGTCCATTGGTGAGGGGGAGTCAAGATAGGTATGAGTTGGTTTATTAGTCAGCAGTGATGTTGAAGATGGGAGAGGTGGGTTAGGGGAATTTTCACTAACCGCCAAAGAACTGGCATGGGCAGTTACTAGGGTTTTGTGAGTGGAAGTATTAAGCGAGTTTAAGAGGGGAAGGGAAGGGTCCTTGATCAGGAGAGAAGAATCAGGGGTGGGAAGGAGGGGTTCCGGGTTGTTGTTGTGGATGGTTCGAGGGATGGTGTTATGGATGGTTCGGGGGGTATATCGAACGGGCTTATGCAGTGTATGGGCAGGGACAGGCGGTTTGGAAGCCCTACACCGATGACCAAAGACCATACATTTATTGCAGTGCTCCGGGAGCCAGTCGAAAGAGATCTTTTGGATTATGGTCTCTTCGTTGGGGCCTTTGAGGGTGACTTCGCGGAGTAGGGGCTTGGAAGCTTCAATCTCCACCAGGATCCTCGCGAAACCAATGCGATCTTGGTGCGCAGAACTTGAATCTGTAAGGAGCGGGAAGCCGATGGCCGACCCGATACGTGCAAGCATAAGGAGGGACCAGAAGCGGTAATCGAGATCATACAGAGTAGCCCAAACAAGAATGGAGTCCAGACTAGAGTAGTCTAAGGCGAGACCATGGAACCATCGCTTGAGGAGGAGAGTACAAGAGCCAGAGACAATCCATGGATTGCCATGAAGGACGGCGTTGAGGTCATCCTCCGAGTCGAACTGAAACACGAAAACACCCTTCTCATTCCGCAAGATTTTGGGGGATTTGATGAAGTTCCAGGAGGAAGAGACGAACGCACACATATTTTTGAAGCTGGTGGGGGATCCAAGGGGGAATCCAACGAGTGACCTGTTCCATTTAGCCCAGACTTCGGATACGTCATCAGTTGTGAAGCTGATGGTGCCATTCTCGAGCCCCGGGTGGAAAGAAAGCGGCACATGCTTATCAGTGCTGTGTTTCGAGACAATATCCAAAAAAGAAGGTGCTTTTGCATGGGGGGGTGTGTTGCGATGCATGCATTCATCTTGGATGCATGGGGGGAACTAGGAGTCGGGGATGTTGGGCTCCCCGAATTAATGGGGGGATTTGGAAGGACGGGGGTGGGAGAGATGACCGTCTGGGGGTTGGATAGAGGGGGAGGGACG